>VXBU01016266.1:441662-454935 GCA_013400315.1 Bombycilla garrulus
AGGAGCCGCCGCGGGACCCGGATGAGCAGCGGCGCTTTCCGCCCACCTCGGTGTGACGTCACCGCGGAGGGGCTGGCCTCCAGCGCCCCCTGCCGGAGACGCGAGCCCGCCGCAGCAGCGCCCCCTCCCCTCCCCTTCACAGCCCTGAGGGGAAACGGGGGGCGGGGGAATGGAGCCTGGGGTCCCCGCGCCTCCAGCCCTGCCCGAACCCCCGGTAATTAAATCACTGCGTCAGTTCCCCTTGCACTCGGCACTTCAGTCCTGTGTCCAGTTTTGGGCCTCTCAATTTAGGAAGGATACTGAGGGGCTGGAGCAGGGAACGGAGCTGGGGAAGGGTCACCAGTCTGACGAGCACCAGCTGAAGGAACTGGGGGCGGGGCTCAGCTTGGAGAAAAGAAGGCTCAGGGGGACCCTGCTTGCTCTCCCTGTGACGGGCGGGTGTAGCCGGGGTGGGTAGTTGGGCTCTGCTCCCAGGGAACAGGGATAGGACAGGAACGGAGAACGTGGCCTCAAGCTCCAGCAGGTGAGGTTTAGGTTGGACGCTAGGAAAATTCTTTACAGAAAGAGTGATTAGATATTGGAAGGGGCTGCCGAGGGAGGTGGTGGAGTCACTGTTTCAGGAGGTGTTCAAGGAACGCCTGGACGTGGCACTCAGTGCTCTGGTCCGGTTGACAAGATGGGGATCAGTCACAAGTTGGACTCGATAATCTCAGAGTTCTTTTTCAACCTGAATGATTCCGTGATTCTGCCATCCTCCCACCGCTGTCTCACACACACACACACACACACACACACACACAGGCGGCCTCAGCAGCGCAGTGTGGCTCCCAGCCTTATCTGTTTCCTCTGCATGATTCAACGAAGCAATTCAGCTTTATCGGTGGCCACAAGGAGATCTGTGAGAAGCCACCGTGTGTGAGCACTCACAATGCCCCGGCACCGAGGGCTGGACCTGCTCCCGCCCGGGCACTGGAGGAGCCCCGAGGACACTGCCGTGGGAGTCACCTCACCCTGTCAGGCAGCGGCAGCTGCTGTTGCTGCTGACAGAGAACGGGCATTAGATGATACATATTTTGACTCTTCAGACAGAAAAAATCAGGAGCTCAAGGCAAACTTTCTTCAGCTAAAAATACCAGTTTATTTTTAGTCCCCAAACCCATATTAGTACATGATGCAGAATAGCCCCATGTGGTTCCTTCAGCATAGAAAAACTATTCTTGGCTGTTACGCACTACTGAAGGTATAACTGTTTTCAGCTGAAACAGTTTCACTCTAATCATGATGTCAGCCACAACCCATGTAGCTTTCTCCAGCCTCTTCTAGGTGAATAAATACTTGTCATTGTATACTGAATGACAGCCAAAAATGATGCAACAGTGAATAGTAGTGATTCTTACGAGCTAATGGGTTGAAAGCCTATAATTCTTAGGGCTTATTTTTAGCTGAGAGCTACATAGGACTACCTCACCCAAAAATCCTAGAATGGAATTTCTCCATTAGGAGGCTGGTATGGAAAAGCAAAGCTCCCTAGAACAGGGGCTGGCCTCTGATAAGCTGCATTCAATCCCCGTGGTTGTTGTCACACAACTTGAGCCAATACTAATAATGATAAAGGGAGGGAGGGAGTGCTGCGTTTCAAGCTGTCAGTGAGAACTTCCAATTTCATTGCAAAAGCAGCTGTGCCTTGTTATTCTACTTATCAAATGTGAGATTGAGCACTCAAAAATATTTTCACATGCTCTAAGACAACCTTTATCTGAGATGGGAGATGTTTAGCACTTGTGGAAACTTTTTTTAACCTAGTTAGCACAAGCATTATATTACTGAGACAAAAAAAAAATATCAAGTATCTGAAACATGCCTCATCTGCAGAACTTGGCATTTCTGTAAAATACCTCAAGGAAACTCAGATGACAATCTTTTGGTAATAGCAGATGCATCTTAAATCTTCCACAACTCATTCAAGCAGAACAGGGAGAATCTCATGAAAATTCAAGACTGTACCAGTGTGGTAAAATTCCTGCATGGCTCAATGACAGAATGTCAGCTGATGTTGTGTAGGTGTGAAATCACCCCAGCAGCCAGGCTGGGTACCAAGGGCATGATGTACTTCAGAGCCCTGGATTACTATGCCAATTCATCCACACTATTAAAAACTCAAGTGCAGGGAAGTGGCATCCCCAGCAAACTATAAACTTTCCTTACTAACCCCTTACTTTCACCTATTCTAGCTTGGAGGCAAGAGCCTGCCTCCCTCAGTACACTGGTAGAGCTATGAACACAGAGCACAGCTCTGAAATGATAAATAATGATCACAAAGCAGCCCAGAAAGATATGTCACAGTCACATAACCCCTTGCCACTCCTGCATTTTGTTACTTGGAGAAGTGGTTCCCCTGTTTGTTGAAATAACCAGGGATTTTGTCTGGGAAGAGTCAATGTCTTCTCAGCAGCCTCTGTTTTCCATGTCCTCATTTGTCACCTCCCTAAAAATAATGAAAACAGCAACAAAACAGGCAAACATCCAACTGCAGTTTCTAAAGTCAGTCATTTCAATGCATCTGTCACCTCAGGTGGCTTATGCTGAAAGACAGAATACCACAAACAAGCTGCTACTTCTGCCACATTCTGTTGGTTTTAGATGTCTTGGATTTATTCGGACATTCCGATAAGGTTAAAATGTTATTTTGTCAGCTTAATCCTCACAGATAAACCCCAAACCTTGAGCCAGGAAGAGCTTGATCACACTATTTCTCTTTCTCTGCACTATGACCACACTGAGCTCTTCGGGTGAGACTTCCTGCTACCACAGGCTGTCCCTTGCAGCCAAGGACAATGACTGTGACAGGAGCATCCTGGAGAAATCCACTGCAATCTGAACATCCAGACAGGCTGAACCCACCCTCAGTGCTGGCTGAAGTGCTAGTGACTCCTCTATTGTACTTTGCCTACTCTGGGAGATGTTAAACAAAATTCCTTCAGGGACCAAGGACTGCCTGAAGTTTCCATTCTAGGTGAATGACTTGAAGCAAGTATTTGTCCCTTCTGAGAAAGACCTCTAAGTGCAACAGGCTTTTCATCAAGCTCCTCTACTTGCCATCACAGACTTAAAAGTCATTTGGAGCATGTCAGAAATACCAGACAGGCATTAACGTACCAGCAGGCATCACTAAAGAGAGCTGAGATTGCCAGGACCTTTGAGAGCCACCTGTGATGACATCAGGCAGAAAAGGACAGAGCATCAAGGATTGTAACAGATGAATTACAGGTAAATACACCTAAGTGTTGTCACAGTTTTAGGTGGGAGGTAGGGCTAGACAACTTCTCTTTAGTACTTCTGCGTGACTTAATGACACTGGTATCTAATCCAATAATTGCCAGCAAAACAGAACAATTTAGAAAGCAATTAATTTCCTAATGCCCCTTTTTACAAAGCTAATTTCAAAACACACATTGCTGCAA
Organism: Bombycilla garrulus; assembly: GCA_013400315.1. Lineage (NCBI taxonomy): Eukaryota > Metazoa > Chordata > Aves > Passeriformes > Bombycillidae > Bombycilla > Bombycilla garrulus. Next base: position 445,124 of record VXBU01016266.1, read on the forward strand.
CTTCCAAATATATGCACATCCAAAAGCACTTACTGTTCACTGCACTGAATGCAGGTCCCGGCTAACAGCACCTGTTTGAATTGAACAGAACCATAGGCAATGCTCGTTTCCTTACTGAAACTGGAGTTGACTCAATTCAATTAAAATAAAACCACTTGAAAGCCTTTTTCCACCCTCTTCTTCTGTAGTCCTGGGCACCTTACCCAGCTGCATTTGCAAAGCAGAGCAGCAGTGCTTACTACACTGTAAAGAAAAAAAAAATAAATAAACCAAAAAACCCCCCAGAAACACAAGAGTTGCAGTGTCATAATGTCCCTGGGGAGACAGAAACTAAGGAATCTTCACCCTAATTTTACCTGACCTCTGAGACCCAAGGACTCATAGACACAGTGAATATATCAGCACAGAGCAGACCTGTATGGGATAAAATATTTATGGCTTTTATTTCATCACTGGACCTGAAATGAGGCATGGTTAAAATTCTTCTGAACCCCCTCCTCAGTGTGGCCATGCCAGCAAAGCTTAGCAGATCAGGAAGAGTAGAAACAAAACACTTGGAGACATTTTCACATATGTGAAAACACACATGTGTTTCTCCTTTTTTCTCTCTTAATAAAGGCAGAAGCAGGAAATGCAGAGGGAATTCAACCTGCCCAGCTCCCAGCTGGGGCACTGTGGGGACTGAGACAGAGGCTATTTTAAGATAAGGAAAGGCTGACAACCTTCAGATGTCAACATTTAGCAGTGGGCAGTATTTCAAGTATTTACACAGCCATGTCCTTTTCTGAGGAAATGCAAACATTAGGGCTTTTTACACCAGAACTGCTGTGCAGAAGAGGAAGTGTTATCAAAAAGGAGTTGAACTTCCCCCACTCATCCAAGTCAGGATGCTGAGCTTTAGGGATTACTACTGTTAATTTGTGAAAAATGCTATATTCAAAGACCTGAAATGAACAACAGACAAGACTGGAGATAACAATGCTTTATTTTTACATTTCAGCAACAGGAGAAATAATTGAAGATGAAATTATCTATTTTGTTGTAAAGTATAAAAACCTTTAATTATAAATATTTAGCTAAAAAAGCGTGATTTATAAAATATAATCTGTGAAGATATATACACAGTTTAATTGTTTAGCAATTCTTTCACCTGACATTAAAGAGTAGAGCTTTTTCTATTTATTATTCCATGCTCACAGTTTAGTGCTCACAGTTTAAGAAGCAAAACAGACAAGTGAAAAGATGACTGGTGAGTTTCATTCTGGGAAAAAAAAATAACATTTTGCCACAAAATTGGGCAAGAGCAGAGGCAGAATTTGAGCAAATTCATGCCTTGAGAGAGGTCTCAGAGAAGTTCCCCTGCCATGACTGACAGTGTTTATATCCAGACAAGCACTGGGCATCTCAACATTTTTTGGGCAAGTTTCCTGTGTTTCCAATAAAAAATGGCTAATAGTATAATGCAAGCCCTCAAACTGAGTTCAGTTAAACATGCTCACCTCCCTGCTCTCTGAGCAGGGGTTGCTCAGTATGCTGTGCTGGTGTCCTCTGCTGTGCTTCTAATGAAATCAAACAATGTCACCGATGTGATTCAGGCTATGAGCAAATTTCCAAACAGAAAACCCCAGTGTGCCATCCAATTGCACTGTCTAGCTGACAATACCCCCTAAAAACATATACAGCTGCCTAAGCTTGGAAAATAACAGTGAAGCTGTACAGTACACTAAATGTGATGGAATGTGAAAGAAGATAAATGGTCAGGCAACTCCATTTTCTATTGCTCGTTTAAGAGAGCCAGCTTCTTCCCTTTGAAGTCTTGGGAAATCTCGCCTCTTATTGAAGGGTTTGTTACTATGGCACTTCAGAGAAGAGAAACTGGAAGACTCTTCAATATGCTGTGTGGCAGAAAATGCTACAGAAAATGATAGTAAATTTGATCCACGTCCTAGTAATTATCTTTCTCTCTTCACAGTGTTTTCACGGTGCCTGTGGCACGGGGCTTTGAGGAATCAGAAAAGGGTGACAACACCCAACAGCAGTACAAACATACAGAAGTCAAGATGTACTTTGTACACCCTGATTTATACAAGACCTCACTACTTGCCTGTAAGCAAGGAATGAATTAATACAGGATTAAGAGAAAAAGGATGTATAGGAAAGAAGGAAGTAGGCAAACACAACGCTTGTCAGTGCTCACCCATGATTTGCTACCTGATGTTTCTGCTTTAGGGTGATGTGCTTGTAACAGTTCAGAGCAAACAGCTCCTACTATTCACATCATTATAAATGCATTGTAACTGCAAGAGTTGTGCCCTTAGGAGCTCAGGAGGATCTTCAGGAAAGGAAGGCTAGCAAAGCTGTGATGAGTTTTAGGCAGGATCCAAGCAGTTCTGTCCAGGCAGAGCCCTGATGTGGGAAACGTACCAAGTGGTGTGCAATTTCAGAGTGCATATTGGCTGGTGGCTTACTGGGTAAACGCAGACTTTAACTCCCTGAAAGCCGCTCGGCGGTGCTTCCTTTCCTCCTCTTCCCGCTTTCGCTCATCCTGCTCAGCTTTTATCTCTGCTTCAAACTTACTGGCTGAGGAGAGGGCTTGAGCCTTTATGAGACAAAGAGAAAATAAACAAGTGTCAAGCTTGCATCAGAGGGAGAGCCAAAGCCTGAGCTACTCCCAGATGAGCAACACAACTGTTTGCTGCACCTCCCAGTGCTTGCTGGGATCCTGTCAGGACAGCTCAAATATTAATTACACTGCAGTGCTTAGGTATTTACACCCAATGCCTGTTTCCTTGATTTTAACATCAACGAAAGAAAGGTCACTTACTAATAAGTCACTAACAAGTGACCAAAACAAGGCCACCAGTACTGTGTCACATACATTATTTCCATAAGCAGGCAGCAGGGCATAGGTTGTGAGTATGCAGTGGGAGAAACTACTGCAGAAAACACTCTGAATCACAGCCAAATCTGAGAACATCATACTACACCATGGATAATCTGCAGATCAAAGAGACATTGTTTACTTGCTGGCTATTTTTCCAGCTTTCATCTCAGTACATCTGCTGTGCAATAGCTGTGTTAGGCTCTTGGGAAAAAAACTTCTTATATAAACAAGTAGGATTATTTTCTCTCTAAAAGAGCTTTCAGAAAGGGTGCTTTGTCAGCTTCGGATGGTGTACAGCTCTTTCTGCCAACCCCAGGACCCTGCAGAATGATTTCGATTCCAAAGGTTACAGAGAAAGAGATGTCTGAAATCCTATACTCCAAAACACTCCGTTCACCACTGAACTCAGAGTGTTCTGGTTGAGGGAGGTTTTTGCAAAATGGGAGAACTCTGTCCCTACTGCATTAGTTTTCAGGACACTTTTGTCTTTAAAAGAGGTCAACCACCTAGTCCCAGCCACAGGGACACAGGTCAGCCAGTCAGCTCTACCAGGGTAAGACCCAGTACACAGACTGTGAATTACATTGCTCTGGTGTGTGGACTGAGCCACAGAAAGCTTCTAGCTAGAATCCAACAAAATTTGAAAGGAAACTCAACTACAGCTGAGTAGCTGAGCTTCAGCTCCAACTGCATTTTTTTCATATTCCTCTGTGCCACACTATACCTTAGCTTCGAAGAAGTTCTTGGCTCCTTTAACTCCCTCAATGGATACATCTATCTCCGAGAGCTTCGCAAGAGTCAATAGGCCGCTATCCTCCTCGAGTTCCCCAGCTGCAGCTTTATGGAAAATCAGCAGGAACTAGCAAGATAGAAAGGAAACATTTGAGTTTTTCACTGAGGCACAAACAACTTAAAATGCAAACAGCACAATAACCTGGAGAGGGATGGAATTTCCATTTCAGAGCAAAGGAAACCAGGTCTACATAAACCAAGTGGCACCAAGGAACTTGTGCTCCAGTACACGGTCCTGTTACAGACTAAAAGCAGCTGGAATCTCACAGGCAAAGAAGGTTTCCTGGGAATCAGAGTCCTGGTAAAGCAAAGTTCCTACCAAGCCTGGGTTGCTATGTGGCCAGAGGAAGGAGGCCACCCCTGCACCTGCCCAGTACAACTCTTGGGCAGGCTCAGATGTAGCTCTTTATGTCCTCACGCCCTAATGCTGTATTCACAAGGCCTCCACCAGCTTCCCCCGTGTTCTAAGGACTCAGGTCACATCCCATGACAATGAAAGCAGGGCAAACAGAGCTCTGGTTCACCTCAGGCTCCCTGAACCACAGCATCAGTGCAGTCCTTTTAGACAGAACAGCAGCCCAGGTGTGCACAGGCCCTTGTGACAGAGTGCTTGAGCAAACAGAGTAAGTTGGTGTGAAACTTCTGTCTTGCACTGGATCATGTCTATTTAACAAATCCAGAGTCACTGAATTCACACACAACAGAGTGTGTTATTGGGAAGCAAATTGCAAAGGGAAACAAACAAAAAAAGAAAGCTATATCTCATTCTACAAAAGCATACTTTTTGTTTTAACAGAATGAACAAAACAAAAATCAAGACTTCTGCACCTCCATGCACCTGTCAACCAAACTCCAGGTCAATATGTGGAAGCTCTAGGTGTACTTCCAGAGGTCCTGTAACTCCCTGCTATTCTTGGCGACCCCAGGAGGTGTCTCAGTGCTTGGAACAGTGCAGAGAGAACAGACACAAAGACAAGCCACTCGGGTACAAAAGGAGCACAAGCAACAAAGCTGCGCCAATGCAGCACTCCAGACCAGGCCAGAGGGCTGTAGATACCAGGTAGGGTTGCCCTGAAATCCCTTTGTAAAGGAACATCAATTATCTCTAGTGCCGTGCTCCTCAGACTGCCAGGCTGGGGAGTCTTGATGTTTCCGGTGGAGAGCCCAAGCTGTCCCAGAGGAGGGCAGCAGAGTCCCAGCATCCACACTGAGCCAGCCCTGCTTCACGTTGCTCGCAGAAGCTGGTGGGAATGCAAGAGTTTGGGAAGGCCTCCCATGAGGGAGGGTGTGGAGATGACAGCAGCACTGGCTGCCCTCTCACACAGGCAGCTCCCCAGGCACTGCTCCATGCAACAGCCTCTTAACCTGTGAGTGCTCAGCACAGGGCAAGCAGAAAGCAGGCCAGGCTCAGCAAGGGAACTCTTCCTTCTCCAAATACACTATAGTTGGTTGACCCTGGCTGGATGCCAGGCTACCAAAGCCACTCTTCTCATCTGGATAGGGGAAAGAAAAATAGAACAAAAGTTCATGAGTTCTAAGGAGCTGGAGAGATTATTCACCAAAATACTGTCATAGGCAAAAAAAGGCTCAACTTGAGAGTATTAATTTAATACTGACAAAATGAGAGCAGGATAATGAGAAGTAAAATAAATCTTAAAGATACATTCCACTCACCCCTCCCTCCTTGCCAGCTCTACCACCTCTCTCCAGCAGCACAGGGAGATAAGGAATGGGGGTTATGGTCAGTTCTTCACAGGTTTTTCCTGCCACTCTGCAGGGAGAAGAGTCCTCCCCCTGCTCCAGCATGGGCTCCTCTATCCACAGGTCTGCAGGTCTCTGCCAGGAGCCTGCTCCAGCATGGGCTTCCTATGGGTTCACATTTTCCTTTCAGGCAACCACCTGCTCTGGAATGGGTATCCTCCATGGGCTTCAAGTGGATCTCAGCATCCCCGCAGACCTCCATGGGCTGCAGGAGAACAGCCTGTTTCACCACAGTCTGCACGGGAACCTCCTGCCCCTCCCACTCCACCAACTCAGGTGTCTGCAAAGTTCCTCTCACATATTCTCACTCCTCTCTTCTCTGGCCCTAATTACTTCTGCACAATAACTTTTTAACCTTCTTAAATATGTGGTCACAGAGGCATTACTGTCATTCCTGATTGGCTTGCCTTAGTCAGTGGCAGGGCTGTCCTGGAGCTGGCTGGCTTTGCCTTACCAGACACGGGGGAAAATTCCAACAGCTTCTCACAGAAGCCACTCCTTGGAGACCCCCCTATGAGAACCTGGCCATGGAAACCCAATACACATATGTAAGGAATAAATGGTTCACTGCTGAACAGGCAAAGCATCCTGCTTAGAAAGAAACCAAATCCTCCCCAAGACATCCTCTCCCTCTCCTCAGACCCACTGGGCTCTGGCTAGTTTCCCTTTGTCACCACCAGGCACTGTGTCACAGAGGGCTGGCAGCTAGGCTGGAATTAGTCATGCTTCCTCCTGCTCCACCCTGAAAGTCCCACTTCCTGGCATTGGAAAAGAGCAGTGGAGGCAGCACAATCCTGAAGTCTGATACAGCTGTCACCTGGGGAGGGACTGGGTCATGAGTACAAGTGAGCATGAATCATCTGAAACTAAGCAATCGTCTAGAAGAATATAGGCTGCTATTGTCAACAGAGAAGCAAAAGTGAATAATGTAGGTGGGTACCTTTCAAAGCTCTGCTCTCAAAGAGGACAACATGACCCACACTTTCCAACTCACTAACCTGGTGAATTGTATCTGTTCTCACATCCTTCATGATCCAAGACCTACCCCACAAAGCCAGGCTGGGCATCATGCAGGGAATGATGCCCAGCCTGGTGTGGGACTGACAGGAGCAGCAGCCTTGCAATGACAGCCTACCAGAAAAGCAGCACTATGTAAGGATGTGGTTTGCACCAACCCTGGTAGCAAACACATCATGTGGGTCAACATTTCAGCCGGTGAGGGTGTTGGGGGCAGTGGGTGGATTTCTGTGGGTTCTAAGTAGCAGCTCTAATTACATATTATTATCACAGCAATTAACTCTGGTTTCCTGTGATAATTATGGAATTAAATAGTCAGAGGTGTGGAGTTTTTTCCCCCACTATACCTAATCTCTTTAAGCCTAAATTCCATTGCTTGAATCCCAGCAGGAGTCTTGTACAGTTAATTGTTAATGTATTGGTGGACGTTCAAAGGTCGGTGGTGGAAGGCAGCTTTCCTAACAGGGCCTGTGGTTTGTCAGCAGCCTGCTTACCAAGTAACACCTTATCTGGGATGGGAAAACAGTACTCAAAGCACTAGCAAAAGGTGATCTATTGCAAGTGAAAGAGGGCCCTACCAATTCTGTGGCTAGACCACAGGAAGAGTATGTTCAGGCAGGTATGCCAGGACTTGGTATTCTTTGGATAGGCAGACAGGAGCCCTCCAGTACTACAGTTGCACCCTACTGAGTTCAGACACTTCTTGAAACATTTTTCTGCTGGTATTATCTGAATGACCCGAGCCAGCTTAGTCACCCCCGACATGTTTGCTTGTCACCACCAATGAGAAGCAGAATGGGACAGGCCTATGGGATGGTTAAGGCCTACTCACCCACCAGGGAAACTGCTTCCCTATCAGCCCTCTGCCTGAAAACAGTAGCTGGACAGGGCATACATGCAGCAGGGCAAGAAGCATCCTGCTCCTCTCTACCACAGGAAGCTTTGTGTGTCTGCCAAAGCTGTTGTGTAATTTGTCCCCAGAGCTCTGCCAGTGATGCATTCTCATTCCAACCCATGGGCCACTCGAGCTTGTGGCTGCATGACCATTGTTTTCCCTTCTGGCAAGACACTTCAACAGCACCAGCTGCTGTGTGCCACATGCCAGGGGCTGGCAGCACAGGCACCCCTACAGGAGGCTGTGCTCCAAACAGGTGGCAGCTGAAGAAGAGCTCCTTTGCTACTTGTGCCATGCCACTGATGCTAGGACATCACAGCATCTTTCAAGGCCTTGAGGTAAAGGCATTTCTCTTCCATGGGAGAGAGCCCCTGCAGCAAGCCTGGAGGCTGTCCCCAGCTCTTCACCTGGAATGAAGGGTGGCCCAGAATACACACGGACAGAGGGCCCCTCAGCCTACACGGTGATTTGGCAGCCAGTGACCTGGGGCCATGGGCACAGTGCTCTTCCTGCTCCACTGGATTGTTTGCTACCTCCAGCTCACCTCTGACCAGGCAGCATAGAACTCAGGGACAGGCTCTTACTTCCCAATTTTGCATACCCTTCCCCCTCCCTTGTAACCCAAGTCTTTGGCCTCTGTCCTTTCCTGCTGCCCTCTTGCAGTGAAATAAATCCAACAAAGCCCTTGGGGCACAAAAGCAGAGGAAGATGGTATGATGTGCCAGCGCAGAAAGATGGTGCAGCAGCTCTATGAGTGACAGTCACCCCTCTCATGCCCCAACCACCCCAGCCAGTAACAGGCCTTGGCTGCTCATCCTCCCTCCCAGCACTGCCAAAGCTCTCAAACTTCCACAATGGAGAGCTTGACATTCTGAGTCTCTGAAAGAGGTGTGGATCATCACAGAGGAGCATCATACCTGCAGAAACAAGGGAGCCCAGCTGCTCAGGGCCCACTGCAGGCATCCCACAGGACGGAAGGAAGCAGCACAGCCCTGAAAACTGGTGCAGGACATAAGCAGTGCTGCTCCTCCTCTTGCTACCTAAGGGGCAGTGAGTTGATTCAGAAAGCCACAGTGTGACATTTGCTTGTGACCAAGCCTGCTATCAAAGTCTGAGGAGATGATGCCACAGGAGCTTTTGGTACTTGGGTTCCCCCTTCCTGCTGAGATGATTTGGGTACCCCTGAGTGCATGCAGGTCACTGCTCAAATTTCCTCTCTTCATCTGCCTGGCAAAGGATCCTGGTCTGTCCTCCCAGCTGTCCCAATACAGTGGTAACAGGCAGACTTGTTTGAGCTGTGTCCCTGCTGAGCCAGCGTGCAGTATCAAACTGCTGCATCCACACATTTATTCCTTGCTGCAGGGAGGTGACCACTCCTCATAAAGCCTGCCACGACTGGTCACTGCAGGATGCAGAGAGGGTCCCAATACAAATTGGAAGAGGGAGCCTTTTGTGCCCCGTGAGATGAGCTCCAAGCAGAGCTCCTGCACTGCACCTGAAATGAGGCCTCAGCTGATGTACCACAGGAGCCAAGCAATGACACCTGCAAACTGAAGGGACATAACTCCCTTCAGCTACAACAGGGAGCTCAGTGAGCACTCCCAGCAGCTGCATCAGACCTCAAATGTGCTCCCAAAGCAAGCAGGGAGGTGGGAGAGCTTTGGCATCAGGTACCATGACTGTCACGTGGAGATGGAGGGTTAACAGTGCTCCGCAGCCTTGGCATGGGGAAGCTCACCAGTGTCTCCACTGAAAAAACATGGAGGGGAAAGGGCTACCCTACAGCCCACAGAATACTGGGCCCAGCTGCCTCCACCTTCAACCCCGCAGCCACATCCCTGGCTGTTACTGCAGCTACCCTCACCTCACGGAAGCTGAGCTTCCCGTCAAAGTCTTCATCCACCTCCTTGATCATGTTCTTCAGCCCCAGGTGGGTCTGTGGGGCTCCCAGCTTTTCCATCATCAGCTTCAGCTCCATCAGGTCGATATATCCATCCCGTCCCGAGTCATACCTGCAGGGTGCAAATGGGAAGGGGTCAACCATCATCATCCCCATACCCATGTCCCCAGAAGAGGAACCATGCACATGGATAAAGTCACTGTGTGATTCAAAGCTCAGGGGAGAGGGGAAGCTGCATGACACAGCCAGTGCTGAGATATATTAAGCTCGGGGAAGTAGCTGTCAGCTTTCAGAGCCATCTCACCAAAGAGAGAAGTAGTCAGGGGAGCTCAGACCAAACAACCCATGCAGAAGGAGCATGGAGGAACTCAGCCTATCTCAGTGGGATTTCACTCACCTGTCCAGCACAAAGGTAACTTGCACACAGCTTACACCAACAAGGTGAGGCAAAGGCATGCAGAGTCAGCTGCTGCCAGGTTTCCTGCTAGGAGAAACCAGGAGCAGAGACCAAGCAGAACCGCTTGGCAGAACGCCATCTTTCTTTGTAAGCAAGACTTCCCCCC
>VXBU01016267.1:0-16252 GCA_013400315.1 Bombycilla garrulus
AGCCCCGCAGTTCCCTTAGCAGAATGCTGCTGCCTGATGTCAGGGGCAAACACAGCATCCTTGGCTTGGCTGGCTTTTCAGGAGGAGCAGCCTTGAATGACATTCAGGTTTCTGATATCTGGCCTGGAGTGGGAGCAGCCAAACTTTGTTGTCCCTTGCACAATCTGGTGACACTGACAGCCCTTCCTCTTGCAGACAGCCCAGATACCCAAACCCACGCAATTCGTGATGTATCTCAACAGTTCCTGCTACACTCTGTGACATTTCTGTCCATCTTGACTTTGCAGTCAGGATTTCTTTTTTCAGGTGGAGAGCTTTTGGATGAGCTAAGAAATAATTTATTTTTTGTTAGTGCCATTGTCAGCACCTGCTGGCTCACAGTGTGACAAAGGGGATCTGAGCCCTGTGATGTCTCCTGCCTCAGCTCTTTCTCTGTGTGCTTGCACGATGCCACAGCCACGTGTGAGGGAACCAGGGCAAGCATTTCTCTGCAGGCTTGATGACCAACAAATTGGAAAATTGTGCTCAATGGCACAGCAGCTCCTGTCCGCATGAGTAGTGTAAAAGTTACGACAGAAGGTAATTTGGGTTCCATCCAAGTGTCCCACATGCTGTACGACCCTGCAATCCTCAGAAAAAGTGACAACCTTTCTAGACCAAAGGTAAAGAAGATTATAAAGGTCTAACTCCAGCATGGAAGACTGAATGCAGCCTGTCCCAGAAACGCATGTCCTGGCAAATTGTTTCTTAGGATGGTTTGGGATTCCACGAAGATGCTGAACTTTATGTTCATTCCCTCATCCTAACTGCCGGATGGACACCATATGTTTTAAATGATAAGGGGTGTTGGGCCCTCAGTTCCACATATTTATCTATAAAACCGTCCCTGAGCTGGCCCCACAGATTTAGCAGTGATGCAGTGACAAGCTGTATTTCTGTCCTTACTATGTAAAGGATTTTTATGATCCAACATAAAGTGAGATCGGTATAAAGTGTGATCCAGTCCAAAGTGTCTCCTGTGCTTGGACCAGAATGTAGGAAAGGAAGGTGAATTATTCACTTAAAGAGGCTGATTTGGCACCAGCCAGTTCAATGATGTTGGACACAGGACCATAAAAACGTGGTGATTTCTTCACCCAAAGATTAATAAAGATTTTAGACGGGAATAATCTTCCATTTGGAGACATCCTTTTGTCTCACTAACTATGGCAAGGAGCTGAGGGCAACTTTTCCAAGAGTCTGTTATCAGAAGCCTCCCTGGATGGTATGTGCTAAAATAACAGTTTTAAGGCTCATGGCCCCTAACTGTTGGGGTCTGGTACTTCAGGTACCTTCCAAATATAAAATCCAGCTCCTCTGCTTTCTTCAGGGTTCAGATAGGACTGGTTTGTTCCCTCTGCCGATTTTGATCTTTTGGGTTAAGAAAACTCTCCCTCTATGAGGAGCCAGGGCAGTGGCTCGTCAGTGCTCATGGTAACAGGGTAGAGCCAAGGGAAAGGGAAAAAACCCTTATTCTTGGCAAAATTACAAAATCTGCAAGGACAGGATTAGGTCTGTGTTAAGTAATGCAGGCCTGGGTCCAGCTGTCTCTCATGTGCTGCTTTACCTGCTTCTGGCTATTCTTTGCTTTTAAGTGTTTTGCTGGTTGTGATAAAGGTTTATCCTGTCAGCAACAAGCAAAACAGAGTTTTTTAGTGTTTGGGTTTGAGCAACTATCAAGCTACTAATTAGCTTATGTCCTTGTCTTCTGCTGTTTTAAAAAATATTTCTGCAGTCTTTGATGAATCCATTTTTATTGCAGGTATCAGTGATTTCTGTGATAGCTGTGTGTCCTTTTTTCCCCCCAAATACCACGAAGTCATAGAAAATGGTTCCAATAAGTTGCCCACATGACACATAAGCAGATAAACTGGCCTGGCCTTCAAGACAGGCAGGGAGAGATTGTGTAATTTAAAGGAAACTCTGAAGTTACCCGTAAACCCAAACGGACTCAATAAGCACCAGCTAAAAGTTCATGTGCTGTTTGCACCTGGGAGTTGTCAGTCACCATGGGCTGGTGGTGAGGTCACATGTAAGAGGGCTGTTTATGTGCTATTTTCTTTTCATAGCTTAAATCAATAAGCTGATTGAGCTGAGCTGGATCGATCCTCCTGAGCTTTATTTACAATTATCCTCTAACATCTGATACAGTGCTGCTCTAGAAGTGAACATACTACAGCAATTCTTTTTTGAGGCAATACATCTTTAGCTCCATCTGAATCCTGCTGGACTCGAGGTGTTTGGAGCAGTGCAGCTGTCCTAAAGCTGTTGCTAAATTGGGGCTGATGCAAGGATTTGCAAGATGATGAAGGATAATAATGAAGGCTGTGTTAGTCAAGGGAGAAGAGAGACACAGTGTTCCCTCAGTGGATGGAGAAAGAGCGTCCTGCACAGGGCAAAGCTGTGCAAAGGTGATTTTATGAGGGGAATTCCATTCGTTATTGTGTGAATCTCAGAACAATCTGCTGCATCCAAGCTTGGCCTTTTGTGATCACCTTTTTTAGCAGGCATCCTCTCCTTAACAAACAACCTCTCCCCTTTTTTTTGTGACCACCTGCCCCATTAGAGTCCTAAACCAGTTTGAGTTGCAAGGTATCTTTGAGATTATTTAGTTCCAAACCCCTGCAGGAACATCTTCCACTAGATCAGGTTCCTCCAAGCCCTATCTCACCTGGTCTTGAACACTTCCAGAGATGGGGATTTTCCCAAAGTCACCCATTCCTGCAGTCCTGTGTGGAGGTGCCAGCAGTTAGGGATAACAACTGCTGATAAGAGAAGAGGAGCAAGAAGCAGCTCTCCTTTCCAAAGGTCCCCGTTGCTCCTGGCACCACAAAGAAGCTGTTCAGGATGTTTCTGGGAAAGGCTTTGGTGGAAGGTCTAGTGGAAGGTGTCCCTGCCTGTGCCAGGGAATTGGAACAAGATGATCTTTGAGGTCCATTCCAACCCAAACCACTCTATGGCTCTTCCCATCACCTGCCACTCTTTTCAAAATTGTCCTAATGCAACCTTTATTTAGTAAAGTGCTAGGGCAGTAAAATTCCAAATCACAAAAAATTAGGTTCTGATCTTGGTTCTGTGCATATAAATCAGCTCTCAGTTCCTTATCTGTATCCTTCTAGAGATGAGAACACTGTCTGAACTGTCTAGATGCATGAGGAATTTAATTAATATCCACTTATTTTTGATAAACATCATATTCCTCTGAAAGTTTGAACCAGTTTATTCACCCATGTTGTGAAAGCACAATAAGACTGTGGTATCAGGTATCAGAACCAGAGGGTCCCCTCCTCACAGAGAATGAAACTTCAGTTTAATGGAAATAAGAAACAAACCTCTTTAAGCTTCCAGCTGGAATCGTGTTCCCTTTTCCCAGAGACTTCAAGCTCCTTGCCAGGTACAACTTACAAAACAATGTCAGCCAAGAATAGACTCAGAAGGAAATTTTTTTTTTCTTTTTTTTAATTAAATGTGATGCATCTCAGTATAGGTGAAGCCATTCTTTACTTATAGAGTGGCAAGAGCAATCAGTCTAAAATCAAAAAGAGTCAAACACTGTGGAAAAATTCCTGGAAAAGCCCAATCAAATCAATGGATGAGGTGGCTGACACTGGCTAATGAATCTCAGCAAGTGTGAGGCCAGTACCAATCACATTTCATGGCTCTAAATAGGAGAAGACTAAGAGAAAATCAGACTGGTCATAGTCCTGATGAATTCAGCGAGGAGAAAAAAATCCCACAATGGAGCACTTTCCCTTCTGTTTCTTGAAACCTGAAAATCCTACAAGAGAATGTGTCAACTATATTAAAGTTTACAGGATGTTAATAAAAATTTACAATAACACAGATACTTTTAATTTTGTCTTCAGGATACCATATAACTACAAAATCTACAAACTACAAAACTACAAAACTACAGAAGAAAGGCTAGAAAACATCAACTCCTTTTTTTTTAAAGAGTCGAAGCTTCACAGTTTGTTTTCAATTTTGCATCTGAACAGATGGCAACTTTTGCTGTTATAATTTTTCATCACAAAAGACTGATTGATTCTCTAGCTGTTGGGGCATTTACATCCTATGGGGAAAACTTAAGTTCAAATTCTTTCTTTGAATCAAATAAGGCGGTTTTTTTTTCCTCTGCTAACTCTAAGCTATCATTTTTTAAAATGCAATTGATTTTCTTTTTTACTGACCTGACATCCATCTCTATTTAAGTTCTGTCCTGTATGTGAAAAATATTTCTTGACAAAAATTTGTTTGAAGGTTGGCATATGCACTCTGAAATTCCAATAATGGCTTTTTCTGATCAGAGGATTTTGTTTTGATGAACATGATCCTCAGACCCTTCCACCTGTTTAATTAAAACAAAATCAAAACCAAAAATCTGCTCAACTCTATCCCACTTTCCTTTTCCAATATCCAGAAAATTAGTGCCTTCAATAAAAATTAATTTAAACATGATAACAATTTAGGAGGATTTTCTGGACAACAAGCAAGTTCCACTCTTTAATATCTTCCAGTTCCTAAACCAAGGTCTGGAACTTATTAAACACACTAACTGGAGCTGAAAGAAAAGAAAAATGGAAAGATCATAGGCAGCAAAATCTACGAGTGTGACTTTTTAATTTCACTTGTTATAATAGTTTCTTTGCTGTTATTTGGCTTTTATCGTGTGAAATATCTGGTATTTAAGACCTAATATTATTTTGTCAGATGTTATCACAAATACTGTTTCCTGATGATGTTTCTCCAATATTCCCCTACTCTTTTCCTAGAATTTCCTCAGTAAATACTGAATTTTCAATTATTATTGTGTCTTTGTGTGCATGTAGTAACATTTTCACAGCTAAATATCAGAAATTTACTTCAGCTCTTCCTTCCAAATAGATCAGGAAAATATTGAAATAATTTGCTCTTTTTATCTGCTGCATATTTAAGCAATTATAAATTCAATTTCCGGGTCTATTTGCAATCAGGAGAACTTGAAATAGTTATTTTTTCCTATTTTTAAAAGAGAACAGAGATTCTTTAATAGCAATGTGGTTCATAGGACCTGGAGTTTTACGAAAATAATAAAGCCAAAGCCAACGAGGTAAGTCTTTCTACTGAGCTGAAAGAGCTGCTAAAGCTGCAGAAATCTTTTCTTAACTGCTTTGGAATTCCTCAATATGTTCATGAGCCAAACTTTCTAAGAGAACTTGTGTTCTGAGTTTTGATGCCTTTTACATAAATTGTCTAAAAATCTGATCTATTGAGAAAGATGGCTTTGCCATCGGCAAAACAAATCCCTAAGGTGTGCTTGTTATTTAATTAATGACTTTATTTTTATTTTCCCCCCTCCATTTTCTTTCTGGTAGCACAGGGAATAAAATACAAACTTACCTTCTAGAAAATAGGTTTTAAAGCTTGGATCATGTTTTTAAAGCACAGGGGACTGGTCTGACACGTGCTGAAGTCAGATTTTCCTTTGACTGAGTCCCTCATTGATGTACAGTTGCTTAGAAGGTGAGTAAAGCAGAGTCTGCCTCAGAGAATCTCCAACAGGATCCTATTTCCTGATAATCTTTCAGGACACTCTGGAGGAAACAGTTTTGTTTTTGATATCCCTGTTGGCTGATATTTTCAATACCATGGACAAACTGCCATTTGCTTATTTGTTTATTTTTGGAATCTGTTGATGCATGAACCTGAAACAGGACTGAGCACATGTGTAGGTAGAAAGCCAGTGGGGTAAAAAGTTGCCTTTTATTTTTGGCAAGTTTATCTAAGTCACTTTTCAAGAGATTTTACTGCTTCTGCAGTGTGTTGTTTCAATGGTTTTAATATGGTTGCACAAAAAAAAAAAAAAAAGAAGAAAAAAAAAAGTCTGCAGGTAAACTTAGGTGATTCTGCCCTGTTCAAATGGAGAAAAGGAACCTTTTCACCCCTGGCTCCTGCCCTGTGATGAAATCTCCTTCACTGAGCTGCAGTTTTCCTGTGTGTGGAAACGACCTCGCCTCAGAGAGGATGAAGCAGCCTCTCATTCTTCCTGTTTTATTCTTGAGGAAATAATCTATATTTCTGTATTCTGGGAAGAAGGAAGGAAATTTGGGATAGACACGTACTTTTGATATGCAGAAACTGTACGGAAGGCAGACCAGTAGGTCAGGCACCAGAAGGACCTCAAATAGCACCAGAGAATAAAGGAAATATTTGATTGATTCTGAAGGTGCTGTTTCCATAGTTATTCTATCCAATGACTTTTTGAGGTACTTTGGGATTTCAACAATTCACCTGCCAGAGATTTGGGTTCAGTACAGAATCATATAATGGTTTGGGTCAGAAGGGACCTCAAAGATCATCTTATTCCACCTCCTGCCATGGGCAGGGACACCTTTCCCTACCCCAGGTTGCTCCAAGCCCCATCCAGCCTGGCTTTGGACATTTCCAGAGATGGGGCTTCCTTTTGGGAATCCCTCTTCTGGGCATCCTGATACGTGTGTGAAGCCTGACGTGTATGAAGCTCGGGAGACTGCACCTTCCACCCACAAATCTGCTGCCCCCACTAACAGTAGAACATTTCCTTTTGTGAATAAACGTGAGCAATTGCAGGGTTGAACTCTTGGCTCTTTTTAATACAATTAATAAATCCATCTCTAATAAGCTTCTTTTCTTCATCTTTACACATTTCTTGTGAAAGAGTTATAATCCCTGTTATCACTTTCATCTTGGTTTTCTGTGGGTTTAGATCTTCATTTATAAGAAAGCAGAAGTGAATATAATTGAATGTAACAATATATAGATATATAGCTGCTTTTTTTTTTCTTTTTTTCCCTGTGGCAGTATCTCTGGAAATGGTAAAAATGGTTGAACAGTACCAAAAATTCCCTTAAATTTATCATATTGTTTGTAGATTTTTTGACACAGATAATTGGAGATCTCAGATAATTTCTCACAGCAATAACTACTTTACATAGTGAAAGTTAAGGTGTTTCTTGCTGTTAAGAGTCTACTTTTTCTCTTTTAAAATGCTTTTTTTCCCCACACTGGTGTTTTCCAAAGTGAAGCTATAACTGAAGTTCTCTCTTTGTTCCCTTCTTCATTATTTCAGTTTAGTCTTTGATTTGGGTCTTTGCAGGTCTGGTCCCACATCTGACCTGTTTCTGCAATTGAGGTTTGTCATCCTTGAGGAACTCCTGACTGCACTAAAGTTGTCTCTGATCCTTTTGGGGCCAATACTACCCTTTCTTCCCTGTGAATGATAAAGCATGTGAACATCTATTCACTCTTTCACTGCTATGTGTGTGTGAGCAAGTTCTGAGTTTAAATGAATATGAAACTAAAAAGTTACTTCTTTTTCTTTGTACTTTTTTTAATTCTCTGATTTCTAGAAAAAATTTCCAATTTTGCTCTTTTACTTATCCTGTGTCAGATGTCTCTTCTTAGCCTTTCCTCTCCTTTAAGTCTCCCTGTGCAGCCCTGTGAAGTGCCATATGCCATGTGCAGAGCCATCAAGTACCATGTATTTAGCATAAAGTGTCATAATTCTCACTTTACTTGCTTGCTAACTTAGTGAATACAGATGGCTAAGTATAAAAATGTGAACCCTTGCTAGTGCTTCCCAAAGAAAACTGCAAAGTGAATTCAATGTGCATAAACCAGAAAAGAATCAATGCAAGAGACACTTCTAACCCATGCACCCATGGGACATGAGAAAAATGTAACCACAGGACAGGTATTTCTTTGTGAATCCCTTTCAACTAAGCTTCTGCTTTCATAAGAAATGGAAGCTTTTAGTTTTGCTTTTTTTATCATGAATGTTGCTTGCTTTTGGATATTTTAGCAGTGTAAGTGTTGTAGTCTATTTTAGTCAGATTTTAGGAACATTGTTCACTGGCTCCAGCTGCACCAGCTGAAGAAGATAATGCCTTCAGCTGCCCCTTCCCAGGATTTTCCATCTCCTCTTTTCTGCCAGATGTGTTGTCTGAATATTTGTAATCCTTTTCTGGTAATGTGCAGTGGAAGAAATGATCATCTACATGCTTTAAATGAATCTAGGATTTTTAAGCCAAAAATTATTTGAGGAACAGTCAAGTCAGCTACTCTGTCAAGAGGTGGGACATGGTGTCCTATAATCTTTGGGGCACCACAAAGACAGCAAGAAGAAAAAGTGTGAAATACATTCCCACATAACAAGTTTGTATTCAGACTGAACTCACAGAGGGATTATGGCTGAATGTGTTCCAATATTGTGCTGAATATCATTGATTAATACAACTTCTTCTCCTTTCACTGCTGTGAGCAACTAAAAAAAAATTAAAAAATAAGCTTTGGATTATGATAATCCAGGCTGGAAAACAGGACAAGGTCGGGTGCAGGAGGACAACTGAGGTAAACATCTCTTATCAAACCCAGACTCCTACCCTATGCTGTTCTCAGAGCATCAGCAACAATAAAATTGGGCCAGACAAATCTTCTGTAGCTGTGGTAACTGTTTTCTACACTGGCCCTGTGAGAGCCCTTGCTGGAAAGCACGAGGTGTGTTTATCCTATTTTAAAACTACAGGGAGAAATCTTCCTGATCCCTTCAGGATGTGGCCTGCTTTTCCTGCCTGTGATGCTGTGTGAGACTTTGGATGTTGAAATAAAGTCTGCCTGTTGGATGCTGGCACAATCAGCTTGAAAGATTGATCAAGCTTATTTGCCTCCTGCTTAGAAACCTATCTAAAAATGCCAAGAACTAAACTCTGGGATTAGGAAATCTGCCATTTCCAAGATTTGTGGCACCAGGAATTGAGTTCGTGCCTTGGTGAGGAGCAGGCTGGAAAGGATTCACTCGTGTCTTCTCTAATTATTTGTCAGGGGAAGGATTGCCTCAAATCCCTATGAAAACTGCACAAAATATCACAGTGGCCCCAAGCTTTGATTCAATCAGTGCCAAGGAATGCTTTAACACCCTCACTGATTATTGGATGTTTCTCATGCACACGGTGCTGTACAAAGACCAGTTTAATTGTCCTCATGCCACATTTGTGAGACACCTTTTACTGTAATTTTTGGGAACCCATTTGCAGTGGCAGTGGAGCAGAGAGGTGCAGGATAAGGAAACAGTGCGTTCAGCTGGCAGACACTTGCCATCGATGTGGTGCACAGCCCAGGGCTGGGATTTGACTGCTGGGCCTTGCCAGAACAAGATGCCCCCCGTCAGTTTTTCATGGCAGCACTACAGAGTTCCTGTGGGCAATACAGTAGGGCACTGGGTAGGGTTGCCCAGAAGAATTTTGGATGTCCCAACCCTGGAAGTATTCACGGGCAGGATGAGGCTCTGAGCCACCTGGGCTGGTGGAGGATGTCCCTGTCCATGGCAGGAGAGTGGAATGAAATGCTTTTTATGGTCCCTTCTAACCCAAACGTTCTATGATTCTACATTCACATCTAGAACCTCTTCTTGTCTTGCTTCTTTTACCCAAATCTTGCTCATGAATCTCTTAGGCCAATCCTTTCTGTTACCTTTGATTTAGGCAAGGGCTTGCTAGGAAAGGACATTTTGCTGACAGTTCCTCAGAGAAAGCTTTGTGCAGAGCTGACAAGGACACCACGGGTTTGGTGGGGCTCAGCAAACCACTGAAAAGGTGGGAGATGGTTGATAGAGGAATTATTCTGCTCAAACAACCCCGGGGGAAGCACATCAAAAGTCTCAGGGTGCACACAGGAAGGAAGCCTGCCCTTCTGCATAGGATTAGGGGATGGAAAGAGGTTGATGCAGCTGAATAACGCCACAAGTATGGAGCTGGCTGCTATAATTAGCAATTTCTGATACAGGCTTCAACCTGCCCTGCATAACAAGGATGATGTATATCTCTCCATGAGATTATCTTACAGGGATATAATTTTTGCTTATGTTTGTTTGGCCCCCTGAGTTTTACTTTATAGCAGAGCCTCAGCAGATAAAAGTTAGCGTAGTCCCACTGTGACGCTGGTTTACATGAAAAATCATTTGCTCACATCCTCAGGGAAATATTTGTCCAAGGACAATAATGTTCCTTATTCTCAAGGTTATTGTGAGGTGGAAATCACTGATTGTAAAATTGTTTGAAGCTGTGGAATGAAATAGCAATGCCTGATTTTATGTTATATATTATACCTTGCATCCGTTGTGTCTTGAATTGACACTTTTTACTTTTTCCAGTGAAAGCAAAAGCTGGAGAAGGGGCTGAGGAGTGGGCTTGGATGTGGTGGTGGTAAAAAATGGACCAGAATGAAGCCAAAGTGGACTTTAATAAATGATTTCAGTAAGAAACCACGATAGGAAAGTTTGTCTGTGATATATGTGCCCGGTGTAGCCCAACCTCCCTGTACATAACTGTAGATACACCAATCAATTTCTATTAATGTAATTGCTTTCTTGCAGAAAATTGAACAGCAGCAACAACAACAATAAGAGTCAAAATGAAACAAACTACAAAGGAGGACAGAACAAATGTCTCCTAAGCTGGGTGCCACTGAGAGTTTTTCTTCTTGGCTACACTGTGTGATATTTTTCTCCATGTTTTCTGCTCCGATTAAGAACACTTTCATCTTCTGTAAGGTTAGTAGTGTGTGGGCCTGTACAAAAGCATGCACACAAATGAAGACTAAAGCTTCATCTCTGTTCAGCAGCACTGGCAATTTACCATCAATCTTGTTTCTGTATAGCATAGAGAGAGGGACAAGAAGAGATGTATCTTCTCAGCAATTCAAGGCGTATGCTTTCAATGCTCAAGTTAAAAAAAAGGCAAAGACAAGAAAAAACTGGATCTAAACAAAAAAGACTACAAGCAGAAATTCAATCCAAAATTTGTGCATTGAATGCTCTCACTAAGGTACAGAGTCGTTGCAGTTTCCTGTCATTATGTGACAACGTCTAAAGCTACATAAGTACCTGGAATTTTGATATAGAGGCACACAATAAAACACTGCAGTACTGATGCACCGTGTGCCTCATCCATCTGCTCATATTCATGACAAGTGGGATCTCGAGGTGAGTGCTGTGCACCTTCACCTCAGCTGTGCGGGGCTGGGAGTTCTTGTGAGTCACTGGATGAACCAAGAACAAGAGCCAGGCTGAAAAGCCCTCCTAAACTCTGGCTTTTAGAGGGTTCACCCATCAAGAAGAAAACCAGCCTCTACCTTCACTGCAGCCTCCCAAGGGAGCACCTTACCAATGTTATAATTTAATTACTTGCCTCTTAGTCACAGCTGATTAGGGAAATAGTGGATTGCTCAGACTAAAATTGCCAAGCTGCCTAGAGCTCCTTGTTTGCATCTCTTGCAGAAGACCAGCATTTGCGATTGCTGAAGGCATGGTTACACATCTAGGAACAAAGAGGACATCCTGACCTACAAGTGAGGGAAAAGCACTAGAATGCACCTGCATGGCACAATATTCAGTCACTTATTTAGTGTTCTCTGGGCTGCACGACTAATGGGAAAACAGTGCTAATGAGATCTTGGGTGCAGGAAAGACAAGCTGATGTTTTTTCCCCACTCACATCTGTGGCAATGGGATAGCTCTGGACGTGATGCCCAGACATGATTTTCAGTCTGGATATAGGACCAGGTACTGAACAAAGTAAAGAACTCAATTGTTTTAGTTTGCGAAAGAAAATAGGTTAAAAAAAAAAAAAAAAGCCTGGAAAGTGCTTTGTACACAGGGTGTACAAAAGGCTCTTGCAAAGGCAAAATACTGGGTGGTAAAGAGTACCTTCAACCTAACAGAAAAACACATTTCAGGAAGGAGCAGCAGGCAGAGACAGACAAGCAAACACTAATAACTGACAGTTTTTAACAGTAGGGGCTATTAGTCACTGCAACAAACAAGCAAGGGAAGCTGTGCATTCCCTATCTTTTAGTATTGTCAAATCAAGTTTGAACATTTTTGTGGAAAACACACTTTTGTCATGCAGAAACACAAACCAACTCAAGTTTAAAGAAAAAGCCCAAATCAATAGCTAAAAAAGATGCAGAGGAGGATGACTTGCAGTGTGATGGAAAGGAGAAACTGCTTCCTGGAGAGAAAATGTAAAGTTGGGGAATCTTCAGTTTGGGGAGGAAAAATGTGTGTGGGGTGGGTATCCTCAAGATTATTGTAATAAAAATGGTGGTGGATGAGATCAATTCAATCCAATGAGTAAAGAAAGCTCCCTGAAACCACAGGAGATGGATTTAAATCAATCAAACATACAAACAAACAAAAGAAAGTACGTAAATGAGGTGATTCAACTCCTCTGCTGCACTCTGGTGAGACCCCACCTGCAGGGCTGCATCCAGCTCTGGGATCCCCAGCACAGAAATGATGTGAAGCTGTTGGAGTCAGTTCAGAGGAAGCCACCAAGGTGATCAGAGGGATGGATCTGTGCTGTGAGGAAAGGCTGAGAGAATTGGGATTGTCCAGCCTGGAAAAGACAAGGTTTAGGTGTGACCTAATTGTGGTCTTCTGGTGTCTGAGGGGTGCAGACACAAAAAGACAGGGAGGGACTATTTACAAGAGCCTGGAGAGACAGGACAAGGAGCAATAGCTGCAAACTGGCAGAGGGTGGGTTTAGATTACATATTAGGAAGAAATTCTTCCCTGTGAATGTGGTGAGAGACTGGAACAGATTTGTCAGAGAAGCTGTGGTTGCCCCATGCCTGGAAGTGTCCAAGGCTGGGTTGGATGGGTCTTGGAGCAACCTGGAATAGTGAAAGGTGTTCCTGCCATGGCAGGGGGCTGGAATGAGATGATCTTTAAGGTCCCTTTCAACTCAAGCTATTCTATGATTCTATAACTCCATATGTATATTTGGACAGAGTGGCTATGAATGTCTGGAGATTTGGTGCCACAGGACTTGTGGAGATTTAAAATAGAAAAACAACATGGGCAAAATCATGTCAGGCAATATCTGGCAATGCAGCGAATAGGCAGGTGTTATATTCTGTACCACCTCTAATGCATTAAGTGTGGAATTTGTGACATTACAAAAGGAAAGAACTGCAGACAGTGGCCATGTTTGTGTTGCCTCCTTAATTGTATCTCTTGGTACAGATTATTTGGCCTAGGCTCTTAGGATATGATTTATGTTCATATGTTTTTCTTTTAATTAGAGGACAAGGTAATTAGTGGGGATGTGGCTTATTCCTACATGGGGTCAGATGATGTCAGGCCTCTGGAAGTGCTGTTTTTTGGCCAGATCAGCAGAGTGAGGCTGAAGCAGCCCACCTGCCTCCTCAGGCTGTGCCACTGGTCTTTGTGGTGGGAAAAATTGTACCCATACTGGGGCAGACCATTCAGAGAAGAAGTAGGAATACTGATGGCTTGGTGGATAGATTTGGGAGAGACTCCATGGTGTGGATCTTCTAAAGGCAGCAGTGAATCCCGTGACCACAGTTGGCTCCATCCACAGGCGATTCCCTCCTGTGCATCCATCTCATCTTCAGAGCAGTTGTGGGTTTAGCGAGTCAAAGGAGGGACCCACCTGGGAGAAGATCACCCCAGGGCAATGAATTCAGGAGACAGAAGGAAGGAGGAGAGGAAGCCAAATGGTCTGTGAGGGACCACACTTCTGCTTTAGATCTCAAAACCTCGTTCTAGTAAGTCATGCTGAGAAACAGATTTATTCCCTCATGTCAGTCAGAGCAGACTCTTGATTCCTTGCTAGAATATAAAAAACTGTATCCTCATGGAAAGGATTACGGATTCCTTCTGATTTATAACTATATATTCTGTATCTCTATAGAGATGAGGAATGGAGAGCTTTGTTCTGTGTTAAAGTCAGATACAGCTGCGAAGAGTTAAGGCATTTCCAGGTACATTTCTTTTTCGTTAGAAAGACCTGAGTGACCAAAAGAACCAGGGAGCAAGAGGGAGTGCTTCTAGATGTAGACAGCCCTGCAAAAGGACTATTATTCTGGCACGATTTTTCTCTGTATTATCTGCAGAACTTCAAGCACTGTTTCCTCACAACTTTCTCATAAGCATCCAAACCCATTTGAGTTTGGTTTCAAGGTCCATCAAGCCCCAGGTTCACTGATGTTGTACCAGAACTGTGACACATGTGGTTGGGATTGTTCTCGTTTGTCTGCCGCAGAGCCATGGTGTCACATTTTGTTTTGTGTTAGATCAGTGAGATGAAAAACTAACATTCCTGTGGATTAGCATAGGATGTAGCCCCAGGAAATGTTGGCACAATTCCCATCTTGGTCACATAAGCAGCAAACATATCACAAGCACCTTGATCTATCTGGAATCGAGTTCACTGGCAGAAGAGCAGTGAAACCTGCAGGTCTCCTTTTTCTATTTGTTAATGAAATGGTCATAATATCCAAGTCTCTAGCAGAGTTTGAGGAGTTTGAATACCGTGATATTTCTCTGTTGAGTATTATATAAGAATCTGGAGGCAAAAGCTAATCATACATGAGAGAAACAAGCAGGCAATGGATGATATGAGAGTAATTCCATATGCAGCATAGTCTAATAAAATTAACATTTGAGTGGTGACAAATAGAGAGCCTTTGAGGATGAGAGTGCTGGAAGCCAGGAAATAATGAAGAGATTTCTAAGAGGTGATAAATAAAATGAGATCTATTTTTGCTTCCCACCTGATGCTCTTACATTCAGGATTTTCTTTCAGGTGCTGAACAGTAAGCGATGCAGACAAAACCATCTGTCTCTGTGCCAGATTTTATTAAATGCTGATCATAGAAATAAATGGACGCATAAAGGAGACAGAATGGTAAACTAAATACTAATTGCTGAATAAAAGAAATGGCATTTTATCATAGGCCGCATCACAAGAGGTAGTTTCCTGTCTGGAGTGGTAATGAGGGCACTGACATCTTCAGATGTTCCTGTGAGTACCAAAATCCCACAAATCGACTTGTAGGGGAAGAGAGAGATTTCCTGGAGTCAGAGACCAACAAATACAGGAGTTGTTGGAGGTCATTGGACATAAGCTCACATTTGAGAATGGACGTTGTGGGTATGGAAGGAGAGGATAATCCAACGTCCCTTGCAGCAGTGCCAATTCTTGAAAAAATTTACCTTGCAGACTTTCCTAGAAGGTTCTTGTCATGTGAAAATAACGTAGGGCACAGAATGAAGAGGTAAAGCCCTGATCCTAGTTAGAGAAGAGCAGGAATTCCCACACGGTCAAGACTGGCTGTGAAAATGGCTGTGCAAGGAATATTTCACAGAAACCGTCTCTCCCCTTATCTGTGCAAGGCCAGATGCTGCCCAGAACGGAGAATTGTCTTCTGCCAAAAAATGAAGGCATCTAGGTTTGGTTTTATCTTAAAATGGTGCTCCATATTAAAAATAAAGGAGGACCATTTGAAATCTTGGAGGGAAACGACAGTTTGGCAAGAAAATGCCATTTCCTGTCCCAGTGCTCAAACAGCTGCCACTGACTAAGCTGGAGTGACTCGACTTACAAAAAAAAAAATTCCCTGAAACAGATAATCTTTTCCCATTTTCATATTTCATTAAAATAGAATTATCTGGAAAAAGAAACAAGCAAATAGACCTTTAAGAAATTGGCGTTTCTATCAAAGCAGAATTGACCAGTGCTGTATGGCCCTGTATACTGCACTGACCTTGTGTTCTTGTCTTCTTAGTTGAGTCATCTTAACTTATCTGAGCTAAACTTCATCTCTTTAAGAAGTTCCCCTACTCCCTGTGTAGCTTTAAATACCCTAAGGAGCTCCAGCAAGTCTGTGCTCCCTGCTGAGACATCTCTGAGCACAGAAAGAAAAATGCATTAGCTGATGGAAAGATATTAATAGTGCAGAGAAAGGTAAAATTCTTTCAGCTCAACTGTAACATATCCAGAAATATTGGAATATTTGGCTCTGACTGTGTGTGTGTACCCAGTGAAGCGTTTACTTTGATCAAGACATTATGGCAACAATCTGCACTGATAAAACGTGCTTCTGCTAATGAGATCACCTGGGCCAGTGACTGGAGAAATGACAAATGTGTATTCCGTTCTAGGTTGTTCAGATATTCCCTGCTTTGTGTTCTGCCTCCAGTCACAAAGTCAAAGTAAATATGCATCAACTCCACAACATTTCTCCGACTTTCCCCTTGAAATCACACTATATTTGCATTGGACAACTTGGCAGCAAACAAGAGATAAGACAAGCCAGAGGATGAAAATGTGCAATGTGCACTATGCCTCAGATTTCTCTTTGTGACACATGGAATAAATGAACTTGAAAGAAT
>VXBU01016267.1:22040-116118 GCA_013400315.1 Bombycilla garrulus
CCTCTCCTCTCCTCTCCTCTCTTCTCCCAATCCCATTTTTCTCAGTCTTTCCGCACAGGAGATGTCTCCAGCCCTTTGATAAGTTGGTGGCCTCCTCTGGATTCATTCCAGCAGCTTCATGTCTTGCTTGTGCTGAGAACACCAGAGGTGGATAAACCCTTCCTCAAACCTGTCCCTGAGCCTGTTATTGCCCCAAACCTTTGTCAGTGACAATGGCTCTGCAGAACAAGAGGAAAACTTCCAGCCTTCTCATCTGCTTAGGGAATCTGGTCTTTTCCTCCTTTAGACTGGTAAATGAGGAGATCTTGCTCTGAGTTGTGAGTCAGCTCACAGCATAAATACAGCTGGAATATACACAAATGATTCTTCTCATTCCAGTGGTGCAATTTCCCATTATGCTAATTAAAGTTTCCTCTGAAGAGATGAAAGCTTGTGTTCCCATTCCTACAAAGGGAGTTGTACAGATGGGGGCTGCCCTGATCCCACTGAACACATTTGGTCAGGCACTTCCCTTGCACTGCACTGTTCCCTTTCCAGGGTCTTGCTTGCTCAATATGAGCAGCTTTTTCTCATGTCACTTGTGGGCAGTGGAATTCCCAAAGTGAGTCCTGGTGTGTAAGGTTTGCAGCATTTCCTCTCCAAAATGTGATGTGATGAGGGGATAAAGCCAGAAGAGAGAGAGGTTATGACTGGATCTTGTGATGTATCTTTTGCTAAACAAGAGGAAAAACCCCAAAAACTTCTCTAGCAAGACATTCCTTGATTCTTGGTGTTGAATCCAGTGGGGTTCTTCGGGGAAGCTGACTTTCTTCCTCCAGGTCAGTTTCTCAAGATACACTTGGGATCAGTTCAACTGTTTTCATTCATTCCTCTCTCCCTTCTAACACAGAGGTACCAGACTCAGAACCACAGAATAGTTTGGGCTGGAAAGGACCTCAAAGATCATCCAGTTCCAACCCCCTGCCATGGGCAGGGACACTTCCACTAGACCAGAGTGCTCCAAGCCCTGTCCAACCTGGCCTTGGACACTTCCAGGGATGGGGCATCGACAGCTTCTCTGGGCAGCCTGTGCCAGGGCCTCACCGCCCTCACAGAGCAGAATTCCTTCCAATCTAACCCTGACCTCTGTCAGT
This sequence comes from Bombycilla garrulus, assembly GCA_013400315.1. Lineage (NCBI taxonomy): Eukaryota > Metazoa > Chordata > Aves > Passeriformes > Bombycillidae > Bombycilla > Bombycilla garrulus. The sequence continues at coordinate 23,174 of VXBU01016267.1, forward strand.
TTAAAAACATTCCCTCTTGTCCTGACACTTGAGCTCCTGGTCCAAAGTCCCTCAGCAGCTCTGTGGAGCTCTTTTTGATGCTGAATGGGGCTCTGAGGTCTCCCTGGAGCCTTCTCTTCCCCAGACTGAACAGCCCCAACTCTCCCAGTCTGGCTCCAGCGCAGAGGTGTCCCAGCCCTCAGAGCATCTCATGGCCTCCCACACTCATCCTTGCTCTGTGAAGGCTTTGTGCTCTGTCCTGCCTTTTCAGGATCCACTGAGGCCTTACTCTTTTCACACGGCCCCTGAGAGCAGCAGACATGGCCTTGAGATTCCCAATAGCCACTACTAACCTGGATGCTGCCCTCACATTTTTTCTGAGGACAAGGATGACAACTTGGCCATTATCCACAGAAACAAACTCTGTCCTGGTTGTACTTTTAATTCTCTGCTTTAGGTAAGGACCCCAAAGAAAAGCCAAGGAAAAATTATTACCCTTTTTTTCAGGCATTGAAGTAATAATGATATTTTTTCTGTAAGAAGCCATAGAGCATCTTGCTGACTGAAGTAAGAACACTTAGAGATAAAAGTGTGATGTGCCACTCCTGCCTTGCCAGGGCAATAACAGATCAAAACTCTGCAAATCAGGAGCACAAAGAAAGGTTTTGCAGAGCAATCCATGGCAGGGACTGCAGGAGGGCTTAGCCTGCTGTGCATATCAAAGTTTCCCTGGTTTATGCCTTGTCTCAGTTGCAGCTTTAAGAAATTCCTGAGGAACGGCCTCTGCCTTGATAGGAAGTTGTACCACTTTTAAAGCCGCATTTGTATCGCTCACACAGCGAGAGCTCTTGTCACATGGAAGCCATCGAATCAAAACACTGACATGGCAAGAGAATAAGACGAGATAATGAAATGAGAAATTAAGAGCATGAAAAGTAAATGCTGTAGAAAAGCTGACACTTCATAATACTCCTACTGAACACTTGCCTGTATTTCAAAGTCAACCGATAAGAAATTATTTGCTTTTCTTATATAACAGAAATAGATAAAGGATTCCGTTTGGATAGGAGAAGATTCCACTAGGCTGCAATTTATGTATGAATGCTCAATATTTAAAGGAATTGCTTCTTTCACTTTGTCAACTGGCATAAATGTATGCTAAAGAGGGATTCATTAGAAAAAGCCGTGCAATGCATGAGCTCAGCTCCAATAATCCTGATCTTGCCAAGCAGGTGTTTTGCATCCTATTAGGATATGGCACATGGAGCTGCCAAGCAGGAGGCTTGCCACATGGGTTCTGATGTTCCTCTCTGGAAACAGAGCAAGAGGATCTCGCCCCTCTCCCTTAAAACAAAACACCATTTACTCTCTGTGTGCTTGTAGTGGAGCTAGCCCAGTGGGTTATCCAGAGGGAAATGCCTTCAGCTGTGCCCCTGAGAAGAGAGGTGAGTTGTGGGCTCCTCTCCTGCTCTCTGACCTTCTCTGGAACAGAGAGACTCAGCCGTGCTGGGTCTGCCTGCAAAGGTGGAACATCACAGACCTGCACTTTGTCATCGTTGGATTTCAGCAAATCTGCACCTGAGAGTAACACCTCCACCCCTGAGCTTGCCATGGCAAATGCACCTACTGACCTCCTGTCCTTGTTGAGCCCAGCCCAGGGTTTGTACTGTGCTGCACAAAAGCATCTCTCAGTATCCCGGCTGTAAATCAATGATAATTCTTCCTTATCTTGCTATTTCCTGCACATCCCCTGTGCTGATCTGTTTCTCATACACCTTCCCATGGCTGCTTTGATATAACAATTAACTGATTTTAAAACTCTGAATGAATATTCCCCCAAAACATACTTATTTTGAAGGGATGTAGAAGCAAGTGAAACACAAAACCAAAGGTTACAGCTACTTTTCTTCCAGGAATAGCAATAAGAGAGACTGGATGCAGCCTAGGTTACTTAACCCAAAGACCTAAGAACTTTTCCCTTCCTCTTTTCCTCATGTCCTTGCTTTCACAAGTGAAGTTTATCATTCATGCTTGCTGGGATTTGACCTGCTACATCCCTTGACAGCTGAAATACAAGAATTTCCACCAAAACTCCATTTAGAATTTCCAACTATTCAAGGCAGCTGGAACTCAAGCTGTGGGATTTGAAGCACAAACATATACACGTAAATATATATGCTATCATGTTACTTATTTGTTGTGCGTTTTCTTCTATATTTAGCACACATACTGCGTTGGCAGGTAAAGAATAATTATGTTTATTTTTTGGCTTTTTTCTACTATATTTAGCATAGATACTGGCTTGCCAGGTAAAGTAGAATGCCCTTCCTATCACCCAATCTCAACTGCAAGCTACCTGAAAAAGTTAAAACATTTATTTGCCTATATCCCCTGTGCATTACACATAAAGAATCCTGACTAGACCACTGGGGGCTTTTTAATTTGCTTTTGGTTTTTTTTCTTTCATTTGGTTTTCATGGGGTTTTGTTGCTGTTTTTAGTGGTGGTGGTGGTGGTGTGTGGGGTTTGTTTTTTTTTTTTTTTTTCTTGGTTGTTTTTTGTGATTCCATACTTGCTTGCCAGCTTTGGAAGCTGAAGATAATGACAAGGCATAAAACTTCCCATCTACTCTAAAGTCTTATGTTCTTCTTTAATGGTTTAGTATGTTCTGAATTTGTTGACAGGGAGAGAAGGAGGCTGAAAGGGTGCCTTGAATGTTGGTGTATATTTTTCATCACTACACAGCATTTTCTGGAGTTGTTCTCCAAGGCATCTGAGTGCTTGTTTACCAAGAGCAGCTGTCCCCTATTGTAAAGGACAAGCAAGTGAGAAACCACTTTAAACTCACTCACTTCTAACAGAAAGGACACAAACAAAGGATAGAAAGAACCTGTACCCTGTTGGTACACGTTTGCAAATAAAGAGCCGCTGTTCAGAAATACCTGAAAAGTTGGTACATTGCTCTGAGAAAGTCAAGTAGATGTGCTGCAAAACGGAGTTGTTTATGCACTGTATTTATATAAAGAAGAATTCAGTAGCAAAGCAGGTAGGAGTGGGTTTTTTAAGGTGATATTTCTAAAAGGACCACCTGAAAAACTCCTAGTTTAATAAGTAATATTCCCATGTCTGTTTTTATGCACCCAAGTGAGCTGCAGGATAAATGAGGATAGGAAGACTTTTTTGAATGCTGCTGCCAGCTTAATATATAAAAGTCTTCCAAGATGAGGTGTCCCCTTGGTTTGACTATTCCTAAGCAAAACACTGAGCTTTCCCTTCCAGTTTGAGAAGGTGCAAATAACCTGTGTACACTTGGAGTGCTGCAAATGGGAGGAATTAAAAATAAACATAGAGATCATGGAATCATGGAATAGTTTGGGTTGACAGGGACCCTAAAAATCATCTAGAGACGTTGGAATAGATTAAGCATTTCAAGTAATTATCACATTGGAAAAAAAATCTTGAAATTATTTTGTTATTTGAATGTTGTGTTGTTTGTTTTTTTTTTTTTTAATCTGAGTTTCTATCTCAGTATTTCATGTTCTTTTCTTTTTTTTTCCCTCTCATCATCTCTTTCTGTTTATTATCTGGATGTCAAGTTTTGCACTGAGATGGGAAGTGAAAAAGCTGCATTTGACAGACCTTTCCAGGTGTGTGTGTTTGCAGCTGATGAAGATTTTTCAGGATAACTATTTCCCCTCATTCATTCTCTCTCACAGTTAGATACAATATCACATTCCAGCCTCTCAGTCTTCAGGAGAAGTAGCATCTCTTTGAATTTCTGATGGCTGTCAGCTTTGTGTAGATGCTGAGAAGATGAACATTGGGAAGTCAATAAGAGAATCATTTAAGGGTCTTGAAAATGAGAGACGTGTGAGTGTCAGGAAGTAATTTGTTTTCTCAAAGCATAATAAACCTGCAGGATAAACTTTCATCTCCAGCGATCACAGCAAGGTGGTAGTGGTGACATCTAAGAATAGACAAGCAGATTTCAGCGTAACAGGATTGCTGGAAAAGCTAAATAAAAAAATACTTGGCATTACCATAGAGGCCAAATAAGAGGCCAGATCTTCACTCAGCTGCAAAAGAAGCAGAAGCTTTGACAGGTGCAAGTGGAGCTAAAGCTGAATATTTATGTGAGTGATTCACGGCATCTTTTTGTTTTGCAAAAGCCGTGGCTGAACTCTTAGAAGAGGCCTACGTGTACCATAAAGGCCTCTATGTACATTTCCAGGGCTTCTACTAAGAAATTTCAGGGAAAATACCAATTCATCAGCCCTGAAGTGTTTCCTCTAAATCTTGTTAGGCTTGATGAACTTAGCTGAATTCAAGACAGGGTTTCTATGGAAACATCTCAGTTTTTTTTTGTTTCTTTTTTCATCTGTGCTGCTGAGGAGCACAGCTCTGAGGCAAATCAGCCATGTGGTTTAACCCAGGACTCTTTCCCAGAATCATGGAATGGTTTGGGTTGGAAGGCACTTTTAAAGATCATCTTTGAATCCCCTTGCCATGGGCAGGGACATCTTCCACTGGAACAGGTTGCTGCACGCCCCATCCAACCTGGCATTGAACTCTTCCAATGTGAGGTGTCCAGAAATTCTCTGGGCAAACTTTTTCAGTGCCTCATCATCCTCACAGGGGAGAATTTCTTTCTAATATCTCATCTAAACCTGCCCTCTGCCAGTGTAAAATTTTTGACCCTTATCCTTGTCTTTACAGGCTTTGTTTAAAAGTCTTTAATCAAAAAGTCTTTTCCTTTGGGGTCTGAAGCTCAGGAAGATACCGTCCCTCATGGATGGTCTTGGGGCGGAGAAACAAACTTTTTCTGGGGCATTGAGCTGCTGCAAAGTTTTGAGAAGGTATTTTTACTGGGTATAAGTATAGGTATAGAAGTCAGGTAACACTTGTGGACTGGAAGCAATGCGAAAAATTATAGTTCCAGATCACCTTTGAATCCACAAACTTTACTGAGACATCTAAAATTTCACTTAGGTCTTTCAGCACACACAGTGATGTCCTGCTCTCATCCAAATTTTCACAGGACTGATTTTCCCAAGCAGTATTTATCTTCCTGGTGACTTTTATCAGTATTGTGCTTTCCAAATGAAAACACAGACTCTGAAAATAATGATAAAAAAATAAAATTAACAGTTATTATAGGTCAACTACATTTGCAAATATGTATTCTATGTATGTTTTAAAAAGCAAAAATCTCATTTCTAAAAGGCTTTAACTGTTTTACTCATTGACCTTCAACTTCTCAATTTTTAGTTGGATTGTACTGTGTTAGGGAGATTACTGCTGGTTGACATTTTCACAGAGTAAAATCACTGATTTATGGATGAAATATAGGGAAAAAAAGGATTCTGAGGACTCTTTCATCTACCTGAGTCATCACTCCATGGAACGAAGAGAAGGTTAAAGAAAACGAGCAAATCAAAGGGGAAATTGTTTTGTGATAGGACCAGAAGGGTTTGCAGAGCATTTTCTGATGTAATTGTCACATGCAAATGACAAAATCCTTGATGCCACACCACCAGACTTTAGGGACACTCCATAATAATATGAGAGGGACACTGCATATGTGTGTGAAATGAACTTGAAGGCAAATTTATGTCTGAGACTAAATCCATTGAGAAATATTTTTTTTTCTGGGAATTTTGGCTGAAAGGATAACCTGCAAAGAAAATGATTACAGTACACAAGTAGAGTTCTGGAGTCCATACAGAATAAAAAAAAAATTTCGTTGTAGAACTGTATTTCCGTTTCCTCAGGAGAATTCTTCCTATAAGGATTTTCATTCCCTCTCTGGATCTTTCATTTGATGAGAAACTTTGAAGAATCTCTACTTTTGACTCCAACAAAGCAAAACACCAAAATCTGCAGGGGCAGAATACTTCTGAAAAAAATGAGACGAAATTTTTGTATCAAAGATAATAATTAGATTAATGCGTCTCATCTGAGAAAATGCAGGTCAATAAAGATTGCCCCAAATATTTCTGTGCTTAATTCTCCTGATCTTCACTGTGAATGTAAAGAGCTAATATCACATTTTACTCATCAGTTACTAATGTGCTTTATAATCTATTAGATTATAAAATTTACATCTAAATATATTTAATATATATTTATTTTTCCTCGTCAACCTATAGACATTTCATAGTTTCAGTAGAGTTGTGTCTATTTTGTATCTCTTTCTGATATTGTACAGAACTCTATTGCAATTAGATTTGCACAAAAAAATATTGAAGATGAGATTACATTGATTTCTGTTTTTCATCCAGTCCAGTGTGGATACCTCTCTAAGGAACGTGGACATCCATTCTCAGGAGTCAGTGAAAGCAAATATTTCCAGTGGATCATAATGTCTGCCTACTGTCCAAATCACAGACCAGGAGCTGACCCTGCCTCTGTTAGAGAGGATAAATTCAGGATACACTTTAAAGGATCAACAGTGTTTAATGATAAATTTTCCATGTGGAAACTCTAAACAGATTGTATAAGTCCCCCCAAAACTCACATCCTTCTATTTGCCATGTCATTCTCATGCTCCACTGGAAACTGAATGACAACACCCTCATTCCTAATTGCAAATTGAAAGAGAAAAATAGACCCATGGGTCTTTCTTGAAATATTTTGCCTGCAAGAAGCAATGCCAGCGACTGGCAGGGGAGTGATGAAAATTCCATTGATGTTCATTAAGGCTGAATGTTGGAAGGATTCTCTTTATCTTCTGAAAAAGAAGGGGACATGTTTCTGGGTATACAAAAAAGCCATACTGACTTAAGAAGATCATTTTGTTATCGGAGATACTGCAATCAGTAATGTAGAGGAGCATTACTGGAGCAAGAGAGATTTATGGGAATTCATTTTTCCATTGAGGATGCCATGCATTATCTCTTGATGCATAAACTCTGGTTTTGTCAAAGCTAAAAAGCTGTTGTGTGTCAGTGGGATGGAAGGAGAAGTAAAAAGTGGGGTCAATAAAAATCTAAGTTTCACAAGATGTGAGGGTGGTGCGGCGCTGGCACAGGTTGCCCAGAGAAGCTGTGGCTGCCCCAGCACTGGAAGTGTCCAAGACCAGGTTGGATGGGGCTTGGAGCAACCTGGGACAGTGGAAGGTGTCCTTTCTTGCAGAGGGTTGGAATGAGATGATATAAAGGTCCATTCCAACCCTAATTATTCCATGATTCTCAGATAAGGTTCTGTGATGCACTATGATGCAAAGAAAGACAATTACTATTTCTCATATATATATATATATATGTATAAATATATGTAGATATATATATATATACACATCAAAGTTCTACTTTGGTTAAGTAAATTGATGTGAATACTAAAGGCACATCAGATTTCGAGTTTCTGAAGATTTCTATTTTTTAATACAATGTCCAAAAAGTAATAGTAAAAAGGAAAAAAAGTGAACTAAAACCTGTCATCTGATTCAATTGACGTCAGAGCCATTTTCCCAAGAGGGTAAAGCTCACCACAAGGCCAAAAGCCAGCTCAAGGCTTAGCATCACTTCAAATCCCTCCAGAAAATGAAATTTCACTGATGGGTAAGTCTCAGAGCAGGCTTTTACACAGTGGGGATTTTCGCAAATGTGGAGGTTTTATTCTTTTGTGCTTTCTCTGTGACCTTTGACTAAATGTGTCTTTTCTGCAGCAATCAAGCAACATTAGGAATAAAACAGGGAAGATAAAAAGCACCTTGAGAACATTTGTTTTTATTGCAAGGTGTCCCATTCCCTTCCATCTGGGGGAAATGAAGCCTGGGAGGGATAGCAGTAGAAACAGCACTTTATTGAATTGGCTCTTCCCACTCCCATTTCATAACAATGAGGGATGAAACACAAATTTTAACATCTAGACAGTTCATTTTGGCATAAATACACAGCTTTAAAAATCAATAAAAAGCTATATAAATTATAAAAGTGATTTACCAAGCACAATGAATTTTGTCACCTGTCAGTTTCATGCTTGCATACCTGCTCTCTCTCTCATTGACTTTTATGCTTCCTATATGCTTAATACTCTCATGATTCTACAACAGACTTCACAGGGTTTGACAGCCAGAGAATTTTGTTACATTATTTTTTTTTCTCTCTTTTTTTCGGTTGTTGTTTAGGGAAATAATTAAACTAAAACTTTTATTTTGCCATTGTTTACCTACACTTGCAGTCAGTCACCTTGGATACTTGTCTTGTTCATTATTTATCATCACGTTTGGTGATGTTTAATGCCAGAAGCAGAGATGGGCTCCCATTTGCCTTTTCACACACAGAATAAAATATCTTAGCTATTTTTCCACGAACACTGTAAATTTGAAGCTAGATTGAACTCTCGCACGATAAAATTAATCTTTATGCAGCCTGACTGTTCTGTAATACTTTTCAATCTCAGCACAAATGGTTTTGAGCTTAAATTTTTTCAAATGGTTGCCAAATTTTTTGGGGTTTTTTTTTGTTGGTTTTTTTTTTTTAATTTTTGTTTTTTTTGCATTCATTTCAGTTTTGCAAAAAGAGGAATTTGGGGTGTTAATATTACATGGAGAGTTATTTTTTCTCCCCATTAATGGAGCTGAGTGGTTTTGATGCTGCAAACTCTCCCACTGCCAGTCAAAGCTATAATGGAATTTACTAGGGAAATATTGTATTTTTAAAATGAAAAATAACTTTTAGAAAAGCATCAAATAGGCTTATAAAAATAATCCCCCTGCCATCAAAGAGTGTGATATAGAAATAAAAATCATATATATTATAAAAATTATAGGGACCTTGACAGAAGTCACATTCACGGATATTCCCTCACCCTTAGTTATGTTGAATACTAACTAAGCCCAAACTCTGACTTTCTGTTTTTGAGAAAACAGGTTAGAAGCAACAGCAGCATTTCCACTGCCTGCTGAGGATTTCTCAGCCAGCCCTGGCTGAGGTCTCAGTGCCATTCCACTGGATCTTGTTACCCAAAAGAGTGAATTTCCATATGGAGCAGAGGTACAGCAAGCTAGTTTTGATGAAAATTTCATCACAAATGAAGAAAACTCATGGAAAAGTGGATAAGTGACAGCCTTATCAATTTCCTGGATTCTGAAACTATGAAACCAGCCTGGAGGAGTTTCACAATTGCTGGATGAGCCAGTGAACTAATGGAGGCTTTTCCCAAGATGGAGCTCTCAGTATCCCAGAAAACATTGGTGACATTGGGTGCTCCAGGCTATGCTTGGAGCTGGAATCTGCTTCCAACCTTGGATACAAATTTTAGGTTAGAGATGGACAGGTGGCTCAGCAGCAGGAGTACAAGGGTGTCTTCATGTTGTCCTTTCTCATCCTCCTCTGCAGTTTGCTCCCTCTCCATGCTACATTGAACCCCTGCATGTGAATCCATGCATCAGAATTCCAGCCAAATCTTTCTTTTGTCTTTAGGTACCTGAAAGAAAATGTGAGATCATAGAATCATAGGATGGTTTGCGTTGGAAGGGACCCTAAGTATCATCTAATTCCAACTCCTCTGCCATGTGCCCCATCCAAACTGGCCTTGAACACTTTCACAAATTCTCTGGCCCACCTGTTCCAGCCCAGTTCAACCACTGCTGAGTAAATCCTCTCCTTGGCTTTTGTCTGTAGAGGTTTTCTGCTGCAGAAGTTTGTCAATGGAAAAATTTGTCTCCAAACCTCCTCAAAGGCAGCTTGACAGAGTGCAAATTTTATCTGTTTGGGGTCAGCTGCCTGCTTAATCCTAAGAGAGGCTGGGAAAATGTGTGTCTCATGATATTGCTTCCCTGTAGTGACTCTAACTGTACCAAACCTCAAGGGTTCAACTGTAAATACTGAGTGCCGGAAAAAAACACTGACTAAAGGCAGGGAATGTGTATAAAATAAATACATAACCCTCATAAAGAGCACTCAAATCAGTTAAAGGTTCTCATCACAGTTAGAGTTAAATTGCTCACCTCACATATATTTTTGAGTCATTAACTTAAAAGAGATGGAGCAGGAAAGAGAACACCATTTTGTCCCGGGGGTAAAGTATTTCAGGACATGCTAACAGCAAAGAGGAAGCTGTTCTTCCATTGCATCTTTCTAGTGTCATTTAGGCATGAAATTTGACTAAAATTCAGCTGCTGAGGCTGATGAAGTCTGACCTTGGTTTTCAGCAGTGCCATTGAAGAAGACGGTGGTGCAGTGGAGTGGGAGAAACCTAAACCCTTAAGCTTCCACCACCCCCGTCAATTAAGCTGAGGGGAGGAGATAAAATGTAGGAAATTCTGGAAATCTGGTACTTCCCTCTCAACCTTCACTGCAACTGCTCTTTGGAGAAGAGCAGTGAAGGAAAGTGATGGCTCACTGCATGTTCTGAGGTCAGGGATGACGGGCGTTATGCAGATGTCCTCAGATCCCAACTATCCCCGTCACTTGTGGTAAAATTGTGAGTTTAGAAAACTTGTGTGATCCTACCGGCTTGGATCCAACCCTTGGTCTAAAGTTAACTATTTACAGAACTCATATTCAGTGTTTTCAACAGCTTTCATTCAGGTCTTTGTTTAGAAATTATAACTTGAATATTGAGCAAGACAAATGGAGAACTAAGGAAGCAAAACACAATCCCTGTTTATTCCAGATTTTTATTTATAGATATAATATATATTAATGGGAACAGTTTCCTGAAAGCTGACACCTGAACCTAGTGCACATCTGTGCTTAGATTTTCAATCCCCATGATATTCCAGGCAAAATAAATTTTGCATAGGACTGCAGTAACCACTACAGCAGGAGCAGGAATATATATATAACAGGTGATTTTTTTTCAGGCCTTTCATTTCTTAATGGTATTTAAGAACCCAAATATTTAAACATGGGATTCTGTTACAGTCTACATCAGAATTTTTGTAAGACTTCCCTTTTTCAGCCCAAGACACCCAGTGGTTTTACTCTAAGCATATTTGGTGATTTTGTGTTTCTATTGACATTAACACGGCTCAGGATACAAGACTCTCTAAAATGTTGTATTTATTTTAGCGATAGGCTGTAGGTTTTCCAATAACATCAGCCTTTAATGAGCAGCAAACACCTCGGACTTACCTGAAGAGCAGGCAGGGACAAAGATGAGATGCCTTTATGGGTAATTACCTTGTGATGAAACCTATTTTACAGATCGGCCCTTTTATTTCTTTCCCAAAATAAACACTGTGGTTTTTTAATTCCTCAAAATAAGTCAGTGTGACAGTCAAGAACTGCAGATTTGAAGCTAAAAATATTTTTAGTTTCTGTGTGTGTAGTGCCTGCTTTGGGGGCTGTAAAAGAACTTCAAGACTGGTCCTGATCTCCTGAATCATTTTCTCTGTGGTGTTTTGCCAGACAGATCGTGGACCATGGTTTGTGTCACAATAATAAATGCCAGACATTTCCCATGCAGATAGTGTCTCATGGGAACTCTTTAACAGGAAAAATGAAAGTCTAAAGACATGGACACTGCAGCTCAGGGGCAGGGGTGTTGATCTCCAGCAGAGTACAAGGTGACCCTGCTCATCTGATGGAAGTGGAGATTGGAGGGAAGCAAAGTGCTTTTCTCTTGGTTTTTCCCTTTTCTCCAATTTTTGATCCGTGTTTTAAGGCTGCATTTCCAAGGCAGAAATGTAATTCTCGTGCATTTTTCACATGATTATGTGCTTCAATATAACCACAGATTTCATTAAATGGAAGCCATGTTGTTCAAATTGCAGCAATTTGGCAACCTTTCCCAAAATACTTTCTGGCAAGGGTGAAGCAGAGGCTTTTAAGATTTATTTTGAAATGTATTACTAAAAGACAGTACTGTAGAGTTTTGCTCCAGGCACACCCAAATCTGTGGAAAAATAGAACTACTACAAGGCTTTTATGATCTTAGAGGACAGAAGAATCTACAGCCAAAGAAGCAGTGGCTACACCTGCCATGACAACTAAATACCGCAGTAAATACCATCAAGATTTGTACTTTGCAATCACGTGCCACATTTTGTAACATATATTAGCACCATTTATTTATATTTTCTATAGTTTAATCTTTATTCTTCTCAGAGGAAGTTTTTTTGATCAAGATGTTAAAAGTAAGGTCTCAGCTCAGTGAATTATTTTACTCTGCTACTCTGTAGTTCCTATAACATTCTAGGGGATTGTTGTCATCTTTGAGTAAATACTTATTCAAGTTTGAAAAATTTTCTGCTGTGTAATACAGAGTAGTTTAATGGCTTCACATTCAGCCCACAGACAGGCAGCACACAGCCACAGGAAAAAACAGTGTCTAAGATTATAATTGGAGGAAGACATAAAAAAAGGATTCAAGTAGAAGGGAAAATGTTTCGTGTAGACACCAATATAATGATTGCAACACCTACAAGAATGGTTCCTACTTACAAGTCATTCGAGTTATATTTCAAAGGAAATTGCATTTCTCCTCCTCCCTGGAAGCAGAGTTAGGCAGAGAAAGAAATTCCACTTAGAGGAATTCCGTAATTTCCAATCGTTTTACTATTTAGATATTGAGCAAATATATTCCAACTCAATAAAACTTCCAAGGAAATGAAATTGTAAAAGAAAAAACTTTGGTTCAATACATGCTAACTTTTGGGATTGCTTTATAAAAAAATTAATTTCTTCTGCACCAAAAGTACATTTCCAACTGTTTCATTTTCCCTTTCCAAACAGAATTTTAGCTTCCTTTTCTTATTTCAAAATGTTTTCATTTAAATGAAAATGAAAGTGCATGATGAAAACATCTTAAGACTAAAGAGCCTAACCAACTTTTTCTGAGAACCTCGTTAAGGCTTTTGAAGGTTTTCTTCCAGCCCACACACTCGAGGAGCTTTGTGTGAACTCCCTTTAGAGGAAGAAATGAAGAGCTTGGGAGAATAACAATAAATGAGATTTCTAAACCCACATGTTTGCATCTTTCTCAGTAGGTTGCAACTATTTCTTTCAGAACCTGGTCCTTTCAGTCAGATCTCTGTTGCTGCAAAATGCTGTCTAGAGAGCTTCACCTTCAAATTATCCAGAAAGTGAATTTCTTTTGAAGGAAAAATAAAACTGGTGGTTGAAATGCAAGGCTAGATCAGGATAATTGGAGGACTGTGAGTGCAAAAGTCTTTTCTGCAGTTGGAGATTCCTTGTCCCTGTCTGAGCCACAGCCTTATCACAGGGTTATAGGCATGAGCAAATTCCATGTTTTTGAGACAAATCATAGAATCGTAGAATGGTTTGGGTTGGAAAGGACTTTCAAGATCCTCACATTCCTGCTCCCTACCATGGGCAGGGACCCCTTCCACTATCCCAGGTTGCTCGAAGCCCCATCCAGTCTGGCCTTGAACATTTCCAGGGATGGAGCAGCCACAGCTTCTCTGAGCAACCTGTGCCAGGGTTTCCCCACCCTCACAGTAAAATATTTCTTCCTAACATCCAATTTAAATCTCTCCTCTTTTAGTTTAAAAACCATGCTAAAAGGAGAGGTGCAGTCATCCAAGTGAGATCAGTGTGTCCTTGCTGGGAAATTGTTACTTTTTATTAAACCTTGTGATGGGTTCAGTCCAACCTGACACACTCCCAACAAAGCTGCTCCATCACTTCCCTCCTGAGCTGGACAGGGGAGAGGGTGAATAATGAAAGGCTGTGGGTGACAGAAGGACAGGGAGAGATCACTCACTGATTATTGTCACAGGCCAGACTTGGGGAAATTTATTTAAATTACTATCATTCAGATCAGACTGGGAAAATGAGAAATGAAACCAAATCTTAAAAACTCTTTTCCTCCTCCCTTTCCTTCTGCCTGGGCTCAGCTTCACTCCAGATTTTCCCAGCTCCTCCTCCCCATTGGCTCAAGGGGACAGGGAGGGGGGGTTACAGTAAGTTCATCCAACATTGTCTCTTCTGAAGATGGCTCCATCTTGTTGATAAGGGAGGAAGGAAGTTTATGAGTTCTTGAATGTCTGGAATCCTGTGTGAAGATTGAGATGCTCTAACATCACTGCCATAAGATGGGGAGTGTAATGAGGAGTAATTTGATTTAAAGTTGCCATGCACTAGAGGAGATCACGTTAAGCAAAATCTGAGCACCATGTTTATTTGAAGATGCTGACCTCCAGTGAGATCTGGCTGTAATATCTTGGATTTGTTGACCCTCCACTAAATAGAAGAAGCATGACATGGAAATTCAGTTCCTGGATGGTCAGTAAAGAGAAAGCCCAAATATTACCTTATTTTTTTCTAAATTGCTGTTGCTTCCATTGATGAAAGTGGTACAGATCATACAGTCTTCAAACAGGAACTAATGGCAGAACTACTCAGGAATTTTTTTAATCATATGCAAAATTTTTTGAAGTAGCAAATTATCAGAAAGGAGACACCTGAAAATTCTCAGAAAAAAAAAGTCTGTAGTCCAGGATACATTAAAACTACATTAAGAGAGGGAGAGAAAACCATTGAAGTAAAAAATTGTATGGTATATTTGTCTCTGGGTCCTAAGCACATTCCCTGTATTTGTATAAAATAGGATGTGTGAGACACGAAACAATCAGGAAAAAATTCCAGGAGATGGTAGCTGGTTTGCCCTTCCTCTCCAAACCAGCTCAAAGGGTGTCCAAATGAGGATTTGAAATCAAGCCCCTCACAATCCAAGTCATTTAACAACAAATTCTCTGAAGCAGGGCAGAAGTATTTTCTCATATCTCATGTTCTAAACAGCAGATGGACAGATATAAAGTCAGTGAGCCACACCTAAGCTCATCTTGTTTTCCAGTCTAATTTTTGTTTCTTTGATGCAGAGAGGACTATTTTTATCTTTTTCCTCTGCAAAAGTATAATCCTGCCTGGCTCTGGGTCTGGAATGACACCCTGTAAAACTAAATAACGAGGCACTTCCTTCCTCTACAAACTGTGCCCCAGTGGGAAACTCTTCTGCTATTTAAAAAGATTGAAATACTGGAACAGTATTTTTCTCATACCTTTGTATGAGCCAGAGACTCTGCTTTAGGGACTTAAACCCAAATGCTGATCTCCTCAGTCAATCTAATGATAGCTTCAAGTTCAAAGAGAGTTGCTCATTTTATTACCAGTCTTACTGCCACTGTTGTAATTATTTTGTTCATTTCACTGTCTCTAGTAAAATTCTGACTAGTTGTTAATATCTCAAGACACATCTAAAACTTCCATCAGCTTCATTTGAAAGGAAAAGTGAGGTTTTTTTTTGCAACCGAGCCTGCCATCCTTTTCCATTTGGGTTTTGATTTCACTAGAAGGTGTTGGGTTGCCATGGCAAAGCTCTTATCTTCCCTTCCCTGTCTCAGTCGGTGCTTTGGAGGGGGAGGTGGTCAGAACAAGAGGTAATTTGTGCTAACGAACAGCTGTGTCCCGAGAACGTGTTCATACAGTGCTCGCTTTCGAGCTCCACAAAAAACCACCCCCACAACAAATCCAGCAAATTCACAGCCAAGGGGATGCACAGAATTTTGTAGAAACTAAAGCCGGGCAATAAAAGGCTTGGATTCCGTTTTCCATGTTCCAAGCTGGCAATGGTAGCAATAAACATGAGAATCAACAGACCAAACCCTTAAATCCTCACTGGTCTTTCCCTGAAGTTAAGAGAAAAGCTTGTGCAGGACACTGAGCCACGCCAGTGATCTGAGTTTAATGGTTAAATGATGCAACAGAGAGAATCCTTTGTAATGCTGGGTTAATGTGGAGCCCTTCTTGGCAGAAGTTCTGGAGTGAATTATATTTTTTAGTGTGACTTCTAGGATGCAACTGAAAAGAGAAAAATGATCTAACAAATTATTTCCTATGTAGGAGGAATATCTAGGCAATGATTCAACTTAATATGTGGAATAGTTCTGGGCTACTATTAGGTTATAAAGTCTTGAAGGCACAGAATTGCATTTAGAACAAGCAACATTGAAATTTTGGTGTATTTCTATAGAATCATAGAATGGTTTGGGTTGGAAGAGACCCTGAAGATCATCTAGTTGCTTTATCCCAAGCTATGGACAGGGAATATTTTGCTTTTTTTCAATAGAAAGGTCCACAGTCTTGTTTTGTTTTTTTCAAAACCTTCACTAAACTGGAAAATGAGGAGACTCCAATGAGCCATAGGTTGGACTTGATGATCTCAAAGGTATTTTCTAACCTGGTAAATTCTGTGCTTCTGTGATATAAATTATTGCCTGTTCTGAGGATAACTTCAGGAGGATTTTAGAGGTGAGATGGGGATCTGTAACATACTTTATGCTTGGACATATTTTTCTCCACTTCCTGGGATGCCTGTGTTTTACTCACTGCTACAAGTAACAGGACTCTGGCAGCAAAATATGTAGAGGGAGCTTTCAGACAAGTTGTGCCACTGCTGTGAATGAAGAGCCAAATTATAAGCAATGTTTATTTGCTGAGTTACTCTGCAGGTGAGGAATCAAAGAATCACTTAGTTTGAAAAGGGTATCTGGAGTTCCCTAATCAAACCTTCTGCTGAAGACATGGCTGATTTCCAAGGTAAACCTCCTCTCCCTGGGCTGTGCAGCAAAATCTGAAAGTATTTGAGATGTCACAGGGTCTCCAACCTCTAAGTGTGTACTTAACCATTCTGGTGATGATGAATTTTTTTAAACATATTTCCAAACAGCTGAAATTTGTGATGACTGCCTTTAGTGGGGCACCTCTGAAAGAAGCCAGTATCTGCCTTCTCTCTAATACCACTGAATTTTGGGGACATTGGAGTTAGTTAGCACTTAGCTTTCTCTTCTAGCTAAACAGGTCAAAATATAAAAAAGGCATCGCTATATATGAAGAATATCAAGCTATTACAGTGTGTCTGAAGGAGGGTAAAGAAGATGGTGAGGGGTCTGGAGGTGAAACCATACAAGGAGCAGCTGAGGTCACTGTTCAGCCTGGACAAGAGGAGACTGAGGGGAGGCCTCATTGCAGTTACAATTTTCTCCTGAGGGGAAGAGGAGGGGCAGGCACTGTTCTCTTCTCTCTGGTGACCAGCAACTGGACCCAAGGGAATGGCCTGAAGTTGTGTTGGGGAGGGTTAGGGTGGATATTACACAGAAGTTCTTCACCCAGAGGGTGGTTGAGCAGTGGAATGGGCCCCCTAGGGAAGTGGTCACAGCCTCAAGCCTGACAGAGTTCAAGAAGAGTTTGGAAAATGCTCTCAGGTGCATGGTGTGACTCTTGGAGTTGTCCTGTGCAGGGCCAGGAGTTGGACTCAATGATCCCCATGGGTCCATTCCCATTCAGATATTCTGTGTTTCTGTAGGTCTCTTTTACTGCTGACCCATCTGCAGCTTGTTCCCCAGCAGAACCAGGTGAGAGAAAACAGCCCAGCTGCCATCCTCCCTGCTCCTCCTGCTCCAGCACTGCGCGTTTCCTCCAAATCCCTGTAATTCCAGTGTCATTGCTCTGCACCTGCACATGAGTTTCCCATTCCTCCTGTTTGTTTGTTGTGCTGGGTGTGTTCAGGTACTCAAAGGAGAGTATCATCCTCTTCTGCTTTGCTTGCTTCCTCTCATCCACATTTTCTGATCATCCCACGCTGTTGGTGTCCCTGGCCCAGCAAGCCGAGTTCAAATTCCTCCTTTCCAGGTTAGCAAAACTGCTCTGCTCTGTCCTCACTCTTTGAAGCAGATCCAGTTGTCACAGACTCTCAGCTGTTATGGGGAGACTTTTTTCCCAGTCTTTTTTTAAATTAAGCCTCTCTAAAGTGCACATACAATTTTAGACAGTGGGGCT
Organism: Bombycilla garrulus; assembly: GCA_013400315.1. Taxonomy (NCBI): domain Eukaryota; kingdom Metazoa; phylum Chordata; class Aves; order Passeriformes; family Bombycillidae; genus Bombycilla; species Bombycilla garrulus. The sequence continues at coordinate 40,899 of VXBU01016267.1, forward strand.
GAAGTGCAGTCATTAATGACTAATAGGAACTGAGGACTGACCTGCAGGAAACCTCCTAATTGAATATTTTCTTTTCAGATTTAGCACAATTAAACAAATTGCTTTTGTGTCCAATTGCTAGCTTTGAGAGAATTATTTTCCTACTGCTCTGTCCAAATCCACAGAGACTAATTTAGATAGCATTAATTGGTAATTTCCCAGATCAAAGCCTTTAATCAAATCAATAAAGATACACACTTTCCAGTGTGCTGATTATCATTCACAGACATAAAATATTATTTGTCATGTCTACCTTGATAATGATATCAGAGCAATACCAAGACCAACAAGAAGAGATGTCCTGATACCTTTTAATATGTTGATTATGCAAATGGTTTCCCTTAATTATTTGCTTGCCAGGGCATGGGGGTTATCCTTGCTCTAGACCTCCTTTAACTACAAGATTTATTGGTAGCCTAAATACATATAAATTACTGTCAAAAACCACAGTGATTATTTTTTTAAAAGTTCTAATTCCTATGGAGACATTTCAGGAGCAACATTAATAATTATATCCTTGTGGAGAAAGGGGAGGGGCTAAAAGGCTCAATGGGTAATCATCATTTATCTTAAGAATGAGTAGTGAAAAGTGACCCAATTTACACGGCAGGAGCAGCCGTACAGCTATGTGGTTTTCCCATGTCAACACCAAATCTAGAATTTTTTTCTCTTCAAATGAGAAAATTTGATCTAAAAGCTGGATATAACCACCAAACAGTGAATGCAATTAATCCAACCCTCTAAGCCTTTTAGAGGAAAGTGACCAGATCCATATGAAAGGAGTCAAAACCAGCTTTTGCAGAGAACAGGTGGAAGCCGTGTTTGCAATTGACCTGCCCTTCCTGACCCCTCTAAGAAACCTCCCAAATAAAAAAAACCTCCCTCTGAAATTCTTCCCAAACCCCCTTCCCATGCCTTAGGGTGTTCCTCACCTGTGACACACTAACACGGCAGCAGAAGGTGTCCCTGCCCAGGAGGGGTGCAATGAAATGATCTTTAGTGTCCCTTCCAACACAGGCCATTCTATGGCTCTATGACTCCAGGATTCTCTGATAACTTCTGTTTCCAGATCCAGCATCAGCCACAATTCCTAGGGAATTATTCCATAATTCCTAGGTCCTGTACATTGCTTTCCATTTGTGGATCTCAAAGCACATCCAGCAAACTCCAATGCCCAGAAGCCAAGGGAGGGAAGGAGGGTAACCCATCTATGACACAAATCCTTAGATCCCAGCTCAACAATTCCCTTACACTTTTCATCATCCAGTTATCTATTTTTTTTTATTTTTTTTTTATTTCTTTTTTATTTCTAGTCTCACATTGGTGAACACGTCAGTGAAATTCCCCATTCCTTTGGCGCACCCGCACCGGTGAAAGAAAGTGCATATTTGCTGCTTTGTTTTGCTTTGTTTGTGCATTCTACATTTGGGAACAGGGTTGGGAGAGCAGGGAATCGACAGCTCTGTGAAGACCAGCTGCTTGCAACATGCTTTCCTTGCAGCTTTCTGTCAGGAATCTGACAGCTTTAGTTATTGTGATGGAGAAATAACGAGGTGAGAAAAGAGCTGTCAAAAAAAAAGATCGGATCTCTTCTTCCAAGGAAGTAATTTACTTTTTGTGTGTTCTGTGGTTCCCAGAGACAAGAAGATGTAAGAACTCCAGTTATAGGGGAAAAATTCTGTATTTCCCTAAACCAAGGCAATTACCCAAATAAAACAGAAAAAAAAAGATATTTTGTCTACAAGAAAAAAAAAAGAGGCATGTTAGTTTTGTTATGACGAATTTAATTAAATGTGGGTATTAACAGCACTTGGAACAGGTGATTATAGGTGATGAGATCACCATGGGTTACCCTCATGGTTAAAGGGGAAAGAGTTAGCAGTGTAATGGATTTTAAGGTTAATTCACCTCATCCTAAAACAAATTCCTGTATTTGGCCAGCTGAATTTCCCTCTAAATTTCCCTCTAAATTGGCTCTATTAATCACCACAGATATCTGGTGCCAGCTAAGACCTTCCATGGGAAACTGACAGATACGACAAAGGATTTCTGCAGTACTAACTGGATCCAAGAAGGATACTCTAACACATCAAAAAATGGTATTAAAATGGCACTATTTATGCATCTGAAACATGCACAAGTTCACAGCTTCTGAAGAAAAATTATATCGCCGTGAATATATATATATTTCTTTATCTATCCAGCCTGGCACCACAAGGACAGAAGGTTCAGGACCTGGGGTATTTCCTGTGGATGTTTTTTATACCTCAGACATCCACAGGAGGAATCTCAGGGCATCTCACACAGCATCAGGACACCTTTGCTGAGACAACTGGACCTCCCTCAGCTGATGCAGAGGTGTATGGAGAACATTTCAGGTGCAGCACTGCAGGTGGGGTCTCACTAGAGCAGACCAGAGGAGAGGAATCACCTCAAAAGCAGATTTTTAGACATATTAATTATGTCCCTAGTGGTTTTCCAGATTATTGGATGCAGTGGGCTGCTCTGAATTATTAGTTTTCCACTGGCTACAACAAACATTTAAGCTGATGCATATCTACAGGTAAACACTTAAATTTCAGCTAAGTGGGTTTCACTTAAGGTGGATTGAAACACTGAAAATTAGTTGAGATCTCTCACAACATACTGGACCAACAGAGTTAAACTTTACGTGGCTAAAGAATGGTGAAATTCAGGACTAAATTTTAGACACAGTCAACTTAGTAAAACAGTCCCTTGATAAATCATTTACATGTCTTAACTGTGGGATTCTCCCATGAGAAGATGGAAATATAATTTTAAAGAAATAAGTCAAGATCTTAAATGGTGCTTGAATGTTGAGTCACCCTCCATTGCATCATTACTGCTCCATGAAATGATGATGCTGAAGTTGCTTAGAGCCACATTTGGAAAGAAGGTTTAACACTTTTTTAGCTTTTACAGCATTGGAAGTGCAAGGCAGGCAGAGTTTTGGGGATTTTTTAGGATTCTCTCCGTTTGGCATGTTACATATGGAAAGAAGATACACTTTTCATTTGCAAATGAAGCACAGGCACCTTTGAACGTGCACGTTCTCCTACATATGTGCCTGACTTTTGCACGAGCATGATTAGCAGAACCAATCCATGTTCCTTATGCTTTGCACACAAACCTGAGACTGCCTCTTGAACTGCAAATATTCCCTGAAGCAGTATTTACACTTGTAAGACAAGCGGATTGTCACAATCCTACAAGCCTTATCCACAGTCAAGGGATCATGGCCGGTGGAAAGAATAAAATTGTTTCTTGTGCTCCACTTGCATGATAAATTCTGACTTGTATTTTCAGCTTCCTCCTCTTTTTGTTCCCACACATTTGAACTTCTTTGTCTGGAAGAAAAATTCTTCTACCTCTTTGTCTATCCCTTCTTCAGATATAATGCATCAAAACAAAGCATCCTATCTATTGGAAAGCCACTTGTGTGGACAATTGGTGGCAGTGCTAGTGAAATTTTAATCTCCAATTTTTGCTTTTGTTCCTCCCCAGATTCACTTAACTGCATTTTTGGAATGTGTTGGATGAACACAGGAGTGAGAAATGCCCTTAATATTCCAGCACCCTGCCTCAGCACCCAGCAGCACAGCTTTAAGTGATGTGACACTGTAATTACATTAGCAGCCGTATTAGATGCTCATTATCATGCCTTAATTATTCAATAATTTTGATCAATGCCTGATTTCCATGGTGCTGACTGTTGTGACTGCACAATAAAAACACAGTTTAAGAGCTGTTGTGTACATCTGCTTAGTGGTTCCTTCACTTGTGCACAAATGTGTGTTTGTGTGTGAGACAGAGCGTGAGCAGTCAGGGCAGCTGCCTGCCAAAATGTTCCTGGCTTGCAGCTGCACGGAACTGACAAAGGAGCCCTGATAATCTTGCCTCAGTGGTTTAAGAAGTCACCTCTGTCAGTCACCAGCCTGTGATCAGATCTATCTGGCAGCCTGGAGGATGGATGCCTGTGTCAGTGTGAAACCCGGTGATTTTGCTTTGCTGTCTCTGAATGGCTGCGGGCTGGAGGATGGGCTGTGACAGAGGCTTGTACTGCAGACCTGTGCTCCTCGTTGTCAACCCTGCTCTGGGTGCAGAGTGGCAGAACAAAGAAGTGCCAATCTGTTTCAGGAAGAGCTGCCAGGACTTATTTGTCAGAGTCTGTGGCCTTCCCAAGGAAAGGACTCTGCTTACATCCAGGGAAAAGCACTGATGAGCCAAGGGAGGAATGGGTGGCAATCACGGAATCATTAAAGTTTGAAAAGACCTCCAAGGTCACCGAGTCCAACCTTTGCTGATCCCCAACTTCTCAACCAGACCAGAGCACTGAGTGCCACATCCAGCTGTTTCTTCAACATCTCCAGTGATGGGGGCTCCACATCTTCCAGTGTCTGACCACGCTTTCTGTGAAGAAATTCCTCCTGATGCTCAACATGAACCTCCTCTGGAGAAGCCTGAGGCCACGTCCTCTCGTCCTGTTGCTTACTGCCGGGGAGAAGAGGCCAAGCCTCACCTGGCTACAGCCTCCGGTCAGGAAGTTTTAGAGAGTGGTAAGATTTTCCCTGAGCCCTCTTTTCACCAATCTAAACAAACCCAGCTCCCTCAGCTGCTCCTCACAGGAGACACTCAAGACCCTTCACCAGCTTTGTAATGAAGAACAAATGAGAGTAGATACTGTAACAGGATAGACAGAGGACATTGACCTGGAAGGACAAGAGAACCAAGCAGGAAAATTGGTTGAGATTGGTTTACACTTTCAAAGGTGAAGCACACAGTGAATGCACCAGTTGTCACCTGTTACATACAGAAAATCAATGGTGCCCACTCCATTCCAGGATATTCAATGGCAACAGACTGTGAGTGCAATTTAAAAAGCATTCTTTCTCTCACAGCAGCACCTAAATACAGCTCAGGATGATGTTTAGGAAAGGAATACCAACCCTTGATTAAAACATCCCACTTTCTTTTAAACTGAGGAGTCATCACCGACTTCTCAATCCACTTATTAGAGCTGAGAAAAATTCAGAATATCCTTTGTATGATAAACGTGGATTTGTTTTGAAGAAAAGACGTCATTCCAGACTGGAATGAATATTTACAATGAAAAGTAGAAAATCCACAAGGAAAAAGAAAGTTTTGAAACTGTATGGCTTTGTGGTTTTTTTCCAATTTCAACTTTGCAACATGATAAATTATATCCTTACATGTGATGGATTATAACGAGCAGCACACATTTCAAAATGAGAAGTAATTAAAAAACAAAAACAAACAAGCCCTGCAATGAGCTGTTAAAGCTGAAAATCTCCCAGCACAGCATTTTCAAACAGCTGTACTGCTAAATTGCCTGTTCCCTTGATAGCAAAGAACAGACAGAAAACTCCTGCTAGAGAGTTCAGCTAGTACAGCCCCAGGTAATGTGCAACCACCAGAGAGAAAAGTGGGAGAGAGAGCTACAGCAAACAGGGCAGGCCGTTCAAAGACGTGGATTTAGGTTCAGGTGCACAGGAATTACTGGAGAAGTGACATTCAGCACAACAAATGGATCCATGAAGGAAACCCTTTCACGGAGGACATTACTGATATGCATCCAAAGATAAAAATAGCGCTAATATTATCATGTTATTTCAAGAAACAGACCTTTTCTGGCTCTGTATCAGCAATGATTGCTTCTCTGGGGGAAGGATTTGGACTTCGGACCTCAGGCAGGTGTGCACCACCATTCCTGAGGGCCCCGTGTTGGATCTTCTCTTACAATGACCTCACTTACTACAGGCCAAGAGTCTGAGCATCCTCCCTCATTCCAGAGTCCCCAAAGAACTCTTCTTAGGCACCACAGCTGTGTTTGCACCATAAGGATTTGTTCCTATGCCCACAATCCAGAAAATACCAACATCATTTGGAGCACAGGTCTGATGATGAGGAGCTGGAGGGGCTCAGCCCAGAGAAAAGGAGGCCGAGAGGGACTTTGTCACTCTCTAAACCTACCTGAGAGGGAGCTGTAACCAGGTGAGGGTCAGTCTCTGCTCCCAGATAACAAGAGAAAGGACAAGAGGAAATAGCCTCAAGTATTGCAGGGGAAATTAAGATTGGATACTAAAAATAATTAAAAATTCTTCACTGGAAGGGTGGTCAAGCATTGGAACAGGTTGCCCAGGGCAGTGGTAGAGTCACCATCCCTGGAAGTGCCAAAGAATGTGTAGATGTGGTGCTTGGGGACATGGTTTAGTGCTGGACCTGGCAGTGTTGGGTTAATGATTGGGCTTGATGCCATTAGAGGGCTTTTCCAACCTTAGTGATTCTGGGATCCTGGAATCTGTATGAACAAATTTGGTGGAGAACACTGAAGCCAATAAATGAGGAAGAATTAATAATTCAAAGACACCTGAACTGGAATAATTTCCATCAAAAACAGAGAGAGAGAAAAAAAAAGATCAAATTTTTCATTTCTATTGTCTCCCTCAGCAGAACCTTGGTTTTCAGCACGGGTTAATGTGCCGGGGAATCTATGTAATGACTTCCTGGAAGATTATTTTCTTTACAACAGCAACAATAAAAAAAAAAGAAGGAATGTACAAAGAATAAGGGCTAAATTTTGCACAAAGACTCTTTGATTCATTTGCTGCTCAGGTTGTATACTTTCTTCTCCTCCATGAAATCCTGACACCTTTTAGGTCTTGTAATTCCTTCTCAAAAGTCTCTTTAGAATTTTCTGGTTTGTTTTTGATAAACTCATCCTTTGTTTTTCAGAGGTTCTCCCAAGTCTCCAAATGCATTCACAGGATTCATCCGGCGCGTCCTCCCTTGGGCATTCCCACACCCAGTCACAGGAACCCCTTCTTTTGTTTTTTTTTGATTATTTGAGTCTTATGACTCAAAAGATCATCCCCACACTGTCACACAACTTGACACATTGTTAGCCAAGGACGTCCTTGACATTTCCCCTTCAATTTCCAGCAACTACATTAAAATCACCAATCTCAGTTCCTGATTTACTTTATTTTATTTGTTAATTTTTCCACTTTTACTACATTATTGTTACATTATAGTTTACATATAGTTTATAGTTTACATTATAGTCATCCAAGACAACAGATCAATTATTTGGGTTCTGATTTTCTAGGAAATGAAATATAAAAATCTCATGACTACTTCCTTTGTTGCACTTTTATGAACAGCCTGTCTTACGTGTCTACATATTGTAATTTTTTCCACCTATCAACATCTTGGCCATTACAAACAAATCTCAGTGCAAAAAATTATGCTGTTTGGAAAATGCACTTTTTTTCTGAACTTTATTTTGTGGGGAATTAAATTTTCAGCTAAAAGTATTCAAGTAGATAATTTCACTGTTTCTTATAATTTTGCTAAATTGAAGGAGTGAATCTGATCTTACAATCACTTATGATTTAAGTATTATTTTTATATAATTGTAATGGTCTATTTATATATTTTATTGAGACCAATGTGCATTATCAGAAAGGATTCACTTCTTTCTTGACCAAATGAAAGTAAAATTGATCTACCTTTATTTCCTGATAAGGTTTCATATTTCCAGGTCTCATCACATTATAATTGTTTCCACATTGTCGCTACTTTTCCTGCTCATTCTGGCAGATGGCAGATGGCAAGGCATTGGAGTTCCTCATGATATGAAGATTCTGTTTTACCACGACATTAAATTACAGTCTTCTCTTCAGCCTAACTTGGTGGCAATTTGTCCTTTCAGCTTTCCTTGGACTCTACAATACCTGATTCAGGTTTTCTAACCCCATTAATGGGGGTGATGAAGGACCCCTACGAAGTCTCCTGATCATCTTCCCTCCCTATCCCTTCACCTCCTATTTGTCTTTGCCTCCAGTAATTTTCCATAAGATTCTCGCTCCAATGCTGACAAAAATCTCCCTGGCTACTTTTGAGGTCTTTTAATTTTTGTTCTTTTACCTTTAGGTATTTACTACCGTCTGAAAAAATAATAAAAATCTCAAATACACCAAGTGAAGAGAAACACATGACTGGGATCACATTTTGAGGTAGTATTTAATTATGTGATTGCATTCAACCTCAGATTCATACTTTATTTTGTGCCCAGAACGTAATGATAATTTAGGAAGAAGACAGGCAATATGTTGTTTCTGTTTTCCTGTTCAGTGACTGCAGCAAGTTTATCCCAGTTTGTCCTCGAACCTTACTCAACCCTGTTCTAGAGATAAAATTAAAAATATCTTCTTGGGCTCTTCTCTTATGCTGACTACTGTGCCTTCTGAGCGTTTTTCAGATTCTTAGGAGCCAATTTTCAAAATGTTTCTGTTTCTGGGATCATGTTGACTGGAGAGGGAGATATCAGATTCACATAATTAAAGGCAAATATTTCCTCTAATTTTTGGGTGCTGAATTTCAGTGGCCTTGTTTTGACAATAAATGCAGCTGGGAACACAAATTAAGAGGATTTCCAGAAGAGCCTTATGGTGCCCCAGTGATAAAATAGTTGGTTCTTCTCAGATTTGTAGAATCCACGTAGAGAGCTGGCGCCAGAACTAGAGGACATGGATGTGTCTCCCAGTGAAGATCTCTCCCACTTGCTGGAAACTCGGATGTGCAGAAGGTTTGAGGTTATATCCATGAATCTCACGAACAGTGGAAAGGATTTATTATACTGAAGTGAAAAATCACCAGCACCTTGGCACTTGCTGTTCGCCATGTCAGACTTTGGTCAAGGCCTTGACATTCAGGGCCAGGTGAACCTTTCTCATCGTGTCCTGAGCAGCTGAACAACATTTCAAAGAAATGCTCCTGTCTGACCTCTGCAGGTCTGGTTTTGTCCTAGTTGGTTTACTGATCCCAGATGGTGATGAATAAATCTCCACAGTGGCAGAATTTTGGTTCAGAAAGTACATCCTTGGATTTTCTGGTTTAGCTTTCTTCATGGCAGGCTAGAAGCAGAGTCTTATATCCTTGGGAAAAGGAGCTGGAATCCTGTTTATGGATTTACACTCTCCTGTCTTCAGTAGATCCTAATGGATTATACACAAAATTTGGGCCCAGGCATATCACTTCTGCGTCCAATGAAAAATTTAAAGCTTGAAATTGTTTTTATCCAAATCACAATTTGAAGAACACTCTAAGGAGGAAGTCCCTGAGAAAAGTTCTCCTGGTTTTTATGCCTTTTTTTTCTGGAGGAGGTCCCTGATACCCAGTCTCCCATGCTGGTAAATCCAGAGGAAATTTCTCCAAACTTCAGTGCCGTTCTGCAACCCCTCAGGAAAGCTGAACTTTTCATAGTTCCGGTTCTTTGTTATTCTAAGTGCAACAGCTCTGCTGTGGTTTCAGTAACTGATGAAAATAGACAATTTGCAGCTTCTTGAGAGAACAATAGAAGGAATGAAAGGACTAATGACAGCAGCCAAGATTTGTGGCCCAGAGGAAGGAGGGCAACATCATTTTCCTATATTCAAAGTTGGAAAACATGAATACAATTTTCTTCTTTTCATCATCTGCAAATAATTCGGATGTTTCTCGTCCCTTAATTGTGCCTTTGTTTCTGTGATGAGGGGAAATCATTACCGTGAAAATCTGTTGGTTAAATTTTCCCCACATCTGTGGAGTTTTTCACCAACTGAGCCATTTGCCCATTTGCAGGCTAATGAACAAGAGGAATTTCAGTTTCTTGAGATGGAATCTACATTGGGAGGTTGGGAAGCATCACATTTGAGAAAACAGCTTGGGCTGGGCTAGGAGAAAGGTTTTACAGATTCTGCCAAAATATGGGCAAATTATGACAGATTCAGTCTTTGTGAATCTTGGGGGGAAAAAAAATCATGTGTTTTCAGGACCATGAGATCTTCTTCTTCCAGTTCTCACAACAGGTCAAAGCACCATTCCCTGCTGGAATAAAAGCCCTAAGGATTTCACTCAGATGTCTATTTCTTAAGGCTGGAGCCTCACTCAGAGAATCTTTTAACAGCCAGCACTGCAAAATATTTTCACAACGTCATCTGCACTGGTCATATGCAAAACAGACTTATGCAGGTTCCATTCTGTTCACCAAGGTTTGTGCACATGGTAGCCTCTCATTTCTCTACTCTGTGACAAAAGAGCTGGCTCAAGGTGAAATTTTTGGAAGCTGAACACTGCAGGCCTTTGATTTTTATTCTCAGAGCTGTTGGAGAGACTTAGGAGAACACAGTAAGCCAAAAAAAAATAAAAAAAAACAACCCAAAAAAACCCAAATAAAACCCCTTAAAAAAAAACCAAGACTCAGGAAATTTGGTGTTAAACTAGTCTTTAAGGAGTCAAAGCTCTTCACATTCCAGACTTCAGGAGAGGGAGTGTGGGATGAAACTGAGGCACTGGTCAGGCAGAGGGCAGTGTGAGGGGTTACAGCTTGGGTGATGAGGGAATCAGGTCCCTGTGGTGAGGAAATGTGCTGATGGAGGTACAGGGGACACAGGAAAGCAAAGCCCTGGCCGCTCTGTGATCCTTCCCTGGCCAACGTGGGAATTACGCACTCAATCACAGTCTCTTTTACAATTTAGGGACAAAATAACTCCTGATTTGTTTTGGTTACTCGCCACATTAGAGCTTCTCTGGGAAGGTCCCTTTCAGTCTTATTCTCTTATCTGTCCATAAGCACTTCCATGTTGCAATCCATGTTGTGGGTTGCAAATAAATCACCAAGATGTGCATCAGTGTGCTAAATTGGAGGGATCAGGTCAGTCTCTGGACCAGAGAGATACAGGGATAGACAAAAACAGGGTCCTCTCTGGGACTGCTTAAAGCAGACAGAATCTGGTCACTCTTTTAAACTGTTTCCAAACCTGAATCAAACCCATCATGGTTGAAAACCAAGGGAATAAACAAACCCTGTGTGCATTGTATTGTTTCATGTTCTCTTTAGGGTGGCAGGTGGCTTTGAAGTCATAATAACAGGAATTAAGAGTTCAAATGGCAAATATTCAAAAGCAGAGTCTCCATCTCCACATGCCTGTACTTGTTTTCTAGCCCTGGGTTAAAAAGGAGTATTTTCTGCAAGAAGGTACCGTGCCAGCCCCCTGTACATGGCTTTGCAACTTGGGTTACACACATTGATGTTATATTCTGATATTCTCTACAGGATATTGCAAATGTTTCCTGCTAGGTTTTTAATATACTAGGATATCTTGTATATGATTTCCCTCTCCTCTTTATAGACCTTGGGTATTTTCCCTCCTGGCTGAAATGTCAGTCCAAGTCTCTGAGATGAGAAAAATCATGGGAAGCCATTCGTTTCACAAGGGAGAAAACTAATTCCTTGATATTTTAAATTTGTGAGACTCTTTTTGAGAAGCCTCACAACTGATGTGCATTTTTTTCAGGCAGCAACAGTTCCTTTCAGGCATGTCTGGTCCCAGATTTGCATCTTCATCAGGATTTGAACCTGGATGCCTTTACTGCATCACTGCCATAAAATTGAGAGATCTGTTTTGCTTGTGTGGCTCACAGGCTGTTGTCCTCTAGCAGATTGATTACCAGAACTAAATATGCCACTCACTGATCGTCTGCACTCTTAAATACAACCATCCTGACAAACCCCTTAGTGTTTGCCTTTGAATTTAGAAATGGCAACATTAAGATCCTGGTTAGCAAGGTTTATGACAGAAAAAGAGAGTTAGAATTCACGATTTAGTTCAACATCCGAGAGGAAATTGTATTTCACTATAAAAAATGCCCTTACAATTCAAATGTGTCTTCCTGCATTTATTAAAAAAAAGAAGCCAGAACTATTTGAAATAGCCTAACACACAGAAATCTGAACTTGGTGGTACTGGGTTTTGTGGATCCAAGCAGTAACAGGAACACTTCAAGTGCACAGAATTTTTATTCCTCTTTTTTTCAGGACACCTGGTAGTACTGTCACAACTGGCATTATATAGAGTGTGAACACTGCCAAATGGCATCAAAACTACTCAGGATGTCTGGGAATGGTTCTATCCCCAAAAATCTGTCCCAAATGGAGGTCCTCAGATGACATTTTTTTCTATGGAAAATTATGAAAGGGTTTAGAATCTTGGTTTTTCTCTTATTTGAAATGCTACAACTGGAAAGTGTATGATTAATGAATGATGTGATGGAGTTTTATAAACTTGTGAATGACGGAAAGAGTTACAATCAGGAAATAATTACTCACTGACTTACTTGCTCATTGCAAGTGGTGGAGCCAGCATCCCTGGGAGTGTTCAAAACCAAGTAGATCGTGCACTTTGTGGGATGGTTTAGTGGGCAGGGTGGTGTTTGGTCAAAGGTTGGACCTGATGACATTTAAGGTCTTTTCCAACTTTAATGATTCAGTGATTCTCATTTAGGGCTGGGCAGTGGAGCAATCATACCAAGCAAAGAGAAACAATTTCTCAGGCAGCACTCAGTGACTTTAGGCCTCTCTTCCCCCCAAAATACAGTGAAATACAAAAAAAAAATCTCAAACCATTTTGAAAGGGAACAAATCGATTCATAAAGGATAAATCTGTGAGTGGCTGCTAAGCACTGAAATCTCCCTGTGACTTGTACATGCAGGAGTCATCTGCTAGAAGGTAAGAATTATCCTGTTAATTGCCTGTTTACTGTGGGTTTTATCAAAACAGCCATTCCTGCCTTTTGTTGAAAGTATTCTGCCTAGCTGGACCATTGGTCTGTGAAATAATTGTATTTTTTGATGTGATTCATTTTGCCCAATATGAAGGTCTCATACAGACAGGGATCTTCGGCAGCCACTGATGGGAAGTGCTGGACATCCACAACCACTGAGCCATTAAATTGTTCTGCTCTCTGGGAGTGAGGAGGCCAAACTTTTATTTTCATGGCCTCAAAATGCTTGGAAAATATTCTGATGTGTAAAGGAGGGGGAAAGAAATGAGACTGAAGAAAATAAACTCGAGTTCTTCTGTCACTGGGAGCTAAATCATAATCATTACCATTAATTATCAGTACTTAAGAGTCTTAGTAATGAATCATCTTGTCAGGAGTGTTAGTGGGATGAATGGCTGAACGGTAACAGATCTTAAATCTGAGCGTCTCCACCTGTTCTGCAGTTGCTCCTTCCAGATTAGATTGGGCTGCAGCTCCTGGCAGTGCACCTTTCTGCTGATAAACAGCAGCGTTCTCCCTTCAGGGCTGTCAGTCCCAGGTCTTTTAAGCAGCATTGCATTAATTTACATTAAAAAAGGGAAAAAAAAAGAAAAAATAGTAGAGAAGCCTAGAAACTAAATCATGAAAAATAATGAGAGGAAATCAATGTTTGGAGATGAGATGATTAAGTCAGCAAAGAAGCAGCTTTGTGAGTGTATAGCCACCACTGGAAAAATGCACACATAAACACACAAATAAATCAGAATTTCTTAAGGAATATGAGTGTAAATAAGTGATATTTTATAGTACACCAAACTGCCAAACATGCTATAACCCTGTGAAAACCACTTAGGCTTTAATGGCTGAAAGGAATAAAGCTGACGGAAGAATAAATTCCCAATGCACTCTGACACCCGAATACATCTCCTATGGAAATGGTGCTGCTCTCCTCATTGACTTCAGAAGAGCCACAGAACAGGGTGACTTTAAAGGTAGCCATGCTTGGTTTGGTAGGGCTGTTTATCTTGGCTTGAAGGGAGATGTTTTCCAGTGGGAGTTCAGGAGCTGAGGACAAGAAGTGAGCAAGCAAATGCTGGCACGATTTGTGGGACACTTGGTGGGGAAAAGTTTTGTTAGTGGGCTCCTGGGATAAAATCTGAACATTTAGGAGCTGTAATTTGAGTTTATTCACACCAATATAGCTGAGGGGACTATGCTGCTTATTGTGTTCAACCTCCTCTGCTCGATGGAAATCCTGCCATGGATGTTGCGTCCTAGAAAATTCACAGTGTGAACCCCCACATGCCACAAGACATAAAACTGAATTTCCAGTGCTCATAACAAGCTAAAAAATTACATATTTAAATATTTTAAAAGAGAAAACACAACATAAAACCAAGATGTCCAAGGAAGCAAGAGAGAGTGACAGAGCAAGTTACTTTTGTAACTTCATTTCAAATAGCTGGAGATTTGTAAGGTGGAAAATGGACAGATGGTCCTAGGATGTGGCTCTTGTCCTAAGGAAGAAGGTCACCCCCTCCTTTCCTCAAAATTCAGTGTTCTTTGGTGTATGATATGGACTTGAGGTCGTAACAATATGGGGAGAGGAACAAAGGACATCTTTGGTTAGAAAAGAATATTCTTCAAATCATTAAACATTGACATCCCCATCAACCTAAGCTCTCCTGACAGACAGGGGAGTGATAATGAATCTAATCCCTTGAGCTAAGGATGAGACTCCTGTCTTCCTAAGGTCTAACCCAGGTCACAGGACAGATGAATGGAACCCTTAAAAACCCTACTTCTGTCCACTTACTGTAGAAGAAGTCAAGGGTGACAAGCTCAGCAATAGATTCGATAATCCAGGCATCTAAACTTAGGTGAGATGAATCATACAGTAAATGCCCTAACAGTGAGGACACTCATTATTCTTAGATGGAATAACTGACCATGGAAAGGGGGAGAAACATCCCCATTTGTTCTCACCTTCACTGGCAATAAAGCTGCAGACATCTACTGTACCATCTATTAGGTTCCATTGATCTCTGATTTTTATTGCATTATCAAAGCAGGAAAGACACTGTTTGGGCATTTTATGAGCCTTACACACATTCTTCATATTTCCATCATTCTTGTGTCAGCTGAACCAATGCTGACACGAACCTGAATAAATAGTACAGTGTCAATTCACACTCAGGTAAAGCAGCTGTAAAAATGTTTATATATGGTTATCCTTGCAATGCTTCTTTGATCACCATGATGAGCCCTTGAACATTTCTGTCACTGGGAGGATCTGATTTGGGATGATTTTGATACCTTCCTATGTAAGGGTAGACTTCCTAAGCAATCCTACATGAAATAAGAGTGTTTAAAGCCTTGGCTTCGCACGTTCCCTGGCAGAGGCATCGGTGCTGCAGACAGAGAGGAGCAGCAACAAAACAGGAGTTGTGTTGTCTTCACCAGAAATGCACATCTCAGTCCCTTTTCTGATAAAGATGCAGAGCCAGCACATCAGCACCTGCATGGCTTCAGGGCTTTCCTCCTGCAGTGCCATTCATCCTCCAGACTCATTGAGATTAAGAACACTGCCAAAAAAATCCCCAAACCAAAATCTTAAAACAGCATTGAAGGGATTGAGCAAGCTTCTTTAATCAGCCTTTTTTTCCTTTGTCTTTCTAGCTGCAGGTACTACGCCTTCATTCATCTCCTGCCAGATTCAGGATGCTCACATCCCTAACTGATGTATTTCTGTGTAGTGGCTCTATGGATATCATGATGGGTGGAATAAATTTTGATTTGAAGCACAAGACAGGAGACCAGTGTGATGGTGGGAGTCAGGTCTACCCACGCATCCTTCCCACCAGCCCTCAAACACCATCCCTTCCTTTTCAGGCTCTGATGGGAAATGTGGTTTGTCCCAGGATAAGACAACCAGGTGGGAATTGCAGGAAGAACTGTCTGGATGCATCATTATTGAATTACTGAGATGAGGGAGCTGAGCTGTTGCTGCACATCAGCCTGAAAAGGGATAAGATGCTGCTGGAGGCTGGGCCAGCTGGGCAAACTGGTCTCCTAAGGTTTCAGGAGGTTTCTGGGTGGGTCCTTCCCCTGGCAGGGATGCCCAGGATAGACCTGTCCTGAAGATGGGGTAATACTTTAGGATCGGTAAACAAAAGTCACTAAAATCCAGTCAAATGTGGAGGTAAAACCCTAAAGTATCACCATAGGTGCCATGTTACTTTGTAATTGTGAATTCTGCTAGTCCAAGGACTGTAAATGTGGACATTTCTACCTGAACATGCCTGAGTTATAACCCTGATCACCTTATCAGTGTGAGGGAGAACTGGTGAAGACAGCTTGAAAATTGCAAGGGACCAAGGACCTAACAAAAGTGGAAATCTGGCTTTTCTACAAAGCAAATGTTTTTTTACTTTTTTGGGGATACAGACACTTTTAGGTTAAGGGCAAAAATGAATGAGGGAGAGGAATAAGGAAAACCTTTGCATTCAGTCACAAGTTTCAGAGTGGACCCTCTTACCAAACTTAGCCTCAGGCTTGGGTTTAGACTAAAGGTTTAGTCCTAAGGGTTTTAGCAGTACTTAAACTCAACAGCACTTAATTGATACCTTAAATTAAACAGTTTAACACAAGATACTATGGAATTTACTATAAGCACAACAGTAACTAATTTATAGGCCTGACTTACAAATCTAATGTGCTCAAGAATCTTTGAGGACAGCATTCATTTTACATTTGCTAGAGCATGTTCACACTGCATGCACACAGACCTGAAGGAGGATGTACAGGGTATAAACCTGTGAATAATAAACCTCTCAGAGACAGGGAAGGACTCACATTTGATGCTTTTACATCTTCTCACTGGGTGAAGAGTTGAGCTGTGGGGAGTGAGAGGGACCAGCCCAGGATCCATCAGCGCTCACTGGTCCTCCAAGTACAGCAAACTTGAGAATTCACTGGCTCTGAGAGGCATCCACTCAGGTGGAGATGCTGGTCACAGCCCTCTGTGGTCCAGGAGAACTCAAAATGTCTCACTCTGAACCTCTGTTTCTAGGGCTGAAAGGGAGTGGGCCTTAGCCACAGCGATTTTCCATCCTGGCCATAATTCAGGTTGTCAGCTTTTCAAAGTTCCATAAGAAAAGTTCCACTCAGATTGTTACACAGGCAAGAAAAATAAGTTTCCAAGGCTGTTCATTAAAAAGCAGAGCTTGTTAGACAGCACAAGTTCCTAGGAGAAGTCTGTGTTTCTGATAAGCTTGAGAGAAGCTCAGCCCAGGTGCTGTTTGTCAGCGCCAGAGCCTAATGAGGATTTCAGATCACTTTGGTCTGAGGAGGATGGGATGCACCACCACAGATACATACTAGCCTTACAAAATTAATTTTTATTTTATTTTGAATGAACTAAGCTCACATACAAAAAGCAGGGTGGGGAAATAAAATGTTATAAGAGGATCTGGCAGATAGATAAGATTGAACAAATGAGATATTCTGGAAGCAATTGAGATTGAAAACAGGTTTGATGCAAATCAAAAACCAGAATATACAGTTACAGCAATCACTCAAAACAGACCTGAGAAATTGTACCAGAGTACTTTGAGGGAGAAGATCTCTTTGTAAAAGCCAGAACTGAAATTTTAGAAAGGTTTTCCCTTCTTCTTTCCTGATCTCTCAGCAAAAGAATCTTGTAATGAGAAGCGAGCCTCAAAGAGCTCTTGGCTGAGTTATGTCGCTGTGAGTTCCCACAGTAATTAGGGCTTTATAAACTTTCTGATGTAAGACCCAGCTCTCCTTTCATTTTCCATTTCTCCTACACAGTACCTTTGCTACTCATGCTCCTAAACATTTTCCCGTATTTTTTTCCTGTCAGAAAGCACCGATGAATTCAGTGACATAAAATAGGTGGTTGAGTAAAGACTGAAGGAGTCAGAGAAATTTAAGGTTTCATTGAAGCAAGTTTCCACAGTTATTGAGATACAGTACTGTATTTTTGTGTTAGTGAGGCTTCTTCCCTCTCAGCTTTTCCCACTCAATTTTCCTCTCCATTTACTAAAAGGCTGTATTTTCAGACTTCCTTAAGAAGCTAAGGCTGTTAGAATGTCAACATCTCTTGATTCAGTGTAAGCTAGAGATCCATGGAACAGCTTCCTGGTGGAGAGCTCTGCCTGCTGCAAATTATATTTCATGATAACACAATCCTCTGAAACCAGTTATGTCTATTCTGTAACTGTACTTCTGTAAGAAAATCTGGATTTTTCAGAGAGAATGCTTGTTCAGTGTATTGGGAAGAGTAGTGAAGCGATACCTCTACACTTGCTGAAATATTGCAAGACTTGGTGTTATACAGAAAATCACTGTGGTGTGAAGACACATCTATTTTCCTCCTTCATGAAAATGTGTCTTGCTCTGAGATAACAGGTTAATTCCATTCCTGAGCCCCTGTTTACCTGGAGAGCAGCGAGTGAAGAGGGCACTGGAGTCTGGCTTGGAGAACAGACTGGAGCGTTTCCCTGTGTGGCTGTACTGCCAGAGCCAGAGAGGCTGGATAATGGGATGATGCTATCTCTGAGGATACCCACAGAATGACAGAAGGGTGAGAGAGCTCATGCATCACTGTCCTCTCACTGGCAAGCAAAGCCCTGTTCCAGAATTAGTCAGGAATACTTGTTTTTAGTGCGGGTGACAGAAAGAAATATGATTTGCTTTTATTCAATCTCATGAATAGCAGCAGTGAGGATGACAGCCAGGACCAGAGCAGATCCCTGTGTGACATGTCCCCCAGCCTCCCTCCTGTGCTCAGTCATCCAGCAGCTAAATGAGTGTGGAGGAGAAGGGAAATCCTGCCTTGCTGAGTCTTTTACCTTCTCAGAGTCATGGGCTGTGCACCACTCTTCCCTCTGAGGTGTTTGGTGGGTAGCAGAGCTCAGCTTTTGTCAAGGCTGTTCCAGACTGTGACAAATTTGTTCCCTGTATCCAAACTCTTTTTAATCTAAATGTCAGGTAGGAAATTAAAGTCCTGCTGAAACGGAGTGTATTACCAGCATTTTATTAGATCACAAACAATTTAATAACCAGATAGAGGGAGAAGGTAATTTTGTTGTCAGTCCAGCTTATCTCATAAATTAGGCATCAGGTTTTGCACAAAAGCATCTCTCAGCAAATAAAATTATCTGGTTCGATGAAAGACCTCTGTCCGTGGAAAACACATAACACAGATTAAAGAGGGAGCCCGGTAACAAAATTATGATCCAGAAATGTATGAAAGGGGATGGGTTCTTCAAAAAATACTTTTCACACATTTGCCCTGTTAACGGCAAGCAAATGCCAAAGTAGCAAAGGACGTGCCTTCCTGATGAATTAATGTGAAATTTTTCAAGGTCAGTAAACAAAAGGGTTGGCAGATGAAATATGGATGATAAATAGGGTAGCTCTTAGTGACCTCAGTGGCTGAAAAGGGAAGAAACCCAGAGCATTATCTCCACTAGAAATATTTATAGCCTAGAAATTACACTTCTCCGAGCAGGAGCAGGGCAATGAGTGATGCAAAGCCACATGGCATCGATTCCAACATATCACACCACAAATCTCTCTCTGGGATGAGGGAAAGGAGTGACAAGGAAATGGCTTGGTAGGAGCAAAATTTATTTCTGAGCATGTTATGAATGTCTGGTCTTGCTCAGATTTGTCTTCCTGGAGCTCTCTGAGGCACAACGAATTCTACACCCCTGCTTGTCTCCAGATGTGT
Source organism: Bombycilla garrulus (assembly GCA_013400315.1). Lineage (NCBI taxonomy): Eukaryota > Metazoa > Chordata > Aves > Passeriformes > Bombycillidae > Bombycilla > Bombycilla garrulus. Next base: position 60,322 of record VXBU01016267.1, read on the forward strand.
TTTGTTATTTAGCCCTCGTTAGAGTGAAATTTGACTCGTGCATTAAGTGTTCCCACTGCAGTGAGGGCAAATTGTGGTGCTTTATGTCCTGAGAGATGCTGACTCCTGAGACAAATGTGTAGTGGCAGCAGCAGAAGCTTCATAAAAACAATCATAGAATCATTAATGTTGGAAAAGACCTTTTTGATCATCAAGTCCAACCATCAACACAGAACCACCACCGCATTCATCACTAAACCATTCCTCAAGTGCCACATGTTTTTGTAATACTTTCAGGGATGGTGGCTCCACCAATTCCTTGGGCAGCCTGTTCCCGTTCTTGACAACAATCTCCGTGAAGAAATTTTTTCTATTATCCGATCTAAACCCCGTGAGCCTCAACATGAGGCCTTGTCCTCATTCTGTCGCTTGTTATCTGGGACAAGAGACTGACACCCAACAAAATCCTACTTAAATTCTGCTGCCACCATTGGGCTGGAGAAACCACCATAGTGAGAGGAGCTGACTTGCATCTCATTTCCCTTTTCTCTGAACAATGTGACACTGACCTCTCCTCAAAATGTAGCCGTACAAATCTTCTACCCCTTTGCCATGTGTGCCTGGGGATGCTGAGGCACCAGACTTCAAAAAATGAAGAATTGAACAAAGTTCTGCAGAAGAATGGGTTTTTAAGAATTCTATCACCCCAGTGAATGGGTGGCAGCATTTCAGCAAACTGAACTCAGTACACAAACCAGTGTTTGTGCTGGAAGGCTCATGGTGACTGGGTCTAAGAGCCAGGTCTGGTTCATATCTGCAGGATCCAGGTCTGGCTCTTGGTCTGTTCTCTAAAACTCCCTGACAGGAGTTGTAGCCAGGTGGGGATCAGCCTCTTCTCCCAGGTAACAAGCAGCAAGACATAAGGAAATGGCCTCAAGCTGTGGCAGGAGAGGCTCAGGTTGGATATTAAGAAGAATTTCTTTATTGAAGGAGTAGTAGAACATTGGAAGAGGCTGCCCAAGGAAGTGGCAGAGTCACCGTCCCTGGAAGTGTTCAAAGAAATCACTAGATGTGACACTTTCTGACATTATGGTATTTGGTTAAACATTGAAGGTCTTTTCCAACCTTAATTGTTCTGTGTTCGCCAAAGCTCACAGCTCCCTTGATAATGCTGGTAGGACAGCCCATCCTTCTCATTATTCTGTTTCCCACAAAATTATTCTGATTACTACCTACTCTGAGGTGATTTTATCTGCCCAAACTAAAGCTCTGATCGTACCTGGAAATCTAGCTTCATGCAATAAAGTGGTTCAGCCTCACTTGCTACTCCTCTGTTAATGAACTTCCTCTATTCCTCTTTTAAGTTCTGCAGTGTATTCCTGGCCAGCCTGCCCTAATAATCACTTAGATTAAAGACACACACACAGAGTAGGAAAAATGTTTGAAAAAAGAATTTGGAGAAGCTTTTCCAGTGCATGGATACCATCAGTGTGAAAACAAGGTGTTCCAAACATTTTGGCTCTTTGCCTGTGCAGACCAATGTGAGATACAAATGCATTCCTAGAATCAGAGAATCACAGAATGGTTTGGGTTGGAAGGGAGATTAAAATCATCTTATTCCAATACTCCTGCCATGGACAAGGATGATACATGAACTTGTTGGTTTAACTTTCTGGTTTTGCGAAATAAAGCAGAAGATTTTTTTTTTTAAGAGAGGAAGTAAGAGTATTTTTAATTTTGATATGATAGCGTCATACAGACTACTTGGTGAATAAATGGGAGTGCTTAATTCACACCTTCTCCTTTGGGTAGTGGATTTCCAGTTTGTCTTCTGGCTGAGAAAACAGGAGCTGGACCTCCAAATACCGCTGGGTTTCTAATGCTATTGACCCAATGCCGTCCTAATTTTGTGCTGCTAGTAAACTGCAATCTTGCTCCCCATAATAACTTGGACATGATGTATGGATTGATGGGATGCAGAATACCAGATTGTTTATTCACAGAATATGGGATCTCTTAACAGTGGTGCCATTAGTCAAGGACGGGATTTTTATTGCCAAATGAAAAGGGATGCGCTTTCCCAGGACATGGACCGGTTTGCCATCTTAAAATGAGAGGAAAGCCATGTCTCGAGAGAGATTTATGCACCATTCAAGGTTAAAACCAAGAGGAGAACACAGCACGGTTTTACAGCTGAACATCTAATCCAGTGTTTGGATTTATTTACTGTCTTTCTATAGGTTATTTTAGCGCTGGTGTCAGCAAGGCTGGAGACTTCCACAAAACTTTATAAACCTATTGCTGATGAAGTGAGTGGTTTAAAAAAAGGCTTCTGAGAGGAAAGTAAAGGTTCGGATAGAACACCTGTGTAGTCTGGGTCCGTTGGTAGGTAGAGTACAGATAAAAGTGATTTAAGACCATCAAATGCTGAATCCTACATGTTGTCAGCACAAATACTACCCTTGCTGGCTGGGCAGGGGTCACTACAATTTCCCAGGAGAGACTGAAGCAGTTTGCTGTGGTTTAACCTGGAACACAGCTAAACACCACAGAGCTGCTCACTCACCCTCCCGTAGAGGGAACAAGGAGAGAAGCGGGGAAAAAAAAAGGGTGAAAATTGTGGGTTGAGAAAAAGCCAGTTTAGTAGGACAGGGAAGGAAGGGAAAATTATGACAATGATGAAAGAAAATATAAAATAAAATTTCTCATCACCTGCTGACTGATGCCCAGCCAGTCCCTGAGCAGTGTCTGCCACCTGACTGAGTCCTGCCAGTTTTATTTATTAACGTGACATCACATGCTCTGGAATGTCCTTTGGCTCAGTTGGGGCCAGCCAAACCAGCTTTGTCCCCTCCCATTTTCTTGTGCACCCCCAGCCCTCCTCTGGCAGAGGAGTGTGAGAAGTCCTTGACTTAGAGTAAACACTGCTCAGCAACAACCAGCAGCGCGTCCTGAACATTATTCTCATCCTAAATCCAAACCACAGCACTGAACCAATCACTGGGAAGAAAATTAACTATCCCAGCTGAAACCAGGACATGGTATTTCTAAAAAAAAATCCCCTAAACTAAGTAACAACAATAACAACAAAAAAAAAAACACTGGAAAAAGCCCCTACTAAAAATAAACCCCACCCAACTGTTATAAACAAAAATTTGGAAGAAATGTGTTCCAAATCATAAGGCGGTCAAAAGATAACATCACCCATGGGTTTATTCAAAAAAAGTTTGCTTAGCTGAGGTAGACAGAGGACTTTACCTGTGTTCTGTGAAACTGCAAGTGCTGGGATGTCACAACACTTCTGGGTTGCCAAGCACTCATAAAGGATGTGTAATCATGGAGGAAGTGCATGGAGGAGTCACAAGGTTTTTCTCTCAAAGAAGATACCAGTTAACACCTGTAAATACCAGTTTGCTTATTGCAAAGCTGGTGAGAACTGGCTTGATGTGGTTATAATGGGCAGAAAACAGCAGGATTAATAGGGATGCTTAAGCTGTGGACAAATCCACAATTTTCCTATCAAATGTGTTCAACAGAGGGATAAACTTCATTTTATTAAGGGAGGAGGACTTGTTCCAGTTGTTAAATAACTACAGAAAGCGATAAAATTTCCATTTCTTGATATCTTTTCAAAAAATGTACGGCTTTCCTACGAGGCAGTGCTGCAGTTTAACACTCCCTTGTTTTTTCTGTGGGAGAACTTGGCGAATAGCTGTGATATGTGAGGTTAGATTATGTTGTCAGTGTGTGCTGTCCTTCTGGCATTTAATATCTGCTTCTAAAAATCATTGTCTGATCCAGGACTACATACTCCACATCCCATGGAGCCTGGTGCAGCAGGAAACATCCCCAGAAGCTCATCCTGTGTGAAACAATTCCTGTTCTTCCCCACGTTATCATCTTGACAGGTCATCATACTTTTCTATTATCCAGGGTTTACTCATATTTTCCTTTATTTCCACATTTTCCTTTATTTCTTCCTGTTTTTTAAAATTATTTTTAATTTATTTCTCTGTTGGATACAGCCATAAGGGTGGTAGATATTAATGTATTTAAGCAGATGACTAAGGTCTAGCCTGGCATTAGCTGAACAGACTAGAAAATTTGGACACAACATGAGAAATTGCAAAATATAATAGAGTGAGAAACTTATAAAAGTTATAGAGAGCATCATGATGAATGGCCAGGTTTCACGGGTAGAATTTAAGTGAAGGAAAACCAAACTTTAGCACTAATTGGAGGGGAATTCTGGAGACCTTTGGGATGCTACAAGGCCAAGAGTGCTTAGAGATCCATATCAATAATATTAAAGAAGGATGGGATTATACAGGTGATGGTATCAGAAATATCAAATTTCAGTACAGCTACAGTCAAACTGGGAAAAATGGAGGAAAAAAAACCCCTTAAGGGTGAGTTGTTTATCTGTCAGGGCACAAGGGCAGAGAGAAAACGGAGTCAGGATGGATTAGGAAGAAAAAACATTGGAGAATGGAGAGGAGATGAGGATGAGGGACTGTCATCTCTCTTTTTGTCTGTCACAGTCTGTTCCTGATTATTTTCCTCACTGAAGATGCATTTGTGGGAAGCAGTCAATGGAGATGTAAGCCTCAGAGTAGTAGAGAAACCTGGGTACTAGAGAAACCAGCGGTCTGAGAGTGCATGTTTTGTGAGATTGTTTCAAGGACATTAGTCTGTGTCACTGAATTCAGCCTTCAGCTTTCTTCTAGAACACGAAATGTAAAGAAAAAATCCTGTGAAAATGGGAATTCCTGTATTCTGAACCTGAAATCCGATGGGCTGACAGAAATCTGGATCAGTCTTTTTTACAGTTTTTCTGAGGAAGAATTCAAATAAAACCCAACCATGAGGTCACTTAAGAGCCAGTTATAACCACAAATAATCTTCAAGTCAGATGCCAATATCCAAACCCTGACAGTTTGGGAGAATTTTAATCCATTAAGCAATTAGGTCATTTCTCTAATTGAAACCAGGCCAAGATCCAGTCCCTGACATTGCATAATATTGGGAATGGCTGTGTTCTGACCAGTCTCAAGGGCCATCTAATTAAAGGCTAATCAAAGTAAAATTGATGAAAGGTTTTTAGTTTGTTCTATGACTTTGGGTAACACTTTGATTCAGCATGGTGCCAGTAGTGGAGATTGGTTAATCACTGGGGCAGATGTTTGATGGAAACAGAAGGCAGAACTTGTGCTGTATTTATGACTTATTCCTTCACTGTTGCTGAAAGATAAATACAGAAAAAGATAAGGAAAATATGGCTGGATGATATTTAATAAAAGAGCCTTTTCAGAGACCTGAATATCCATTACTGTGGAGGCAATAGTTAACAGGATCAACAATTCAATCCATCTCAATCTGTGCACTTAGGCGGAGCCATATCCCTGTCACTATTTACTGCTCAAATTTATCTTCTGATTTGCCTTCTTATTGATACATAGATCTCTCTCTTTCATGTTTCCAGAGCACTTGGCACCCTGTGGTCTGATTGCTCGGCTTCTGGTTTTGTGGTCATCCTGTGCAAAAGGGACACAGGGGCTCTGGGAGGGAGGGTTGGGAGGTAAAGCTCCGTGGTGCCAGCGGGGATGAACCGTGCAGAGGGAGTTCTAAGGGTTTTTAAGCTTAGGATCCACATGGTTAAAGGAAGATGTTAAAGGAAGGTGTGAACTTTGGGTTATCATGTTCAGTCCTTTCTGTGGCAAACACAGCACAGAATCCCCTCCAAAACTGAGCAAGCACCAGCAGAAAACGGGGAGCTGGGAACTGAAAATCTACAGAGGAGGTTTGTTTTAATAATCAAAAACAAATCCTGTGCAGTGTGCTCAGGCTGTAGTTCTCTGCTTTTGTCTATCTCTGCACTCCTGTAATCTTATTTGTCTACTTATGCATCCATCAGTTTGTTGGTTTTTTTCCTATCACCTCAGCAATTGTATTTTCCTGTGATCTCATGACTATTTTTCTTCTCTTTAAATACTTTCTTCCACTACAGAGGCAACTATTTATCCAGACAAGTACAGCACAGGGAGGAGGGGAGTTTCTTGCTGCATTTATTTGCCTGAACAATTTGCTTCACCTATCAGGGGAAGAAACTTTACTGTGTGGTTAATGGGAGGAGTAGATGAAGCCATCAGGCATCTCACTGGTGTTTAGTATCAGAAAAAGCATTTTATAGTGATAGGAGCTCCTTACTTTGCCTCATTATGGCAGGGTGCAGTATCCATGTCCAAAATGACATTTTTGTGCATCTGTATCTCAAAAGATAATCCAGAGGAGGCCTAGTTTCTTTGTAAAAATTTATGGTCATCATTGCCTACTACAACTTCCCCTTTGGGTCTCCTTTTATCACTCAACCCAGGCAGCGAATTAATTCTCTCTTAAATGTAAAATGTGATGATATTTTTTACATAAATCAAGACACTGAGGGAATTTACTCCAGGGCAGTGGCTCTTGGCTGTGACTTTACAAAGATTTTAGTTTAGAAAGAGTCCCAGCAGAATCTGCCTCTATCCCCAAAACCTTTCAGTTGTTGGAAGGCAGTGCCAGTGAGGTGCCATGCGTGGAAGTTGCTCCACAGTTGTTTTTAGGGTGAGAAATGAGAACAGACAGAGCAGCTGTGGCAGAAACAATCTCCAGGGTGGAAAACTCATGTCTTAGTGAGAGCTGATGAGCTGAAGCTGGTGTCTGTGAGAGATTTTTCTCTGCTGTATAGGTAGAATCAAGCAGGGGATATTAAATGTGCAGTTTTCCAAGGGAGCACTGAAGTACCAGATGAACAAATTAAGATGGAACAATGGATTCAGATGGTGTGTTAAATATCCCTTTTAGGTAGTGTCCTAGCATGGATACTTGAGAGCACTGTGTGGATTTACGTGGATGTGCTCAGTCAGCTTGGAGCCTCAGCATTGCTGTCACTGCTCATCCCCGCTTGTAGGAAGTGGAAACACATGAATGCTTTATTGAGCATGAATGTTGTACAAGAATCATGCGTCCTGAAACATTCCATTTGATAAAACAGAGATGATGGACACGTTTCCAGTGACTTCAATCTTCTGCTATCATTGTTCTAAAGGATGGATCTCCTTTAGGAATTGCTGCAGCAATGATCACAAGCACAGCTGGGGAATATCCTGATGGCTGCCTGTCTCCATCTGAGGAGGATCAGGTTTGCAATATTGCAATTCTCACCCAGGAGAAGCAGAGTGCCCAGGACAAGGAATTATCCAGCCTGACAGCCTGCAGAAGTCAATGAACTCAGACAAAGCTTCAAAATTTTATTTTTTAAGGTCAAATCCATTAACGTCTGATGTACTTCCATCTTAGCTCGTACAAAAGATGCTGCACAGCAGCATTACCCCGGGAGAGCAAACCTGGCATCCTCACCATCATATAATCATTGCTTTTTGTCCCCACCAACAGACACTGATTTCCCACTCTTTCCTGGGTTATGAGTGCTGGAAAATTTGAAAAGGAAGCAGAGATGTACCAAGAAGAAAAACCTCATTCTTTTTAGCTGGGCTGGTGTCCCATGAGGGCATCTCTGGATTTGAAAAGCTGGCCTTCAAATTATTGTTGTCAACTGACTGTGTCACTGAGTTAAACACGCTAACCTGGAGTTAGGAGTGCAGTGAGTTATTTCTGGGGCATCTTTCATCTAGAATAGGTAAATATCCTCCCAGAGCCACGGTTACTCAATATTCTGACATCACACTAAGCTGCATTCAAGCTATCACTACTCCTGAAACAAAATTGAAGAAACACAAGAAGAACTACTTGCGGAGGAAGAAGATTTCTGAATCTTGTCGGCAGTGAATAAGAGTGTCTGTGATGAGCCAGAATGACACAGAATTTGTCTGTGTCAATGGGAGCTGAAATTTGATTGCCAGAGCAGATTGTGTCTGGTTGCTTCAAATTCTTATGACTCCTACAAGCAAAGGTGAACTGTCACTAACCCAGCTACCAAAACTCATGGCCAGGGAACCTGATAATTCAGTGTAATTTGCTAAAGAACAGCTGATATAAAGGGACCTTAAGGCAAACTAGTGTTCAAACACAAGTCACAACAATTTCAGAACTAAGAAGGAAGTTTTGTCTGTGTTACCTCCACCATAAACAAAAAAAGAGGACGTGCCTGCAGTTATTAAGCATTTTTTATTTTTATGGTTGCTAGAGAAGGATAAATATTTCTTTCTGGATATATTGAATGTTTTTTTAAATGGATAAAGTTAAGGAAGGTGGTTAAAGAGAAGGATATATTCCCACAAAAATGAACAATGTCAACCTCCTAAATAATTTTTACAAGCATGTTGCAAAGAACGAGAACAGATGCAGTAGAAGGAGTATTTCCTAGAATATCACTGAAAGCACAAGCAAAATGTCTGGGATATGATCTTAAGTACAAAGTGATTATCAATTTCTTTTATGTTTCAGTTATTTCATTTTCTCCATTATGCCTTTAGAATAAATTTGCTTGGTGAAAGTCCTCTGGGACTTAATGGATCTTGAGATCAGATAATGTCTGTAACGAGTGTTTTCCTTTCAGAACCACTACCATAGGCAAAATTCATAGAACTGAAAAAGGAAAAATTAGTTTTGTTAGAGGAATTTGTCAAAGAACATAACACACTCACTTGCAAAAACAATGGGGAAATTAAATAAATCAGTAGTATTTGGAAGCTGAGGCAGTAACACAGGTTCAAAGGTAACCACCTTCTGCAGATGCAGCAAATGACAGCTCCCTAGAAGGATTTAGATGTGCAGATAGAACAGTACTGAGGTGAAAAGAAAGCAGGTTGCTTTCAGAAAGGCTGATGGCAACACCATCATTGCTTTGGATGGAGTTTTGCATCTTTACATCACTGATGGATGGATAAATGGATTCATCTATGATTTCTGTTAGTGTGTCAAAGGAATACCTTACCTGTAATACACAGAATTATAGAATCAGTTGGGTTAGAAGGGATGTAAACATCATCTCACTCCAAACCCATGCTATGGGCTGGGGCACCTTCCACCAGACCTGGTTGTTCAGAGCCCTCTCCAACCCGGCCTTGGGGCAGCCACAGCTTCTCTGGGCACCCTGTGCCAGGGCCTCATCACCCTCACAGTAAAGAATTTCTTTGTAACACCCAATCCAAATCTACCCTCTTTCAGCTTGAAACCCTTCCCCTTTGTCCTACCACTGCATGTCCTTGTGCTTGGTTGCTGAAACCAAACTTGTTCCCAGCTTCTGCATCATGTGGCCTCGTCTGTCCGAGGCAACAATCCATCTTTGTGGGCTCTGCTGGATTAGGTTTTGTGATTCCCACTTGAAAAGTACCAAATGAAAATTTGTTTTATGAACTGTCACAGTATAAATTCCCATAATTTTATCAGTCAAGAATTTACAGCTTTGTTACACCCAGCTTTATGTAGGACTTTTAATCACATCCCGGAAAAATCTCAAGGTTTCCTCATCACAGTGTGTTTAGAGAAACATTTATTTGGTACTTGGTGGGAAAAAGAAGACAGAGACTTTAAAACTCTGGACTTTTCCAAACAGGTGATCAATGACATCGTGTCCATAAGTGGGCAAAATCTTCTCTTGAGTCAAAAACTCAGTCAAAGACAGGAGTTAAGAGATGCTGCTTTTCTTGGATGCCTTGAGAGGATATTTTATGCATTTAAAATCTATCCATTTAGAGCAGGACACTGGCCCTTGCTTTCATGACTTGGAATCAGGGAGTGCATGCAGGATGCAAGCTAATGGAAAGAAGCAGCACAAAAATAAATAGTAATTAACTTTGCACTTGGGCAGTGCTACTTGGACTAATCCATGGTACTGGGGAATTTTATCCTGTCCCAAGTATTGCTGTAATGGATGTAAAGAACAGAAACTAAACACCTTCTGCATATTTTTGAGGTATTCTCTGGTAAAGTTTTTCTCCTGCTACCCTCAGAACTAGGATGATTTCTTTGAAGATCTAAAATTTAACTAATGATGCAAGGAGTGTGTCCATGTGACAAAGGATATTCTGATGGCTTGATTTCTCAGGCTCCTTAAGAGAAAGAAAGAAAGAAAGAAAGAAAGAAAGAAAGAAAGAAAGAAAGAAAGAAAGAAAGAAAGAAAGAAAGAAAGAAAGAAAGAAAGAAAGAAAGAGAAAAAAAAAGAATTCTTTCCATTACCATGAGACACTGTAAAATATCAGTCATTGAGGCAGACAGGATATACTTGGGAACAATTTTGAAAAAATCTTCAAGAACTGGAAGCCCATGTACTCTCCATTCCCTACCTCAATTGAACTAAACACATTGAAGGAGAAGGGATTAATTCTTATGAATGAAATGAATATGATCTCAGTATATTTTTTATCCCTCCAAAGCAGGTAACTGGATGGAAAATGAATATGCAAAGGATTGCAAAAAGAGCTTTTGGGTAGAGAGTTTTTTGGAGTCCAGAAAAGTTAGGGTCTTTTCTCAGATCCGCATCTTGGACCAATTTTTTCTTTTTTTTTTTTTTTTTTTTTTTTTTTTTGGAAAAGTGGTTTTTCTTTTTTTTTTTTTTTTTGGCAAAGCTGGTATTCCTTGATTTATCTTTTTGTTATATCTCTCTTTACTGACATTGTAGAAGATGCATTCTTCTTAAAAATTATGAACCACAGCATGGGTGAATTAAAGACAGACTTTGGTATTTGGAATGGGTATGATTGTTACAGCTCAGGGATGGAAATTTTGTTCCAGTCCTTCCCTTCCAACACAGACTATGTATTAAAAAAACCCTCACACTTTTGTGTTCTTTGAGAAAACTTCACAGAAGCAAAATGAATAAGTGTAACAATAATAATAAGTAAACAAAGAAAATGAAACATCTGATGATTGTGCACTATGGCCTTTGAAAATAAGAAAGCCTTCAAATAGCCCAGGCCTCAGCTGCATTATTTCTGTCAAGAAAAAGTCTGCTCTCCTCTTTCACCCTTCTTTTATTAAAAGGAAACTGAAGTGTAAATAGACCCAGATAAACATTTTCAAAAATCTTTCTCTTGCTAATTCTGTTTTTTAAGGTTTTTTTGTTCTCTGTCCCACATGCTACAAAGTGCTTTGAGAGACTTAAATAGGTTCTTAAAGTTGAGCGTGTCTTAAACAGAATTGTGCTCAAAGGAAGTGAAATAAACTTGTGTTCATGCTGTCTTGAATTGGATCTTTGACTACCCATACAGAAGTGTAAAGTAAAAATGTCATTTTTTACAGAGTGCCAAATGATTAACAATTGGGAAGAGGGTAAGGGTAGGAGAGGGAATCTGCTATAAATTATTGGTATAGAAGAAATAACACATTCCTTTAAAACATTTGCCTCTAAGCTTCTCATTTTCTAAGAATCTAAAAGGGAAAATGCCTTCTTGAAAAACAGCAGAAGCAGAAAGAAATAGAAAAAGGAAAATAAATATCTCTTTTTAGATTATTAATATTGGTAGGATAAAAAAGTGCTTGGAGACATGGTTTGAAATGCTATTTCATTACCTGCACTGCTTACTTACTACCTAATCCATGCACTTATTTATCTGGATTTGAAAGAAGCTGACGAACTCGAGGCAATATTAGAATGCAACAACACTCCAATTAGCCCTGACAACATTAATAACAATGATGTGCCACCCATATCTGTTAAATAATTTCCCATCTTGGATTAAGTTAATTGAAATTAATCAGCAGCACAGTGAGGTTAGCGAAACCTGAGAGAAATTTTTGAGGGATATGACGGATTCATGCACTCAAAGACTGCCCAAGAACAAAACACACATCTACATATACATGAAGTGACCCAAGACAATTCAGAGCCAGGAGGACCTTTTTTGTTCACTTGTTTTAATTGGATGTAGAGGGAAGCATGGATAAATTGTGCAAGAATTGGATTGATTGCTTCTATGAGGTATCCCAAGGGAGCTGACTATAATATCTTTCTATCCACCTGCATGAAGATAAACATTCAGGAAAGAAAAGAAACATTTTTCTGTGTCAACATTTAATTAATGTCAAACCCGGATGGCACAATACCTGCTTTGTTCTCCAGATTTCACCGGGCTGTGCATTTTGAGCAGGGATTTTCTTTCCCATCTTTCTCCGTGGCTGACGTGCTGTTAATGGATGCACTTTGCATGATCTCTCTTCCATTCAGAAAGAACATCTCTTGGTTGGAGAAGAGCTCTTAGATCATAAATTCCAACCATTAACCCAGCACTTCCCAGCCCACCACTAAACCATGTCCACAAGCACAACACCCACGTGTGTCTTTTTAGCAGGGATGGAGATTCCACCACTTCCCTGGGCACTCTGTTCCTCATTTTGCATGTGGAAGTTCCTAGACTCAGCATTACATGTCATGATTAAATTACTTTAGAAGCTGAACCACAAACTTTATAGCTGGAACTGGAGCTTTTCAACCCCTTTTAACCTGTTATGTCAAGACACTGATCTTAACCTAAAAGTACCAGGCCAAAAAAACCCTAAAGAGTGACTGAAAAAGAGGAATAAGAATTGCAGCAACATTCTTATTGGCTTTATCCTAATGCCTCTTATTCTTCTGTCTTCATTTCTTCTTTTTTAAAAACTGCACATGAACTTTGGCTCAGTCTATTTTAAGCATCCACGTGTGCCAGCAGCGTGAGTGCTCAGGTCGGCAGAGCAGCCTTTCAAAGCTGACATGGTGAACTCTAACGAGACCATCAGAAGCAGCTCCACTCTCTCCTGCTGATATACAACGTGCTCAGCTGAACTCGACACGGATTACCAGGTTGTAATTCAGTTGTTGGTCAAGGGATGATTGCTGACATTTAGAGAAATAAATCTTCAGAAGTCTGACTAAGATACGGCATAAAGACAGTAAGGCATGAAGGAATATTAGCATGTGTGTGTGTGTGTAAGTGGATATAATTTAATCAGGGTGGGGATGCCAAATACCCAACTGGCCTGGAGCAACAGTACTCCCTAACTTGGTGTGACTTCAGGGAAAGAGTAAAAAAATATCCATATTGATTTTTAATAAATGCTGTGAAACATGTTCTTGTAGCTCCATCCCTCAGCACGCTTTCCCAGAAATAGATTCAGATGTTGGGGTTTCACTTGTTTGTGTCTGAAGGCCAATTTGTTCTTGAGCTAAAAATGAAACACTGAGCAGATGCTGACTTGAAGTAATGCATTCCTAAAATCAGGAGAGTTGGATGTTGTCAACATTCAGTAAACACATACAAATAAGAAAAGGAACAAAAAAAAAAAAAAAGAGAGAGAGAGAAGGAAAAAGGAATGACACTAATTAGACATAACACTCTTTGACAGGCCATTAAAGAGCAGGATTGATTAAACAGATATTATTAACTTCTCCCACCCAATTCCCATTTCCAATTTACAGGAGCAGGCAGCACAGCAGTAATCAGTGTCACCACATCCCCACTGGGGGGCTGAGGTGTTTGCCCTCAACCCTGTTCTCTGTAGAGCCATGTTTGGTAGAGATTTTCTTCTTTTCCACTGAGGAACTTCCAGATTTATGGAATTATAGAATGGTTTGGGTGGAATGGACCTTAAAGATCATCTTGTTCCAAACCCTGCCATGGGCAGGGACACCTTCCAATATCCCATGTTGTTCCAAGTCCTGCCCAAACTGGCCTTGGACATTTCCAGGGATGGGGCAGCCACAGCTTCTCTGGAAAATCTGTACCAGTATCTCACCACCCTTATCAGGAATTTCCTCCTAATATCTAATCTAAATCCTTCTCCAATTTAAGGCCATTCCTCCTTTCCCAACCTTCTCCTTATGAAAAGGCCCTGTCCCATCCCGGATGTTGCAAACCTGTGACTGATGCACATCAGGGAGTCAGGAATGAGACTCTGGGATCCAAAATACAAGAAGAATACATTGTATAAATAGAGAGAAATGGAAAGAAAACAAACAAAAAAACAAAATTAAACCAGGGAATGATTGTTTCTGTTCCTCTCCCTCCGCCATTCCTCCTTTCCCAACCTTCTCCTTATGAAAAGGCCCTGTCCCATCCCGGATGTTGCAAACCTGTGACTGATGCACATCAGGGAGTCAGGAATGAGACTCTGGGATCCAAAATACAAGAAGAATACATTGTATAAATAGAGAGAAATGGAAAGAAAACAAACAAAAAAACAAAATTAAACCAGGGAATGATTGTTTCTGTTCCTCTCCCTCCTGCTGGGTTTTCTTCTCATTTCCATCTCGATGGGATGACATTGTTTCGGAGGTGAGGCCTCTCTCCTTTTCCTTCCTCTGAGCAGTGAACTGTACAGGGACAGTGTAAGCACAGGGAACCAAGGACCAAGTGGTGTGAAAAATCTCCTAATTGTGAGATTTCTGGAAGAGTTAATATCAGTGACACAAAAAACGAATGTATCTCCAATACAATCATCATGAATGTCATAAAAGCAGATTTTGTAAAAAATTCATATCGTTAAGGATACCTAATGGGAAAATTAGGAGGTATCTGAAGCTCTGATGCTTTTTTCTCTTTACATTCTTGCAAAATTTGCTGATGCAATAATCCCAGACCAAAATACATCACCTGTGTGAAAATCACCTGACATCTCACCTATCATAAACATCTAAAGGAATTTTCTCCCAGGGGCTGCTATTAGTTATTTTTAAAGATTAGCTTTCCTCATTTTCAGGATAAATCTTTTGCTTAGTAAGTTCCTATATTTTCTTATCTTTACAATATAGTTTTTATGTATGTTTTATATAAGTGGTATAGATTTATGTAAGAAAGACATTGTACCTTCAAGGAAGCAAAAATTTTTATGAACTTCTGTGCTTTTTAAAACCTATTTCTATTGTAATTTAAATTCTTCCCTTCTTTGTTTGTGCCTTAGAAGGAAAGTGAATAGAGGAACTCTGAATAGTCTGAAATTTGTTTATTCCCTGTATCTCATCACTGGAACATTTTCTTTTTCTAGTAAATGTGTATATGCAGAGGAGTTGTTTTTCTTTGTCCTTTTTTTTTAATTACTTTGGCATTGTTAGTGTTTTGTGTTCCTATGACTTCCTGTAATTCTATGAACTTTTTTGAAAGAAGGTATTTATATAATTTAAAACAACAGCCATCTTTACTTGAAAGAAGAAAATTCTACAATTCCTGACTAATTTTCTCAAAATATTTTTACATCTCTCAAAATCAGCTGCAAATTTAATTCTGATATATTGAATTTTGGAGTCTTCTCTAAGGAAAGAAAAGGATCAGAACTGGTAGACTATGCTTGAAAACAAAGACAATATTATGTGAACTGATAGGAAATTATCACAAATGTGTTTTTCATTCATTGTTAAAAGTGAAATCCAGCAGAAAAACTTTAATGTTCTTGACAACTTTAGAGAAAAAGAACATCAAGATGTGACATAAATAAATATAAATATGTCCTAGGATCAGACATGCTTAACTCTTCTGTATAAAAATTATCCACTTTCTTCAGTTCTTGCTTGCTCAGAAACATTTTGGATGTCTTTGATAACAAACTGAGCAGTTTTATAGCTTGCTTACAACAGCAGCAACATACTTTCAAGGACTGCACATATCATGAAATCACAGGATTATAGAATCACACAATGGTTGGGATTGGAAGGGACTTTATAGATCACCCATTTCCACACCCCTTCCATCGGCAGGGACACCTTCCTCTGTTTCTGACCTGTTTATGGTGGTCAGTTGTTCTCCTTTGTATTGGGACTGGTGCTGCAGAAAAGGACTTGGGGATCCTGGTTGATGGCAACTTGGATGTGAGTCAGCAGTCCTGGCAGCCAGGAGGGTCAACCCTGTCCTGGGGCCATCAGGCACAACATCACCAGCTGCGCAAGGGAGGGGATTGTTCTGCTCTGCTCTGCACTGGGGTGGCTTCACCTTGAACACTGTGTGTGGTTTTGGGTACCACAATATAAGATAAAAAGCTATTAGAGAGCAACCAAACGAGGGTAATGAAGATGGTGAAGGGCCTTGAGGGGAAGCTGCATGAGGAGTGGCTGAGGACACTTGGTCTGTTCACCCCGGAGGAAACTGAGGGGAGACCTCATTGCAGTTGCACCTTGGGGATGGGTGTCTCAGGTACTATCCTGAGATAACTTTAGGATGGGGATGTGTGTCAGTCCAGACAGAGGGATTTTGTCCTGATTAATGGGTTGCTGATTCAACAGAAGAACATTCTCCTTCATCTGTCTTGGTTTTCAGCTGCTGTGTGTGGTTTATCAGCTGGAAAGTACCACTGAGTTCCCTCCCGTGCAAGGGAACAGAATCTGGCTGTGGGGTCTCCATTCTGCTCCATCCTCTGTTGAGTCCCCCTTAGATTGTGTTTGTGGGAATTTGGATGTGCTGACCCTTCTCCATCAGGGAATACAAACTGTGTTTTCCACTATATATTCTTATCTTTTTATCCTCAATCATTTTGCCACATGCTTCATGTTTGAAGGAGCCTCTGGTATCCAGACCAACACCTTAGATTCTTGTATAAAATATTTGTCTTTTCATTAAATTGCCTCCCATGGCTTTTTGGAGACAGGTGGGTGGCAGGGGAGGAAGAGACAGCAGGAAGGAGGTGAAGTCAGCAGACACACACAGACTGTGAGGAGAACAGGATTATACTGATTTGGCAGCAGAGAGTTAGTGAATTGAAAGAAATGGCATTAAGCACGGATTGATTAATGGCAATGACAACAGAGACAAACAGCTTACAGGCTAAATCTTCTCCTCTGTGCATTTCACTGCTCTGTGCTGCACAAAGCAAGGATGTCACTGCTTCTGCCTGGTGGCTCTTTTTTGCCTCCTTTTTCAGCTGAAAGGATGAGCAGTTGTGGGCAGAGACACGGTGGCAGCACTCGTTCAGCAACAGCTCCAGCAGGCCACCTCACCACCAGAAGGACTTTGAGGGGCTGGAGTGTGTCCAGAAACAGAAAACAGAGCTGGGGGAGGGGCTGGGGCACAAATCTGATGAGCAGCAGCTGAGGGAGCCAGGGGAGTCCAGCCTTGAGGAGAGGAGGCTCAAGGGGTTCCTCATCACTCTCTGCAGCTCCCTGATGAGAGGCTGCAGCAGGTGGGGTTCAGCCTCCTCCCCCAGGTAACAAGAGACAGAACACAAGACTATGACACTAAGTTGCACCAAGAGAGATTTAAATTGGCTGTTGGGGAAAATTTCTTCACTGAAGGGTGATCAGGCATTGGAACAAGCTGCCCAAGAATGTGGTGCAATCACCATGCCTGGAAGTGTTCAAAAAACATGTGGATGTGGCACCTGAGGACCACATGGTTTAGTGGTGAGCTGTTGAGTTGGAGTTGGACTTGATGATCTTAAAGGATTTTTCCCAACCTTAACAATTCTGATTCTGTGATTCCAAAGGAGTGGTGGAAGAGGATAAACTCATAAATGGGAAAAATCATACGGGACCTTCCAGCGCCACCCTACTACACATACATTATGTTGCACTGTGATTCTGTCTTTTTTTTCCTTTTATTTATGATTCAGTAGCTTGAAAAAAAAGAGAAAAATTCTTGAAACCAAAGAATGTATCAGGGGCAGGAGGTGCATCCTGCTTTTCAGCTCAGCTGCAGGTTGAAAGGTATCTCTGCCTGCATCAGACATACGCATGCCCATGTTTATATTCATAACTGCATTAGATATTTATAAGTAATGATATTATGTGAAACACGCTATACAATGTAGAGGATATGATAATGCCATTGTCAAAATTAATGTCAATTAATTTCAATGAATAAAAATTTTCCTTATTCTTGAAATCCTTCACCCATAATGCATTTAGTTTAGTTAGTTTAGGAGTTTAGTTAGAGTGTGCTGCATTTTTCAATCTAAAATGCACTTTTATTATTATTGAATCAGGGACTATTTATCATGAAGTAGTCAGGATAGCTATAACTGTTTATTACATTTGTGGTATTGTGGCTCATAAAAAACTAGTTAATATCAAGTCAGGATAATATTTAGAAATGAGATTATTCATTAGAAGTCTGCAGAATGTTTAAAATCTCTGAAAATGTTAATTCTGGGTCAGAGCTCTCACCAAGACTCCCTAAACTCATTTTGGTAGTTGAAAAGTGGGGTTTCTCTTGCAGCTATTTGTCCACACACCTTTGGTGAGACACAGAGATCTCCAGAGCAAATTCTGCTGTGTCCTTCCTGTGGTGACAATGTAAAAGTTAATTTTCAAGGCTACCTTAGATGAGGTATCTCACTTCCAGAGTGTCAGACTGAGATCAGAAAAATCCTGCCCAAAAACCAGGAAAGTAAAAAACCAAACACTAAAACATCCAACCCCTCAAGTTTTAAGTCCTATCTAAAGAAAGTATTTAAAGTCATAACCATTTGCTCTTGATAAAGTAGTTGAATTTATGTATCTGAAGTTCAGTTTTCCCAGCATTTACTCTGTATTTACTGTGAATCTGCCACAGTGTGCAGAACTACCATTTTTCCATGGCCATTTATGGAAATAAGTGGAGATTTTTCTTAAGAATTAAGTTTCTTAAGAATAAATAATTAAAAAGGAAAAAGAAACTTTTAAATCCATCTGACCTTATTGCCTCCTGGAGTTCCTGTGATCTGAGGGACACTTCTGCTTTGTTTAGGAGTCTTAGACTTTAACTATTTAAAGGTCCAGTCAAACAGATCCATGGAAAAGGACAGTAGAATTAGATGAATGCAAAAGTAAACCAAAAATGCTTTAGTATTGAAAGCACTATAAAAATGAAATTATGCTGAAGAGAAAAAAAATTAAATGTATTTCTGAACATTCTAAATATTTTAAATATCTATAAATATTCATTATACATCCATCCCCAACACATATTTTAAACCTAAAGTTTCTGCTTTCATTAAGTGAATGCTATTGGAGATAAACGTATGCTTAAAAGAAACAGGACAATTATCTCTGGACCAGCTGTGGTGATAAATCACAGCCAGGCAGAGAGATTAGGTTCCAAAAATGGAAATAAATGCACATTCACACTGGAGTTCCAACAGAGAAAGGAAAGCAAGGCAGAGAACAGCGGTTTGAAAACTGGTGCTGCACAGCTAAAGAACAGAAGACAGAACTGAAAAGTGATGGACAGATTTTACTTAAGGCTGCTTTGGACTTTGACATTTTTGCAAACAGAAAGGGAGGATAACCGTTTAAATTAATTAGGCCTTTAAATTACAATAGCAGCTCAGGTCTCCAGGCTATGCACTGTGAATCCCTTTCTTGTGCCATGGTTTGTTTTTTTCACTTTCCTGCCAACCACTGTCTCTTGTGTGAAAGTAATTTGCTGGCAGAGCCCTTTGTTCTGTGTTACAAGAGGAAACTTTCTAACCCAGAGATGAGTTTCTGAGCAATCACCACTTAGTAAACTTTTCACCACTTTTACAATACTGACTAATAGTATGATACTTGTAAAAAAAAAAACAAAACAAAACCCAAGAACCAGACCCCTGATAAAAACAGCAACACAGCTGCTAGACATGGTTGGAAACCAGCGAAATTTGTCCAAAAATCATGTTTCCTCCTAACCTGTTTCTTCTCTGCCAAAGTTTCCACTTCCCATGAACTCTTTTAGCCTTTTTCTTGGTGATTCCTGGTTTGTGTTTGATAAGGTGCAGCTTATTTGATGTTCACATGAACCAAACCAAACCGTGGTCACAATATGTGTAAAGCAGATACAACAAGGCACAGAGTTGCCCAAATAATGATAATCTCTTAATCAAAGAAAAAATAACAACAGTCAAAAAATAAGGTGAGATAGAGAATTTATGGATTTGTTCCACTGGACCTTCCGAAAGAGGCTGCCAACAGATGCAGAAGTTTGTGCCAAAGGACACAAAGATGGGGGAACTGTGCTGAGAGACCAGGAAACAAAATATCAAGCCTGCCTTCAAAAAGGGCAAAAAGGAGGACCCAGGGAGCAACAGGCTGGTCAGCCTTATTAAGTTCCTGGGAATGTGGTGAAGTTGATCCTGAAAAGCATTTCAGGAAGATTAAGGAGGATGAAATGAGCAGGGGGAGAGGATGGCTTCACCAAGGAGAAATCCTGCTTGACCAACTTGATGAAGCTCTGTGTTGGGTTGACTGACCTAGAGGTGAGGGGAGAACAGCAAACAGACGAGGTGAGAGGAGAGGATGTTGCCTACCTGGGTTTCAGGAAGGCACTGACTGTCTCACACCTGATCCTCCCAACAAAGGTGTGGATACATGAGCAGAGAGGTGGATTGAAAACTGGCTGAATGGACACGGAGGGTGTGGTCAGAGGGGCAAAGTCTCACTGGACCGTGGATCTCAGGGTCCATACTGGGTCCAGCCCTGTTTAACAGCTCCATTAATTGCCTGGATGATGAGGAAGAGTGTCCAGCCAGAAAGTTCAATAATGACACCAAACTGAGGAGTTCACTATTTAGTTTCTAGTAATATCTAATTATAAATACCTAGAGAAAAATAAAGTTACCTTTCCCTCCATGCTCCGGCAGTTTCTTGACACCTGCAACTGGGACATTGCTTATTTTGGTGAAATTCAGATGTCCAGATTTCCTTTAAATCTGAGCCTTGTTGGTTGGTTGAGAAAGGACTTTCTCTAAGGCAGGACCATGAGCTGGAAGGGCTCAAAGGGACACAGCACAGATTTATCAGCTCACCTCCACTTCTGGGGATCTCCATCATTTATGGGATCACTGTGGAACTGATGAATTTAGGAAGTGCCAGAGAAGCAAACGACTATGAAGAAAAAAACTCGGTTGGAAACGTACTTTTAAAACTGTCTTGGCACTTGGATTTCAAAGTCACAAATTTTATTAAGACACAGTGAAATGCTGTCACAGAGGATTAAAAACAAATAGCGGTTTTCATCAATGCAGCTCTCTGATTCAGAAGTTATGATTCAGATGGACTGATGTTTCCTTTCTAGAACCTAATTACTATCATTAATGCTAACAATGATAATTAACATGCAATTTTCTCATCTATCTAATAGATTTTTACTGCATTTGGAAATACTGTGAAAAAATCAATTTAGCTTTTGAAAGCAGACAAAGGTCATCTCTAACTCAAAAACAAATGTTTAATCCGAGTATTTGTTTATTTTTTTTCCTGATCAGACATTTTTAAAACACTTGATAGTATTAAATGCTTATGATAAGCACCTTAAAACTTGTGGCAAGATGGATTGGATCCTGAATATTATATCAGGCATGTGATAGGTCAATAAATAAATATATTAAGAAATATAATCAAGCAAATGCTCCTGTAAGGAAAAGAGATGTTGTTAAAGAAGTATAGGCTGCTGGTTCCTTTATAGGAAAGAAATACAATAGGAAAAAAAAAGCAATATTTTTTCACATCAAAGAATAAATTTCCAAATTCCAAACCAAATTGAAGCAATTCCAAGAGGTTCATTTTCTTATGTCAAGAATTCTACAAAGTTAATAATGCTTGAGTTCCTTTTCTATTTTCTTGATATGATAAGAATCCTCCATTTGCCATACTTTAATATCTTTCTCTTCAGAGATTTGTTCCTGACATGGATAATGGAGTCCTTGAGAATTACTGTCATGGATAGTAGGGTTAAAATGTGAAATAAGGTGCCTCTCCACACAGTGCTAGGAAATGAGTGAGTCCAATTTCCCTTAATGAGAATGTTCTTTTTATGTCACAAAATCGATGCCTGCTGCCAGGTGTGACTCTGATGCCATCACCATGGGAGAAAAATGATGGAGCATTTCGTGGGCTGTGAGTGGCCACTGTGGTGCTGGCCACGGGCCACGTGGCACAGAGGAGTGGGATTGACGGTGCTGACCCCTGGGTCCCAGATTTTGGGCAGCCTTGGTTTGCATCCTTTAGCTCTAAAACCAATTTTTAACTGGCCAGGTGTCTATGGCCAGTCTGTTCTTCAAGTGTTTGTCTTTGCATGGTGCCACCACAGTTTTGTACTTGATGTTCTGACAGGCCAGGCAAGCTCCCTCTGGGTGCCATCACTTCCCTCAAGCAAATCCCCTGCTCCAGTTGGTGTTTGCAGGGCTGTAAAATGTCAGATTTACTCCCAACAAACAAAAACTTGCAGCTCTGTTTTGTCAGTTTCCTGGGGAAACTTGTGGATGCCTCAAATATCTCTTTTCCCCGAGGATTGTTAATTTTGGGTGATGTGAATCCCCTGCAATGAGACTGGTCACTGAGAGATGAGATTATCATTTACTAAAGAGAGTGTGGAGAAAGGTGTTGTAGAGCATTCGTTGCAGAAGGAATAGCAAAGATGGCAACCCAAAAATCTTCTGCCTTTACTGAATTTTCCCATCCCCAAATATATTTCTGTCAGGTTTGGGATATATTTTAATTTATACATCTGGTCTCTCTCAGAAGTACTTGTGCAACTGCAGAAGTTGGCTCCTTCTACTCTTGCACCTTGTGAATATGCATTTCAATTTGGCTCCAGAAACATGGATCAAGTGATCCTGCCAACACAAATATCCTTTGCTGTCAAACATTTTCATCCTCTGGGGAGTGGAACACCTGCACAGCCACTCAGGAGAAAAAAAAAAAACAAACAACAAAAAAAAAGCTTTGTAGTGATGTTGTCTTTGTTGCCTTTTGCTTTCAATTTTTCACTCAAATTTCATTTAGCAATTAGTTGAGACAGCCATAAAATGGTTTTAATTATTGGCATTATGTATTAACTTGTACATGCAGGTCCCAATTCCCAGCTGGTGATTTACACCTGCCTGATGAGTGGCCTTGGGCATTGCCTCATTAAAAGGCTCTTGTCATCTCTTTCTAGACCACAGGGGTTGGGCTGTGGTCCTTTGACATAAGCCAGGCTGGCAACGTGCCTCCTCCTGGCTTTGTGCTGAACCAGAGACCCAGGTCAGTGACAGAAACCAGGAATGTTGAGAAATACTCTAAGAATTGCAAGTGACAGTTCTGAATTCCAAGGTTTTTTTTCAGAATTAAGCCTTAGGGCAACCCTACGTTATTTCCTGATATATGGGTGGGTTGTAACTACTGCACTACTCAGCTGTCAGACTTGGAGTGCTCTTCAATTTCTTCATGAAAGAAATATTAAAACAGGTGAAAAGATTATGAAATATGATACATCAAAAGCCACTGCAATGAGAAAATATTGGTTTATTCTCCCAGAGAATTCCATATTATGATGAAGTTTGATTTATTGGTGTGCTATACATGGTACATATATCTACATATGTACAAAGAGACACAGTCATAATATATAATGCAATATTATAAATAATTTAGTGTGTTATATATATGTTACGGTGTATATATGGTACATATATCACAGAATCATAGAATAACAGAATCACACAATAATAGAATGGTTTGGATTGGAAGTGACCTGAAAAATCATCCTATTTCAATCCTCCTCCATAGGCAGGGATGTCACCAGCTTGATCAGGTTGCTCAGGGACCCATCAATCCTGGACCTGAACACCTTCAAGGTACAGGTGCATCCATAGGGATGGAGCATCCACAGCTTCTCTGGACAACCTGTTCCAAAGTCTCACTGCCTTCCTGCCTTTGGACCACAGGGAACAGATCCACAGCTGTTGGTGAAACTGCAGCCAATATCCAAATGAGCACCGGAATCTGGGAGGGGTGAATTATCCAAAAGAATCTACACAAAATGCTATTTTTTCCACAATCATCTCTAAATTGGGCAGGATGAGGCAAGCTGGGGGATTGGAGGGCAATATCCCAGCTCACAAACCTTTAAATTACATGGGAGCAGGGATCTACACACATAACTAAAATACACATTTATTAAGAGATTGGTGGAGGGTGGTGGCTATTGTCCCCTCAGTTTCCTTGGAAAGGGGACAGGAGTTGGATTTTGATGGTTCTTGTGAGTCTCTTCCAACTCAGGATATTCTGTGATTCTGTGGTTCCATGAAAATGTCTGTCTTGAAAGTGTGTTTTGCCATCAGGAAAGACAGAATAACACTTTGCTATAACACCATGTAAACATTAAAGACTAAATTCTCAACTCATTAATATTTCATTAGATTTTTTTCTATGCCTGGAAGATATCTGTGGCAAAGTGGATTTAAGTGATTTCCACCTTTCCCCACTCCCAATCATTTCTTCCTGTCCAGGACTGTATTTATCAAACATATTACTTCTGTCAATGTAGCTATAAAACGAGTCAATGAAATAAGCTGGCTTGGAAAATCAGAGACAGTTGCATTTTTAGGGAATATGTGGGTGAGTTTTTTGCTTGTTTTTCCTCCCTTGCAGTTGTTTAGTTAATTCAGTTTGCAGCATGGCTCCATGAAGTACTGGGGATTAATCTGCTGCCTGTTGTCTGAAGAGACAAGAAATTCTGCCTTGTGAGGGTGGAGAGGAGAAGCTGTGGCTGCCCCATCCCTGGAAGTGTCCAAGGTGGGGTTGGATGGGGCTTGGAGCAACCTGGAATTTTGGAAGGTGCTCCTGCCCATGGCAGGATGTTGGGACAAGATGGTTTTTATGGTCCCTGCCAACCCAAACCATTCTGTGATTCTGGGATTCTCTGTAGAGATACCGGTGGGATTTTTTAAGATGTTCACATCTCCTTTCTGCTCTTTGCTTTTCCTTTTGAACCACTGTCACGATTCAGCCCTTTCAGCAGGAAGATCTGCCCCAATAATCTTGGCCTTTCAAATTCAGCAATGATGATCTGTTCCTGTTGGAATCAGGTGCTGCAGGCTTCATGTCGTCACTACACAGTTTTGCTTGATTTCATTGTCTCTATCTGATTTCTCATTTCTTGTTACAACAACATAAAAACATTCCTCAGCTCCTATTCAAGCTGTGCTGTGGCATTACTGAGTGCCCAAAAACATCCTGCTGGAAACAGCTAGAGTTCTGCAGAGCTAATAGAGAAAAACCAACATTATACCCAATATGTTGATGTTGGAAAATAACATAAAAGATCCTGAGTGACTACTCAGCCAGAACTATTGGATCCTGGCCTTCAGAACTGTGCTCCTGAAGCTGACCAGGGGCAGTGGGTTGAGCAGGAATTTAAGAAACAATTCGTCCTCAGAAAGTGTTGTTTGTCCATGCAGCCTCCCAGCCTCTAGTGGCTCATGGCTCTTACACTGCCTGAGGAGAGGCCTCCCGTGGACCTTGGTGGATTTATTTTTCATAGAATAGAAGCACAGAAAGCAATCATAGAATCACTGAAGTTGGAAAAGACCTCCAAGATCACCAAGTCAAATGTTTTTATTAATTTCTCCTTCTTTCTGAGGTTGGTGATTAAAGGGGCAAAAAGGACGTTCAGCTGTGTACACAGTAGAAGCTTTCATATGATGGAAGGTGACTGAAATACAATTGAAGTTTAAAATTTTTTTCCTTGAGTTTTTTCACTATCTTCACTAGTTATTTCCTTGCTTAGGGAACAACCAATTCCCTTTCAAAGGCAGGGTTTAACTGTCACAAAAACATCATCCTGACTGTTCTGAGTGTTCAAGCTAACCTAGAGCAGAGGCAGTGGATTTCAGGGGAAAGCGAGAGGGAAGGTTCGCCTTTTATGCTCATTAAACCTCCCCCAGACTCCTGGGTCTGACATGAAATCCCATTAAGAGGCACCCTACACACAGCAAACCGGGAAATCAGCATCCCTGCTCCCTCCTGCAGTGCGCTGTCCTTGAGGAAGGTTGTGGCAGACACTTGTTTAAAGCTGTGATGTTTTGTGCTCCAGCAGCCCAGGAAAGCTGCACCCTCTCTGCTCTCCCCAGCAGTTCCCAGTAGTGAGGAACATTTTGTTTCCATGAATAAACACCAAGGATGGATTCCTGTGAAGCAGCAAAGGCTGTCTCAAGTAGAGGAGATCAAACCCAGCTTCTTCGGCTCATGACTGGATGCAGACTGATAAGTGTGAATAGCAAGGAGAAATATTGTAATTTGCAATAGATTTCTGTTTCCCTTTACCTCATAGCTTAGAGATATATTTAAAAACAATAAATTTTTGTTGCTGTTGTTGTCTTTAATTACACTGATTCCCGAGGGCTGCTGTTTTACCGAAAAATAATCCTGCTTTGACAATGGAAGCTTAAGAGACTGGTGGAACAGATTGCAAACCATTTCCATGCCTGGTTTAACTGCTTGACTGCCAGCCTGTGGAACTAATTTTCAGGAGAAGTACTTGTACAACTCTCTAGTTTCCCCTTGGTATTGGGCTACAATGACATTAAAGGAAATGTCTTGGTTATTGCTCTGCACAGGCACAGATGAGACACACGGAGAGGGTAGGTGACTGCAGAGAAGACAGTTTTGGGACTCCTCAAGGGGAAAAAGTGTGAAAAGATAGGAATTCAAACAAAATAATTCTAATAAAGACACAAACCAAAACACATTGTCTTAATTATTGCTCACACTTCCACACTAACTCAGGAGGGGATGGAAGAAAAATGTGAGTTATAAAGAAAAAGTTTCATGCAAATCTGTTGAATTTTGGTTCATTACACTGAACTTTGGCTAGGGAAAAAATACATGGTCTGACTTAAATCTTAATTTAGTCCTCAGCAGCAGCTCACTGAAGGCTGAGGTTTCCACAGGGAAAATGATGTGTTTACTGTTGTCTCTCTGCTCCAGAACTGCCTCTCCCCACTGACATTTGTGGGAGTTTCAGCTGCCCAAACACTTTGTATGAACTTTTTGTTCTGCTAAAGGGAAGGAAGCTGGAACTTTTGGAAAGGTTCTGTGTTGATCCTGTGCAGCTGGGTAGGGAGAGTGAATCTGGCAGCAGCAGCCCAGCCTGAACCCGGAGAAGCACCAAGCTTCATCTTCACTGCTGTGCTGTAGAAATTGTGTCTGACTGTTGATTTCAGAGTGAAAGATCAGAAACAGGTCGCCATGGTGCTGAAGCAGTGATTCTGCTGGGGTGCATATGTCAAGAAACTGGTATTTGGTCAATTATCATAAAAGCAGGGCTGATGTCAGGGCAGGCTTAAGAGTACGTAAACTTTCTCTAAACTCTTCTATGTTCTGTCTACCACAGCACTTTTTATTTTTAAAAAGTATGCATGGATGTATGGGTGTGGCTTAGATATGGACATAGGCCACATTCCTGAAAACCTTACACTGTATTACAGCAACCTGATGAACACAACAATGAAATGGATTCCGTGAAACTATTGCTTTTGAGGAGGAAAATGAAGCTGCTCATGGGTTTGTCATCTTCTGCTCTCACAGTACTTCTCTTCAACTCTTCATTCTCTTCTTTTGTCCTCTCATGGCGAGCAAAGTTGAGGTCAGAGGGCGTAAGAAAATCCCACTGCTGTGCTGTGTGAATGAGGTCATGTTAATACAGATTTAGTTTGTTTTTTGAATAAAAGAAATTCTATTCCACTATTCTATTCCACTTTTCTCAGCACCACAACACCTCTTTGGATCTTTATCAGGGGTGGCAGAATGCTGGTCTCTGAGCAGACACCACTGAAACACGATATAATGATGTTATTTTTCTCCCTGGTAGAGAAAAGAGTAAATTTTGAATGCCACAGCTTCTTAAGTCCTTTATCATCTTGTTTCAAACTCTCCAGCATGCAAAGTGTGAGCACATGAAGCAGGAAGAACAACAATATTGTGTATAAAATTACTCAGAAACGAGGTGAAAATGAACAGAGCAATGCACAAGTGTGCAAGCAGACTGTATGTTATGGGAAATTTTTGCCTTCTGATGCCAACCCATTCATTAGCTGCAAACACTCTCCAGCTCCAACAGCTCTCAATCTGTATTTATTTGCTTTCATTCTTTCTTGTGTCCAGAACCAGGAAAATATAAATATAGCATGTCTTTTTGCTGGGGTTTTTCCAGTGCAAATGTGCTTTCTGGGTTACATTCTTCTTTATTTTCTTTACCTAGACACTTGCTTTTCCTTCAATGGCCTCCTTAGTATTCACAGCTTTTTTCAGGACTATAAGAGGCTTTTAAAAAACCCTGCATCATGAGAAGATGCCACTGGACACGACACACACAACTGTCTTTGACTCAGGGATTTAAGCTGAAGGAGGGCAGATTTAGATCGGATTTTAGGAAGAGCCTTTCCATGTGAGGGTGGTGAGGACTTGGCACAGGTTGCCCAGAGAAGCTGTGGCTGCCCCATCCCTGGAAATATCCAAGGCCAGGTTGGATGGGGCTCTGAGCACCCTGGGGTGGTGGAAGCTCTCTCTGCTCATGCTTGGGGGCTGGAATGGGATGATCTTTAAGGTTATTTCCAACACAAACCATCCTATGATTCCAATTCATCGACAGTTTCCAGAGACTGAACATATCCTAAAAGCAGGGCTGATGTCAGGGCTGGCTTAAGAGTGTGGAAAACTTTCTCTAACCTCTTCTATGTTCTATGACAAAAATTTTATTAAAAAAAAAAAAATATATATATATATATATATACACATATACATGTATGTAGGGGTGTGGGCTTAGATATGAATCAGTTTGGTCTGAAAATTGAAATAGGGCTCCTAACTGCTAAAGAAGTGAGGTTTTAAAAGGACTGTCTGGATCCTATGAGTTGAGCAGTGAACTTTCATACATTCTCAGGAAAATCTAGAACTCCTCAAGGAACATAAATGATTGTCAATGTCTACATTTTGTTACACCCCTGACTGCAGGATTCAGGTGAGCTGCTGTAATTCTCGTAGTTTGCACTCACAAAACTTCAGAAGGCTACTCCCTCAATTTCTTACTTTTAAAACTAGCAATAAATTATAAATGAAGATGACAATATCTCTTCCTCAAAGGATTACATATTTCTCGTTAAACTTTAACTTCATTTAAAATCCATCCTTGATCCTCTTAAAGTATTTGCGTAAGTGAATGAGGGCTGTAAAACACGACTGAAGCTTTCCTCCTTGGGGAAGCAGCTTGACCAATTTACATATTTATTAAATATTTTATATTTTACCAGATTGTATGCACTTTGAAATGTCACGTCTTATTTTTGGTCTGAGCACTGCATAACCATAATGGCTATTTCCAGTCCCAGAAGAGGAAAAAAAAAATAATCTGCAACTCCTAATTTGGCCACTTCTTAAGGATTTAAGTTTTTTATTTCTATGTTTTACACTGTTCTGCAAAATTTTAACTTTTAGTGTCATGTTTACTAGTTCTGTGCAAATTAATCTCCTGTGAGGCTACATGACCAACCTCTCATTTTTCCTCAGGAATGAGATTCAGCTTTCCAAACTTCCAAACTGAACTTCTGAACCAGTCTGATGGTTATTTTAGCTTTAAAGAAAATAAACACAAGGCTGTTGCAAACCAGAAATGCACATGAAGAAATGCTTTCCCTTGTGGTACAAGGATCTATCAAAGCAGGGTTGATATTTCTGGTGTAATTCCTCCCCTCCCTCACCCTCACAGTTCAGCTGCCAGTATCTGGAGCAGAGATTTTCCTTTGTTAATGATGTACAGGACTAGGGCACACATGAGATATCTTTACTGGGGTTTCCTGTGAGCAGTTTGGAGTCTGGAGACTGATTGGATTAAGGCTCCAACAGGCTGCACGGGATGAGGCCACACGCCCAGTTTTGCTGCTGGATTCCCGAGCGTTGTGGAACAAACCCCTTTCTTCCATGTGTCCCCATTTCTGATGGAACCAGCCTCCTCCACAGGGTGCCTTGAGATGCAGCTGCCAAGAAGGGAGTTTGAAGAAAACAGTTTTATTCAGAAGCCATGGAGAATGTCCATTACTCTCTTTTCTGGCCTCTAAAATGCATGACTTGCATGGACAGAACTCTGAATCTTAGAATCTCAGAATCACAGAGTCATAGAGTAACAGAATCATAGAATCATAGGATCATAGAGTCAGAGAATAATGGAATCATAGAGTCATAGAAACACAGAATAGTTTGAGTTGGAAGAGACTTTCCAGATCAGCTCGTTCCAATGCCCTGCCACAGACAGGGAACCTTCCACCATCCCAGGCTGTTCCAAACTCTGTTCAATCTGGCCTTGAACTCTTCCAGGCATGGGGCAGCCACAGCTTCTCTGAATAATCTTTGACAGGGCCTGACAACCCTCAAAAGGAAGAATTTCTTCCTAATATCTAATGTAAATTTACTTTTTTTCTGGTTTAAAGCCATTCCTCTTTGTCCTTTCAGGCAATGCCCTTGTTTAAAGTCCCTCTCCAGCTCTCCTGGAGCCCCTTTAGACACTGGAAGGGTCTCTAAGGTCTCCCTGGAGCCTTCTCTTCTCCAGCCTGAACATCTCTGTCTTTCCCAACCTGTTTCTGTAGCAGAGGAGCAGCAGTCCTTGGATCAACCTCATGTTATCATCTTCTCTGGACTCACCCCAACAGATCCACATCTTTCTTGTGTTGGGGGACCCAGAACTGGGTGCAGGGTATTATTTTTTTTTTTTTTTTTCGGGATAAATTTTTNTCCTTGGATCAACCTCGTGTTATCATCTTCTCTGGACTCACTCCAACAGATCCACATCTTTCTTGTGTTGGGGGCCCCAGAACTGGGTGCAGGGTATTATTTTTATTTTAGGATACATTCTTTAGGGAAAAGAAACAAAAATGAAAACCACAGCACATCAAAAAATAGATTTGTAGATGAAAATATCTGACAATACAGAACTTGCTACTTTTTCCAAGTCATCAATTATTGTAATATCATATTGCCCTCATCTACATTTTCAGGCAATGGTTTTTTTGCATTATCCTTTCTTCAAAGTCAGCATTACTATCCTAACTTTTGCCCCATTTGAATTTTTCATGGCCCTGTTTTGCCATTTCTTTCCTTTTCTTGATAAAATAAGGAGACCAAGTTGCTCTTTGAAGGAAAAGCCAGACAAGGGTTAGACCCCATGACTGTTTCTTCAGCCTGGGTGACGTAGGGACAAACCTTTTTGAGAGTCATATCTTCCCTGGGGAAAGTCCACATTATTCATACTTTCCTCTCCACAGGTCCTCTGACAGCCTTATCAGCAAGAATTTCTTCCATGTCACTGCACAATAAGCACAAAAACCATCTTTAGGACTCTACTAGAAGCAGACCATGCTAAAAATAGTCCTGCATTCTAATTGCTGGATAGGAACTATCTGCTGACCAACGATTGCTCCATCTGCTCTGTCCCGTGTTGATTTCTTATTAAAATGTTAAATATCTTACAGGAGTTAAATATGGATGTGAAAAAAATTCCTGTGGGCTGATACCAGTGTCCATTCAGCCTAGGAGTGTGCGTGTCTTTAACAGAGGCAGATGTTATTTCAACACATATTGGAGATTAAGCTCTATTATTTTTCTTGCATTATAACCTCACATTAAATTGATGATATCAATTTTCTATAGATTTATAACCTTGTAATTGCTGATCTTTAACTACAGATGCTGCATGACTTTGACTGGAGCTGACATGCACCTTTTAATGCCAGAGTTAGTCAGGTGTGGATACACACCCACAGCTTCTTCCAGCAATAAAGGCAAATTATATCCTAAGTGGGCACAACTGGGCACTCTCATGACATCAGAGCAAGTAAAAGGAAAGAGTATTTCAGCAGTTCATTTCCATCACCCCTTAATTTCCTTCAAGCTGACATGATGTGTGGATCTCAGGGGATTGCAAAGGACAGGGTTATAATTTACATCCCTTTTGAGGCCAGGAAATAATGAAATGATTTCTGTAACGAGGAGCCATGCAGGTACTTTAAAGGCCTTGTGAATAGTTATGAATGCTGTTTTCTAAATACCATCTCTTTTTCCAAGGTAGTAGAGAGAGAAGCACAGTCAGAAGGGGATATTGGCAAAGATCACCTCCTGGGCAGCACCTGTGTGGAAAGGCTTAGAGGAAAGCTCCTTCCTTCCCGTTTGGGGGAGAGATCACTGCTGTTACAAGGTTAAATTATCCTGTAATTGTGCTCTGCACCCTCCAAATACATCAAAAAGTTCTACTGTGGAGATTTATTGGTGGGGTTTTTGGTTGTTTTTGGTTGTTTGGGTAGTTTTGTTTTGTTTTGTTTTGTTTTGTTTTGTTTTGTTTTGTTTTGTTTTGTTTTGTTTTGTTTTCATCTGTGGCAGTTCCAAAAGTGTCTCTTCTTTTCCAAAAAATCTGTCCTTTGCTGACACCATGCTTAGTAATCCTTCCCATATAATAAAAGGATAATTAAATCATGGAATATCTTGGGTTGGAAGGGATCTTAAAGGCCATCTAGTTCCAATCCCATACCATTACCAGGTTGCTGAGGGCCTCATTTGAGCCAATCCTTCACTGTTGTAGTGCTGACAAAATCATGGGCAGGATGTGGATAAATGGAATTTATGAATCTATGGCCTCCCCTCTCTGACAGAGGGAACAGCCTCAGTGTGTGAGCTCAGGACAGGCACCACAGCACTGCTGGAGTTATTGGAGTTGCCCCTGGTATTGTCTGAGAGTTTCTCCTTTTGCATTTAATGTCAACAGAAGAGGTGTAAAGATGGATTTTCTTTAATTGCTGGGCACACAGAGAGCACAGCTTCTCTCAGTGAGCTTTGGAAAACATTCACCTGTCACTGTCTATAACATCTGAGTTGTGATCCTCCTCGTGTTGCTGTTGGCACCCAGCACTGAGACAAAGGTGGGAATTTGGCTCTGGTGGATTTTTTTATGGTTTCCATAAAGGATTGGACCTAGCAGCCCTTGCATGGGGAGCCTTACTGAACTGTCTGAAAATCAGCATTTATTGAGTCATATTTGGATATTTGAGACATCTCTGCAAGGCTGGCAGTGGAACAAGGGATGCAAGAGAAAAGAAAAAAACCCTTCTGGGTCACCAGTAGGAAGAGATTCAGGAAAGCTTGAGAGTAGATAGGTAATACATGAAGCACAGAATAACTGAGATTGGAAAAGATCTCCAAGATCAGGGAGTCCAACCATTAACCCAACACTGTGAAGTCAACCTCTAAATCATTTCTCAAGGCACCACACTTACTCATTTTTTTAAGATTTCCAGGTTGGTGATTCCATCTCTTGCCTGGACTTCCTGTTCCAATGCCACCCTTCCAGTGAAGAAATTTTTTTCCTAATATCCATTCAAAACCTTCCCTGATTTAAACAGTCTGCTTCCTCTAATCCTATCTCATGTTACCTGGGAGAAAGGATTGACTCCCCACCTGTCTATAACCTCCTTTCAGGTAATTGTAATAATAGGAGTTGTAGCCATACCCAGAAGGGGTGAAAATCAGGACAGGAGTAATATTGTTCCATTTTGTACACCTGCGATGGGATTAATTTCAAAATAAGGGATGTTAGTTTACTATTTCCACCAGCTGCTTCTTTAAAATAACTAAAAGATCTTGTGAGCTTGACCCAGAGCTTACTCTTAGTACCCAAAACTCAGCACCATCGTGTAGCTGATGGACCCAAAGTGCTGCCTTTACTGGAAATAACATAAAACTTTGCAACCTCAGGAATGATAAAGTGATCAGAGCAAGTACTTAAGGTTGTTGCTGTGATTCATGGCTCCCTCTTATTTACAGCAGCAAAAACCTAACTCAGGTTTTAGATTTTACACAGTTGGCATTGAAAGTGTTCTGACTAGCAGTGACCACAGGCTTTAAAAGCAGAAAAAAGCCCACAGAGTTACAATATATCAATACTAAATTAAATTATAATCCTGAGTTAGGAGATCATTTATACACTTGTGTGACAACA
The DNA here is from genome assembly GCA_013400315.1 of Bombycilla garrulus. Classification (NCBI taxonomy): domain Eukaryota; kingdom Metazoa; phylum Chordata; class Aves; order Passeriformes; family Bombycillidae; genus Bombycilla; species Bombycilla garrulus. Next base: position 93,954 of record VXBU01016267.1, read on the forward strand.
ACCATGCTGAAGTGCCTAAAGGTGTGCAGCTGCTGAAGAAAGCTGAATTAGGGCCTACTAAATTATTTTAAGAACTGTAAAAGCATAATCAGCATTAGTTAGGTAAACTATCTTCTCTACTCTCAGAAGCTGGACTTGGATTTCTCCTGCAGACAGCAGATTCCTCAGATTCTTTTCCTGACTGAGAGGTTTAATTAAACTTTGCCATGTTTTCCAGTAGAACAATGACACATTCCCACCTGATGTGGAAAATACAAACTCCCCTCAGGTTCCCTAGATATTTCTGGATAAATAATACAAAGAGACCTTGTATTTCCTCTGGCCCTGGAGAGCACATGAATCAAATGTCAGTATACAACTTGATATATCTTCTCACCCAACAGAAATAGAGTCAAGGCTTTGATAAAGAGATCATTGTCTTCTGTATGAGGCCTCTTCAAACATTACCACCATGAAGTCAGAGGATATAAACTGCATGAACTATTTATCCAGCCTCATCACTGCCTTGATGAGCAAAAGAAACCTGTGAATATTAGAGGGAAAGGTGTTCTTGCCTTAATAGCAGCTATCAGGTTATGTGGTGCTGTCTTGAGGTGCCCCCAGGCTAAGTCAGATTTTCTTCACAAGCAACTCCTCACCAGATAAACCCTTTTGCCTGCTTCATTTTCCCTTTCTTTCAGGCGGTGGAGTAGAGATCAACAAAATGAGATTGGGACATTGATCCTGTTACAGCTGGATTTGGAAGAACTTTTTTCTAAGACTCTCTTTAAAGTAATCATACTATTCTTGAAAAATACAGTGCCCTGTACTGTATAAATAAAATAAAATATAAAGCTGTAAAAATACAGACGTTCTGACCTAGAATGTTTTAAGATACTAGTGTCAATTATTGCTGTGTATCTGTGTCTTATTTTATATCTAGGCTAAATCCAAAATTTGCACCCCAGTTTCATTGCAAGGAGTGTTTTTTTGTACCTGGAAAGGCCATGATGTGGAGGTGTTAATGCTCCGAAAATGTGCATGAATGGCTTTTACATGCATGTTCAGAAAACTGGCCCCAGATATTCTCAGAGTGATTAATCCATCTGCTCTTCTCAGTTTCTTTAGTAAATGTTCAGTGCCAACTCAGTTAAATCTGGTGATGAAACATCTTCCACTGGGATGTCTGACATGCTTGAAGGTAGCCCCACCTTGGAGGGTTTCTTCAGCTCATGGACCTGTTACAAATTCACGGTGCTGAGAGCACGTGATTTTTTTCTGTGGTAGATGCAGGAGCTCAGTATTTCTTTTCATGTGGCTCCTGGCATCTAGAGATGCACAAAAAACACCCCTAAAAATAGAACAGAAACCACCCCAAAGAAAAACACCCCCACACTAACATCACTAGCCCATGCATTTTAATCCTCAGTCTAGTCTGGGATTGTTTCTGGCAGAATATCCCCTGGTGCTGTGTCCAGATCAGTTTTAAATGCTTTAAGTGGTGATGTGTTCACTGCTTCCGTGGGACCATCATCATTCAGGCTGATAGATCAGTGTAATAGTGCCTAATGCCTGTCAGCATAAGCTTTGCTCTCAGTTTCTCAGCCTTATCTCTGCTGAAAAAAAAAAAGAAGTACTTATCCTTTTGCCTTGCTAGTGGTTGACAGAAAGTTAATTAGAGCAAGAAAAAAACTTGCTCCCCAGAAAGTTCAACCAGAAGTGGTTTTGACTGAGGTGTCAGTCTAAAGAGTACTTTCAACACTCTCCACACAGGCAGAAGTGCTGAAGTTTCTGATACACATATTTTTGAAGGAAAGCTTCCCTTTCAATATTAAGATGAGCATGAAATTGCGCGTAGCATCTCGAGTCCCCCAGGAAGGCAGGACTCTGCAGAATCAGGCTTCACAGAGCAGCCTGGCTGAGGCTCAGGTTATTTCATCTGCCTCTTCCAGCTGCTGAATTGCATTTTTAAACTATATCTTCAACTCTACCCAGCTGGGTTGTGAGCTTCATTCTGACACTGCAAGTAGCTGGATGAGGAACTCAGCATGACCAGGCCATGTGCACTTCCAGCCCAGAAAGCCAAACGTGTCCTGGGCTGCACCCAAAGCAGGGAGGGCAGCAGGTGAGGGGGGATTCTGCCCCTCTGCTCTGGTAAAACCCCATCCAGCTCTGGGGCCCCCACACAGGGAGGATGTGGATTTGTTTGAGCAGACCCAGAGAAGGGTCACAAAGATTCTCAGAGGGATTGGGCAGATCTCTGGAGACTGAGACAGCTGGAGCTGCTCAGTCTCTCATTAGCCTGGTAATGCATGGAAGATGGATTCACTTTCATGAAGTTATCTGAACTTTTCATATACTTGGAACTTGCCCAACTCAGTACCTGGAGTTATATCCCAGCAAGGATACAGTAACAAGGTAATTCTCTTCTTGTCCATTTTAAAAGGTCTCAAGTTGTTGTGTCCCAAATTCGGTTTTGTACTAGGTACTTTCACCATGGGTGTTTTCACAGAGAACAGAGAGTATCTCCCTCTTAGGCACTACAACAACCCTGATGCAACAACACCTTCAGCTTGGGGACCATGTACACACTCACTGGAGATATTCCAGAGCTATCTGGACCCAATCCTGTGCCCTGTGCCCTGAGATGACCCTGCTCGAGCAGAGACGTAGGACCAGGTGATCCCACTGTGGGTCCCTTTCAAATTGGATCATTTTGTGATTCTGTGATTCTGCAGCTGGGAACAGTTCTGCCAGACTGAAACAACGCAATGTGATAGGTGGAAAAAATGGAAAATTCACACAAATTAGGAGAGTGTAAGAAGTCCAAGAAGTCCTCATCACACGGAGATGCCACCCCAGGGTACATTCGGAGGTGGTGTGCAGCAGTCCTGGGTTTCTTCTCGCCCGACAGCTTACAGCTGCTTCCATTATTTGCACCAAGGGGAAATGAGCTGCATCGCCTCCACTTTCTCCTGGGGAAGCCTGGATCACCTGTGGGAACAGGATATTTTTGACAAAGAGAAGAAAATTACGTATAAAATAAAGAAATGTTGTGACAGAGGCACAATCAATAGGACAGCTAGAGACCTTCTCCTTGAAGTGGTCTAATGAAGCCTCCATGCCTGATGTCACCTGAGGAAATGCTACTGATATCTGCTCTGATTTTAGAGGCAGGGATTATTACCTTAAAGCATCACTGTCACTCTACCCCCTTCTGGACTCAGTTCAGACTAAAAAGGACTGTTGGGGATTTTTTCCCCCAATCTGAGATGTAAAGACTTTTTTTTAGCTCTTTGTCCCTTTCCCAGAATATTAATTATAACATTAAGCTCTGAGCAAAATATTTTGGTCAGCTCCTGATAAGCACCTGACAATAAGTTTGTTCCCTAATGGGTGGTGTTTGAAACAGGTTTTCAGTAGGTTTGGGGAGTTTCAAATTAGATACTGGACAAATTTAGTACTGTGGATTATTTTCTGTGCTAGTTTAGGAGGAGAATGCAGACTGATGTGTGGATGAATAACCCAGATCCAACTGAAGACTTTCGCTGGTGATCCAGAGAGAGTCAGGGTGCCAACACTGATATTTAGAAGTTCAGGATGAAAAGAAGGACAGAAGAAGATGTCCTTTCCCATGTGTCGTGGGTGGAGTGGGAGCTTCAGGAAAGTTTATTAAAGAAGGCCTGATGTTGAGTAATGAGGTGTAGAGAGGATTCCCTGGCTTTCTAAACTTCTTCCCAGAGAGAGGAGCCCGGGTGCAGCTGGATCTTATCTTGGCCTCAGACTGTCAGTGGTTTAAGTTTTGAAACTTTGCAGTTTTTATTGATGGCAGATCAGATAAATTTGTATAAAAATTAATTATCATGATAAATTATTAAACAAAAAGATCTCAATCAGAATTATTTAGAACACAGTATGAAAGCTAAAACTACTAGTAGATTATTGTATAATATAATGCTCCATATTTAAAAAATCATATTAAAGCTAGCAAAAGAAAAAATTAGGTAGAGATTGATTTAACTCCCCATATCAACACTTGTGGGCAGGTCTCTTTCTTTCCACTTTGAGATGTGTCCTTGGTAGGTGTCCCCAAAACCCAAGAGAAGAATTTCCACACACGCCAAGGAGGAATATGTTAGAAGAACCTAACAGGAGGAAAGAGGACCAGACTTCAGTAGCCTAAAGGGGTTGATTGCTGGTCATGTGCCTCCAGGTCAGTTCAGCAGCTCATCTGCCAAATCTTTGCCTTTTTATCAGGATGTTCATTCAGAGTTAGTTGCCAGAATTTTAACATGATCAACGCCAAGCCCAGCTGGTGGTGCCCCTTCTCAATCCACACTGACAGATCTGCAAACAGGACATTGTCTCAGGTGCTTGACCACATTCCAGAGCATCCAGAGTGAAGAATCCCGATACACCTGTGCAGGGCCAGGAGCCCAACTCGACGGTACCTGTGGGTCCCTTCCAGCTCAGGACATTGGTTCTGCAGCTCTCTGCACATGACTGTCCCATTTTGGCACATGTTTATTTGTCTCTTGGTCCCCATGCACACAGACAGAGCTTGATGAAAGCATTTAATTAAAAAAAGCACTTTTGTTGAAACACTGCAGTTTTGAATTGTAAAAACAGTTCAAATCCCGGTACTATTTATTTTTATAAGGGTTGTTTCATTTTGCTAAATTATTTTAATTATTCTAATTTTGTCTCAAAATTATGTTTAACATCATTTATTTTTCTGGATTAGCTGTAATATTCAACTTTGCAAATTGAATTTTTTGAAGGTTGAAACAGTTTGGATGGGCAATTTAGACCATGTAGTAAATTTCAAAATTTTTTGTGACAAATGAAAACTGCTTTCTGAGAAGATGAAATTTCCCAGAGGAGAGAAATTCTATTTCCCAGACACCTCTGGAGGAAAACTCATGTGAAAATGACATCTTTCCCTGCACTGTAATAAAAAATATTATCTCAACTGAGTGCTATTTGTGACCAAGCCTACAAGTTATGATTCTTTGAAAAGCATGAATAGCATCAAACAGAAAACAACTCTTATTTCCTTAAAAGTGGACAACTTACCTCCAAGTGTTTTGTGGCTTTTTAGTAGTTCTTTTTTTAAAGAAAATTCCTTCTCTGGTGTGAACTGAATTATCATTCCCCTGTATTTGGTTAAGTGTGTGATCTGACCATTGAATCAGGGTTTGGCTTGGAAGGGACCTTCAGGATCATCTAGTTCCAATTTCCCTGGAATGGCAGGGACAGCTTCCACTAGACCAGGGTGCTGATACAAATTAATTTCACATAAATGGCCTTACTGAGGTCAGATCATGGAATGAAGGTTTGTCCAGTCTTGCAGCTTCTCTCTGATGTGGGCCAGTAGTAGCAGCTCCAGTAGATCACAGAACTGGAGATCTTAGAATCACAGCATGGCTTGGGTTGAAAGGGACCTTAAAGAACATCCAGCCCCCTTTCCATGGGCAGGGACACCTTCCACTCTCCCAGGTTGCTCCAAGCCCAGTCCAGCTTTGCCTTGAGCACTTCCAGGAATGGGGCAGCCACAGCTTCTCTGGGAAACCTCAGGGCCTCAGCATCTTCACAAAGAAGAATTTCATCCCAATATCCAATCTAAACCTTTTCTCTGTCGGTTTGAAGCCATTCCCCCTTGTTCTGTCACTCCAGGACCTCGTAAATAATCTCTCTCCATCTTTCCTGTCAGGTCCTTCAGGTACTGGAAGAAGTTAAACCAAGAGAAGTTAGAAAGAACAGCAAGAAACTCTGTAACTTCTTCCTTTCCCCAAGCTCCAATTGCTTTATTTCACTTTTTTCCACCCTTTTGGGGTGAAACACTTAGTGGAGAACATTTTCTTACTTTTATTGGTACAACCCCACCATTTAAAGCTTCACTTCAGAAGGTGCCTGAGCACCCGCTGAAGTCCCAGTTGTGTGCTCGGAGTGGAGCTCCTGCTCAGAGAAGGTTTCTCTAAATGCTGCTTAAAACAGAGGGAGTGTTCATTACAAGCTCTGAACTAAATACAAAGTCAAGAAGGGGTAATAATAAGAAAATAAATGCAGAGACAATGTTTGTAGAGGAACAAACAACGACTAAACTGCCCATGAATAAATTCAGGCTGGCAATTAGAAGAACATTCCTAATCATTAACACACTCGTGTTCCGGAAACTGATTTTCGGTGGGAACAATGAGGTAAAAAGGAGCCAAAATGGGGCTTCATGAGGCTTGATAAATACTTACAAGGGTGATACAGGCTTGCACTAAGGGAATTAAGTTGTGTTGCCTTGAGGGTCTCAGGAAATTTCCAGAAACCACACTAAAGCAACTCTTGAAAAAAATGAAGGTGCTGCAATTTGGTGCCTCAGTATTGAATGAACCAGGTGAACCAAATTTCAGTGGAGCTCTAAGTGGTGAAAAGTCACACAAGTTTACAACAGCTGAGTGTATAACTCAAGATTCTATAACTCAAGAGTTTACAGATCCAATAACAAGTGATTGAAGAAGAAATAGATGGAAGATATTTTGAATATTTGTAGAGCTGCAATGTTTCTATATTCAGCGGTCAGTACAAAAAGCTCCTTATTGAAAGAAACCAAAGGTGGTTTCTTTCTCAACTTCACTTTCTTAGCCCTATATGAGAACATTTGAATCCCATAATTTACCTCCCAGGCTGGCTGTCTCTGATGATAATGATTTTTTTTGGTCAATGACTTCTTTCCCCAGGTGTGGGACAGAGAGGGAGAGAAAAGAACAATTTGGCTTCATTTGTTATACGCCTTTAAGAACTGAGCAAGGATTTTCAAAGCATAAAGATAAAACACTGGGGTTGGAGGTTTGCCTAATGACCTGTCAAAAATCAGCCCTCTTCTGTTTCCTCATGCAGGGGAAATAATATAAGGACGGTTACATGATTTCCAGTAACAGTAGAGTTTACGAAGCTACAAAAGAATGGGCAGATTGAGTAAAATCTGTTCAGCTTGTTCCTTTGTCTCTGACAGCAGCAGAGGAGCACAAGCTCTAAGCTGTTTCCCCTCAGGGAACAATATTCAGTTTTCATGGAATGCTGGAGCAAGCCCAGAAGAGGCCATGAGGATGCTCAGAGGGCTGGAGCACCTCTGCTATGGAAACAGGATGGGAGATTTGGGGGTGTTCAGCCTGGAGAGCATCTTCCAGTACCTAGAGAGGCTCCAAGGGAGCTGGAGAGGGGACTTTTCAGAAGGGTGTGGAATGACAGGACAGGGGAGAATGGCTTCAAACTGACAGGCAGCAGGTTTAGACTGGATATCAGGAAGAAATTTTTGTTTTACTCAGAGGGTGATGAGGCCCTGGCACAGGCTGCCCAGAGAAGCTGTGGCTGCCCCACCCCTGGAAGTGTCCAAGGCCAGGTTGGATGGGGCTCTGAGCACCCTGGGATAGAGGAAGGTGTCCCTGCCCATGGTAGGGACTGGAATTGGATGGTCTTGAAGGTCCCTTCCAACCTAAACTATTCCATGATTCTATGACTTGCTGTATGGAGTGTGATTTCTATTATGTATGTACTGCTTCAAAATTGATTTCATAAATCTTTTGCAGTGACCACCTATGTCAAGTCATTCCTTTGAAGAATGAGGTATGTGTGTAAAGAGGGCAGTGTCTGGCTAAATTAACACAGCACCCCAGTCCCAAACTCAATCTTTGACCTATATCTCTCAGTATGAATCTCCCAACAAATTTTTTTCCGGTCATTCACCACTAGAGAGTTGGTAAAGATTCATTTTTGTTATCCTTCAGAAAGTCATAGAATCATTAAAGTTGAAAAAGCCTACAAGATCATCAAGTCAAACTTTCACCGTTTTATGTGTAACATTCCTGGGGTCCAGATGTCTCAGTGGTGCTGTTTTACATTCTCTACTTTCTCGTTAGCCATGTAGTCAAATATCTGGTAAAAGGGAGTATGGAGAGATTTTAGGAGCATCTGATCACACTGCGAACAAAGTGACTTGAGATCCATTATAAAATCTACCATGGAGGGTCCTGCCCCAAGTCACTTAATGAGCCTGAGGAAAAATCCTGCTGCAGACCAGGGCTTTGTCCTCATTGCTGCAGCCTCTTTCTCTCCCATGAAAAATCATTTTGTTCAGGATTAGAACTAAATCCCAGGGTTATGTGGAATAAAGCTATCGAGATCACAATATGAACACAACCTGTTCTTAAAATCAAAACCATAGCAGATTTCCCGAGAATGGAATTATTTTACAGGCAAACACAGTACCAGATAAAACCTAGAATTCCCTGTAGCCTCCCTAGCTTAGTTTATACATAATTTCTCTGCTGATTAGTAGAGTTAATAAAAAATAACAATGTCTCCCTTTAATGCAGAGAGAGAGTCACATACTTGGATATACCTATCACCATGATAAAGTTTTAATTACCCTGAGAAAAACCTGGAAAAAAGATGAAACTCAGACACCTGTTACAGCTGGGAAAAAGGCAAAGAGGGCCAGCATGTAGTAATTAAATCTTTATCACCCAGAAAGGAGCCTGCAGCCTGCGGTGTCTTCCTGGTGAATATCACCATGTTTATTTTTAAAACTGCTCCCTTCCAGCATGTCCCGAAGTGATTCCACATACACAGCTGGCTGGGAAGAGGCAGGCTGGAGCTGGGAAAAGCAAGATCTAAAAGGAGAAAGACAGGGGCTAGCAAAAAATGTAGCAGAAAAAGGGCTGGAAACCATTCCAAGTCCAGCAATAGGTGACCTACATCTACAAATCTCTTCAAAAAAGCCAGATCTTGGCGTCCCTCTTTCCTGTAGGTGCTGTGTCTACTTACGCAGGGCTTTTCAGTTCTTCTGGAAATATTGCTTTTCCAGATAAGGTGATAAAAGTATGGATTTAGGGACCGAACCCTCCCAGAGGAGGAGCAGCATGGCCACAGCTGGTGAGTTTTGTAAATGGTGGAAACTGGTCGGAGACCTTTAGCCAGAAGTGTGAGGGATGGCAGTGGCAGCTCAGCGCTGCCTTCCCTAACCCACCCATGTCACCCCCAAAAATCCACAGCGTTTTGGTCTGTTGGTGACCCCAGGCCATCCCAGTCTCTCTGGGTTTCATTTGTAAAGAAAACCAAACTGTGGCAAATTATTGTGCTCATGTGTGCAAGGATAAGTGAACAGGCATCACATTGATTTATTCATTCATTTATGCACGTGTCCATCCATCCACAGATGTATGAAGTTACGTCTGTGTGTACACTGATGTGTGAAACTATTTATTAACTTAAAATCACCGCTGGAGAAGTCAATCAGCTGCAATAAATAACCAAATGCCTTAGGGCAAAGAGAAAGATTATTCATTTCTGCCAATATTTAGGTCTTCTCATGGAATCAAAATGTGCGTAAAACTTTGATGCTATCCCTACTCCATGTGACAGCTTGAACCAGAAACCTCCAGAAATCCCTCACAACTTAAGCTATTTGACTCTCTGGCTGTTTCTTGAACATTGAAATCTGTAATATCCACAAAAGGGACCCTCATGAGCCTGCTGAAGGGACTGCAGAATAACTCAGGGCTTCTTTGGAGAAAGTAGTTCTCATGGCCTGAGAGTAGGAACATCAGCCAAGCAATCAACCCCTAATTTCTTTTCTTCTGACTCCTCCCTTCTCTTTATCCCTAGAGCACTTCCTTCCTTCCTTCCTTCCTTCCTTCCTTCCTTCCTTCCTTCCTTCCACAGAGAGGGAAAGTCTGAAGACTTTGTTTAGATTCAAGCTGCACATATCTTACAAACTTCTGATAAAACTCTTCAGTGATCTCTTTCCTCACTCTGGTCTAATCTTTTAGCTCACAGCTCCACTTCAAGATGCCTGTGTTGGGTTTTTGGTGGGATTTGGACAACCATTTATTTATCTTCTTAACAGAGTGGTAAAATTGGTATTTTTAAAAACAATGGGCAGTTTACAACCTGGAGGGTTTTGCTGCAATCCTGAGTGTGCATGCTAAGAACTGAATATGTTTTTAAGTGTAGCTGTTTTGCTTCATTCTTTACCTTTCTCTGTGTTTGTGTGTTCTGCAGGGATTAGGCATAGATTCACGAAATGGATTTTCTCAGAAAAATTCCTCCTACATCTTATTCTTTTGATACAACTTCAACATCTCTTTCAGTATAAATTTTTCTTCTCCTCCTCCTCTCTGTACATTCGTGTGTCTGTGCTGTGGGTATGTATAAATATGTACATATATTCTGGTTGGCTGGAAGTAGAAAAATTCATTTTCTTTAATAGTCATATCTCTGAGAAGCAGACTCACAGGAAAGCTTTTAAATACTAAATTAAAATACTTTAACTGCTTGGCTTTTCCGGTCAGCTTCTCCTTAATTCTTTTCTCTCTCCCTTTTGCTCTCTCTCTCATTCTTACCCCTGTGCTGATTTTTTTGCTTAATTAAGGGGAAAGGAAATAGTGACATCAAGTCAAGGACATAATCTCTTTCCAAACAGGCAAAGTCAGAGTTTAATCCTCTGGCATAGTCCCATCCAGGAAAAAGAAAATTCACTCCTAAAATATGAAGCTGAGTTAGGTCCTGATGTAGCACCTGTTGCAGACTGAAAATCTTTCTCGCTGTTTCTGTGTTTTGCTTTAGGTGCTGAATTCCTTTGCCTGCGGTAGAAATCTCTGGAGGTTGAGGATTGCCACAAGCAGAGGTTTTTGCTGAACTGTCTGCAGGACCTTGGGATCAGAGGCTGCGTTTCTGACTCAGAAGATAATTTCCCTTAAGTAGACTGATAAAATGCTCTATGATTCAACCATCCAGAGAGGGCAGGACCATAATCCTGCGTGGTTTCCTGTCTTCAGGGTGAGAGCTTTCATCACCATTTACTCATGCTGTCCTACAGCACAACTTTTCATTTTAACAGCCCATGTTTTGATTCACGTTCAAATTTTCTCCATTCTGAATAAACTCACCTCAGCTGAGTCCAGCAACTTGCATAATTTATCTACAATAACTTCAAGGATATTCATATATTCATGTTTTTAGAGACCTCTTTTTGGAAGGGATGGTTTGCTTATGGAGTTTTGCTCTCCACTGATGGCAGAATAGACCTTCAAACCTACTTTAGATGTCGATCTTTTAATTGTTTACCATTAGACATGGTGCTGCCACTCTATGAGAGGAAAAAAATTATGCAGATGAGGAGCAGAACCTCCAGCCTGAATCCCAGGGAGGCAATCTGAAAAGACACAGGGAGATCTCCTCTTGATGTCTTGGGTTTCAGTTTTTATATTTGTGTCCTGCCCAAGGTGAATCCTTTTAAGGCCTTTCAATAAACACCTATTTTATTCCTTTTGCTCTGTCGAGTGTCTGTTCCAGGTCAGCCTTTCCAGGCATCACTCTCATCCTGCTCAACTTGAAGAGGGTTCAGTTCCTGTGAAAGAAATCAAAGATGATATCATGATGCACCTTGCATTTCTAGGAAAATATTTTTCTCTGAAGTCTCATGTGATTCTGCATTTGTGAATCATTCATTATAACTTTCTATACTAGAGGAAATTTGTGATATAAGCTGTCAACTCTATTTACCTCTAAGTTCCTTGCTGCAAACTGTGGCAACCATAAGGTGCCCATATAAAAAAGAAAGACAAATGACTGCGGTTGTTGTTCTGTGAAATGCAGCACATTATTCCTCATTCTTCCTATAGAAATCACCTTTATTTGTCATATTGAGGGCTTCACCCGCGTGCTCACTGGAGCAGGTTTTGGAGTGTGGATTGGACTCAGGTGTGCAGTGGGGGCAGAATGACAGGGAGCCTATAGAAAACACTTACAGTAAAATGCAGCTATTTCCTGCCTGCAATGTGGCAGCTGAGATCACGGAGCGATTGTTTCCAGGCAGAGAAGTGTGGAACAGTGTCTCCAAATGAAATTATAGCTTGAGGAAAAGATTTCTTTGAGGCAGGATGGAATGTAATTACCCAAGTTGGACTTCTGCCAGGACAGTGATGTTTAAAACACTTCCAGCTCTTGTGGAAAGTGCCACAGGACCTTTTAATGACTGCAAAGGAATGGGCTTTGGAATTTATTTTTTAATTTTTTTTTGTTTGAGTATCTCATCCAAACGGCAGGATAATAAAATGAGAAAGAAAAAACTATCAAAGAAAGAGCTAATCTTTGCAAAGTGTGGAAATATGTAAATCCCACTTTGAAATGGTAATTTATTAACTTCTTTTTAAGATAAAAATGCAATTAGTTCATTCTTTCATTTCCCTCATCCCCAAAAAACGCACATATATTGCTATCACGTCTTTTGCTCCTGTGTCAAATCTGTATCATTTAATTTTTGTTGCAGTGAAACTTTATAAAAGGTTTTGGTGAGGGTTTTTTTCGGTCTTGTTTAAATTCTGACTGTAAATAAAAGAATGCATTACTATATTCAGAAATGATTGCTGTCAAAAATCTTCACTTTGTTGAATTTTATAAAAGCTATGGGCTATTTTTATATTAGATGCCATATCAGTAAAGAATAATCAGAGAGTGAAAGGGACTTTTTATCATTCTCAGTTTATTCCCAGAAACACTCTCTTGAGCTCTGAAGGAAAAAAATAAAATATTCTCTGTGATAGAATTGTAAGCTTGCCTTATTTTCCACTTGATCATTTTTGGTAAGGGAATGAATGTAGCTGAATGTCTATCTATGCATCTCTATCCCCAGCACAAAATTATTCCTGTCCAGGCAATCCAGCATAACTTTTCTGATTCCATGGCATTTTTATCACATTTAATTAAGATTATGTAAAGCTGGGTTTAACCGGCTGGTCATCTAAATTTGAGTAAGTACCTGTAAATGTCAAGCAAAATATAGAAATAAATAAGTGTTAAGTGAAGGAATTATTGTAGCTGTGGCAGATTTTATTTGATACCAGCAAAATCTGGATATTCCAGTGCATATTAATACACAAATTTGGACGTTCATGGAGGGTGTTCATGGAATTCAAATTATTTTCTGCCTGTAGGGACTTGAATTCCCATCTAGGTCTGATGAGAGACCTGTTCTCACAGTGCTACAGAATATCCCGAACTACTCCAGCTCCCATGGTCCTTGGCAGAGCTGCTTCATATTGCTTAAAATATTTAAATATGTATGAGTCTAAAAGAAAAAGAGTGAGAGGGAGTCACTTGTAAAGAATGAATAGGATTCTTTGGCAGTGAAGGCTGGGAGGATGGGATTCACCTCCCATTTTTAGGTGCCTTTGGAGTAAATGCCTCCGTTTGGATCATGTGGGAATCATAGAATTACAGAATATTCTGAGCTGGAAGGGATCCACAAGGATCATTGAGTCCAACTCCTGGCTCTGCACAGGACAGCTCCAAGAAACCCAACATTTGGAGCTGCTTCTCCTCACTGGTGCTTTTAATTCAATGCAAAGATGGATTTATATGTTGTACGTGCTATATGATGGAACTGAAGAAAATATTAAAGCTGGAGAGGTGTCTGTGGTCAGAAAGAAAAAACTCATTGAGGCACAAGTTAGAGACTTCTTCCCCTTTCTCTGGATGTTTGATGTCATCTCATGAGCAAAGGAATCCCTGGAGTAGGGTTTAGGATGCACAACACCCCTCAGGAAGAAACCACACAAGGTTCAAGTCTGTAGAGTCTCTATTCCCTCAATTTCCCTCCACGAAACTCTTTGTGGAAAATCTGCACCTTCCAATCCTTCCTGCTGCTGCTGGAAATTCCTGATCCTTCCAACCTAACACACCATAATTTCCATTTCCCTGGCAGGATTTTTAGTTTTCTGTCTGATCTCAGCATCTTGCTCGGTTTCTGCCGTGACTGAGGCAGCAGTCAGGGATGGAGTGTGCAAAATGTTCCCCCAAACCAGGAGTGAGTCAGCTCCACTCCAAGGGCTGTGTTGGTATTTCAGCAGCTGCCTCGCTGAGGAGATGGAAGCACACTCCTGGAGCAAGGATACAAATCACTGACTATCCCTCCGGCACTGGCAATGATGAAATCCTGGGATCTGGGCTCCCCGTGCCCAGCATTCCTGGTAACCATGGTGTCCGATGTGTGCATCCAGAGCTCCTGACACGCTGCCTGCAGCACCAGCAGCCTCGCCAATTAAGGATTTGCCGTGGCGAGCAGGGATTAAATGCTTTTCATTAGCAAGTTTAGAGATGCTAAAGCCCTGTTACAGACATCTGCCACCCACACTGTGAGGGGAACAGCTGCACAATGAGTTATTATAAAGCAGGAAGATGAAGTGACATTTTGGAACTTTATTGTCTCCATACCCTGAGCCCTAAAATCCCATGGAAACAATTATGTTTAATATGAGGCATTGTTGTTTCCTTCTGGGTGGGGGGGGGGCTGTTTGCTCCCTCTCCCCACAGAGGTTAAAAATAACAATGCACGGCTCCCTTTGTGCTTTGTTAAGATTACCTCACATTTCCATCACATTCAAAACAAAAGAAAAATCACATAGAATATTCATAATATTGTGCTATATAAAGCTCACGACGCAGGGGAGAGCTGAATTGTTATTGTATATTTTCGTTATTTAACAATTATCACCATGAGAGTTTCTAGAACATAATTTTGTGGGGAAAAAAATGAAATAAAATAAGCAGCCACCTTCTTTCAGAGTTTGACTCTGCAGAGCTTTAATTCCAATCAGCTATAACAAAACTGATGACAGAAGGGGCTTTCAGCATGTTAATAGCATAGCAACATACTGGGTGCACTTGCAAATCCATTTACTCGGAGATGCTTTGATCACTTAATGTAATACATGCAAAAAGCGGTGTTTTCTGAAGGCAACACCCAGTGTGTGAAGCATCTATAAAAGAAAATCATCTCCCTCCTTCCTCAGAAAGTCTCCATTTGCCTGGTAGAATTTATGGTCGCCAAGAGCTCCTGGAGCCCAGAGTTTTGTAAGAATCAAAGGCCAGCACCAGCCCTTGTGCATGAAAACTCAGCTGGTTGTTGCAACCACTGTGAAATATTTATTTTCAAGCAAACATGGAGTGCTAGAGGCCATCTGCTGCCAGGACCAGAGCCCTGGTCTCCACATAGTGAGGCCGTAAGGGGACTACTGCTACTCTAGGAAATAAAACTCTGTTAGGAAACAATGCTGGGCACTGGAATTTGCTGATAAACATTTTTACAATGATCCCTGGGAGGGTTTTCGCCTGGGCACCGTCTTTACAATTCCTGGAGGCTGGTGGATAGCTGGCACAGGCCCAAAACCCTTCCCAGGGTCTGGATGCAGCAACTTCAAATCCCAGTATAAAGAAGGTTTAGTTGTATAAACATAGCTCATTTCTGGCCTCAATGCAGAAAAATATTCTCGAATCTCCCTAATTTTTTTTGTGGAACTGTTGCCTTGCCAATAAAAATAGGTGGTTACTGGTTTAGATGCATGCAGGACACAGTTTTATCTCTAGCCTTTGGCACCAGCGTGTGCAAAGTCATTACAGCTGGAGCTGGAGCAAAGCAGAGGCATAAAACACTCCCCCAGTGACCAGGAGGGGCTGTAAAGTGGCTGTTTCCTGGCAAAATGTTGGATAGTGGTCTTCCTTCAGGGGCTGCTGCTCTGCATCTGACTGATGGGAGAGAGCAGCCAGGTGTAGGGGCAGAGATTTACTGAGCAGAGAAACCTGGAGCTCAGGAAGGTGACAGAGCTCTTCTCCCACTGCCTCCAGGGCTGAGATGATCAGTGACTCAGTGCAGGGTCATCAATAGGAGTCTGTGCTCACCCTCACAGCCCTGAGGAGCTTCTCAGCCAGGCTTTTTAACTTGGGCTTAGGGATGGTAATGTGGGGGGAACCCAAAAAAGAGCTGACTTGTGTTTGACCAGCTTCCAGTGAAGCAAAAATAAATACTCAGTTCTCAAGAACTGGAGTCTTAAATTAGCGCAAAGCAGGACTAGAAAGGCTTGAGCATTTCATTTTAGATGTGACACAGAAGGTTCAGGAGGTAGGGAGAGATCTCAGCAGTTCATCTTGTTAACCAAAAGACCAGGTTTTAAAGGGTATTATTTTAACCTTCCTTGTTTTCCACTTCTGTAGTAATATAACTGGTCAGAAGACTCATAATATTCTTTATTTTTACAAAGAGAATCACAGAATGGTTTTGGATGGAAAGGAATGCAAAGATTATTCAGTTCCAGTCCCTGCCACGGGTGGGGACACCTTCCACTATCCCAGGTTGCTCCATCCAATCTGTCACTTCCAGGGATGGGGCAGCCACAACTTCTCTGGGAAACCTGTGCCAGGGCCTCATCACCCTCATCATAAGAAATTTCTTCCTAATATCCAATCTAAATCTGCCTTCTTTTGGCTTGAAACCATTCCCCTTGCGCTGTCATTGCATGCTCTTGTAAAAAGTCCCTCTCCAGACTTCCAAATAATCATTAACAATAATATAATTAGTCACTAAAATTAGTCTAGATTTTTAGAACACTAAATAAATATAGCATGTGATCTCTGTAAATACCTCCTTGTTTCTTACATATGGTGGTGGGTAACACGTGTCATCTGATTTGAGGTGTCTAAATCTAAGCTCCAGCTTTAGTTATGATAGGTTTGATCACCAACAGAGTGATTTTATGTCTTGATAGAACATGCAGAACTACTTAGGGAAACCAGGAATCTCTCTCTAATCTCTGCTGATGTAGGGGGTGGACTCAGGTTGGCTGTCAGAGGATCCTGAGGTGGTTTGTGGATGTTCATGATTCTGCTGACACCACATATAGTCATGTGAGAAATAGCCAAGGTCCTTAAAGTCTGCCTAGATGGCCACAGTTGGCTGAGAAGCATTTTATAGAGTCTGAGAGATCAGTAATTCAGCACCAACTTGGCTTTGCATAATGTGAGAATAGCAGATATCAGGGTGGCCCTCAGGGTGCAGTGCTCACTGCATATCCCTGTCTGTGGCTGGTGATCCATACTGGGGGAAAAATGTGTGGAAAGCAAGATATGTATAACATTCCTTCCCTGGTGTAAACCTCCCAGCTGCTGCCTGCAAATGGCTTGGAAAATTGTGAAGATAATGATTTCCCTCGGAACATGGAGCTTAAGGGAGTCTATTTATGTTGCCCTTCACCATACTTCATTTTTTTGTCATTCAGACATGAATATAAACTGGTTATTGTTAACGCTAACATGCACAGTAACATATGTTGTGTCTTTGTTTAGAGGGGTAGTAACACTGAATGCTCGCAAAAAGTTTTAATGCTGAGAAAACTGTGATTGTTCAGCCTGGAGAAGGCTCTGGAAGGACGTTATTTTATCTTTCATGACCTGAACAGTAACGACAAAAATGTTGAAGAGGCACTTTTGAAATGGTAATGTAGTGATGAGACAAGGGGGAATCTCTTTAAGCTGAAGGATGGTAGATTTACATTTGATATTTAGAAGAAATTCTTCCCTGTGAGGGTGGTGAGGCCCTGGTACAGGTTGCCCAGAGAAGCTGTGGCTGCCCCAACCCTGGAAATGTCCAAGGTCAAGCTGGACAGGGCTTGGAGCAACCTGGGACAGTGGAAGGTGTCCCTATCCATGGCAGAGGGTGGGTATCAGATGATCTTTAAAGTCCCTTCCAACCCAAACTATTCTATAGTTCTATAATAAGGAAAAGCTCTTGTGAATGAGGGAAGATGGGGTGGATTTGAGGCAAGAGGAGGGTTGGTGACTAAAAAAGACAGACAAATATTTTGTATTTTATTCCTCTCCATCTTTGTTTCTGCCCCTAGAAATGCTCTTCCTTCAAAATCTCACTTCCATGTTTGACATTGCTTCCAGTGCCACAGGGAGATTCTTCATCAACTGATCAGTTATTTATAAAATATAAAAATGTGTCTTTGTTGAGTAATTTTACACAGACACTTTGATTTGTTGGTCTTTCATTGAGGTTACTTCTGAAATCAGAAATGTATAGCCTTAAATGCCAAGATTATTGACTGAGTGCGTGGGGATGGAGGCAGGTGCAGGGTTACACCTGATGTTTGCTCTTTCTGTCAGCTTAAGTTCAGTGTCTCTGGGTAAAATGTGCCCAATGCCTTCGCTGTATTTGCTTCTTACTTTGTGCAGCAGCATTAAAGAAAACAGTCAATACTTCAGCAAATAGTGGGGAAGGTTTGCAGTACATGTAATGTGTCCCATTGCAAGAACAAATGGGTTCCATCCTTCACTCTCAGAGTTTAAACAGAGGATTACTCTCTGCACTTGGGGTAGATAATATTTCGGTTCAACATATTATCTGAATTTTGCTGTCATTACAGGCATAGTCAGTCTGCTGTTTTGTTGGGTGCAATACAGACAAAGAAGGAGAAGAAAAAGTAGCCTGTGCCGGGAAGATTATTTCCAAATGCACTTTCATTATTGGAAATCACATTCTCAGTTATTTCCATCCAATGAGAGGACACAGGTAATGCCAAGTTAAGTGTGCTGCTGATAAAAACAAATATCTGACTCTATCCCAGCCGGTCACATGAGCCTGAGATGTCACTATCAGCAAAACTCCACAGATAGTTACACCACTGCAGCACAGAGAGCATGAAAAGGCTCTGAATTATTTATAACAACTGGGTCAGCTTCTCAGCAGGGGAAAACTGGCAGAGCTAATTAACTGATATCCCCCAACTGATCTTCCTGCTCGTATTTGAGGAATAACTCCAAATAATTCATGGAAGTCAGGAGCTGCTTTGACTGCCACAGACTGTTTTGCTCTCGAGCTTGCAGGAGGAGCACATGGCAGGACGTACAGAACAAGTTTTTCTAGTGGTTTGTAACCAAAATGTGCATGTGTGATTCCATGCTGGAGCAAAATGGGATACATTCCATTTTGCTTCCTTGCCCCATTACAGAATAAACCTCAAGTGCTGAAATAAAGGCCATATTTTATGGCGAGTACAGCGTGAGGGTCATTAGCTTTCCCATTCGGCTTCATCAGATGGCTACACAGCGGGATGCATTCCAAATTTATTTGATAGCTTGTCAATAAGCAGCTGCCTTTTAATAGCTCTTAACTTCATGGTCTTGAAAAACAAAATAGCTCATGCTCACATTAAACCAAGTGGTCCATCACAGGGATCTCAGCTTTTTCTGGCGTAGAAGGCAGAGCAGAAAATGACCTCTGACTGCAGCTTTCACTGTAATTTTGTGAACACTCATCACCAGGGGACAGAGACAGAGAGAGTTGCTGGGCTGGGAATTACAGCGAGGAGAAGAGGGGTGAATCCTGCTGGCTGGAGCTAGGGAGGGATGCAGGAAGGACACCGGCAGGGAGAAGGGGCAGCAATGGGGACTCCAAAGTGTCCTCTCTCTAAGTACGGACAAGAGGGTAAATTGATGAGCTTGTCACAGGTAATTCTAATCAGCAGTCAGCTGATCTTAGAGCTGCTTCTGCTGGGCCACCTCCTGCATATTCTGGAAATGCTTAAGGGTGACCAAAATTAATATTTCAAGGAAGAATGGGGAGCTCCACTGTATCCCACTCCATCCACAGGTAGGAGAGTCTATTCTACAGCAGTGCTGGGCTGAGGGGCTGGATTATCACAGGCATCTTATCAGCTGGAAACTCATGACCAAGGGTCAATACTTTTGAGATCAAAACACAGAATCTCAGCAGTGTGTTATAAAAGGGCCAAACACTTGCAGACCAGTGGCAGAACAAGGCACCTTTGTAAGGTGTACTGCTTGCAGGCACTTCTCAGGATCAAATTGCTTCCCTTTATTGTCACTCCTGTCTCCGAATTCTTTGAAGACAAAAACTTCTACCATTACGCAATAAAAAAAAAAAATCTCTGGATTGAATTTTTCTCCTTATTTTACCCCCAGAAGAACCTGAGAGATTTGTTCATCTGTGTGATTGTCCATTCTTTGTTGTACCATCCTCACACATCCTGTGGGGAAGAAACAACACTTAATTGTGCACCTAAACACTGTGGAAGTTCAGCAGCATAATTTCATTCAGCGTTGCTTGGTCCTACTCCGGCAGGTGGAAACAGACACACAGTACCAGTTTTGTGCTCCAAGACACCTTAAAGAGCAGAGAAGTCATATCACAACTACCAGCCTAAAGTCTTGACTTTGAACTCCTTTTCTCACAGAATGGCAGAATGGTTCAGATTGGAAGGGACCTTAAATATAATTTAGTTCCAACCCCCTGCCGTTGCCAGGGACACCTTCCCTTGGATTAAGATGCTCAGAGCCCTGTCCAGCCTGGCCTTGAACAATTCCAGGGATGAAGAGTCCACAAACACTGTCCAGCTTCCCTCTACCCAAACGTGCTTGGCCAGATTTCCTCCATCCCTTTGATGCTGCTTCCTCCATCTGCAAAGACACCGACTCCCGCAAAAGCCATTTGCAATCCACCAGAAGGGAGTACATAGTCACAAATCTGTGATTTTCAGATGCACATCCCCTTCCAGTGGCCTCCAAAGAACTCCTTACTTGCTCCAGAGCTGCAGCTCTAAAGACAGTGTGGCATGAGCTGGTGCTGTGGGGCTGAGCGAGGCCTTGGCAGGCACAGAAGTGAAGAACTGAACATGAGGGTGGAGTTCAGGGTACTGATGAAACCAGAGGAGGGGAATTACCAAGATCTTGTAAAATGGTCAGTGATAATTCTTTTTGTTTCCCCTAAATTTTCACCTATGATTATACAGATTGTGTTTTTCCTCTGAGCTGTTCATCACTCCAATTTCATTCTACTTATTCTCTCTTGTTATACTGTGAACTTTTATCAGACTGTTAATCTGACACTGAATAGTCTTTAGCTGACAGTCTAAAGTTTTTCTTACCTATGGATTTATTTGTGGATGTATTTTATACCTTCCAAAGCATCAGTAAATAAAACTCATGTTCAAAACAAAATCTGATGTCTCCCTGCTTTGGTCAACTCTCTTTCAACCCTTGAGACGCACACAAAAGCAACAAGAATTCTCTTGTTCTGTCACCAGGGTTAATTTAAAATTCTAATGGAATGATGGAAGAGGAATCACGTTGAGTAAGTAGGCACTAACAAAAGAGCAGCCATTGCAATCATTAACTGCAACTTACACCATGTCCTACCCTTTTGGGAGGGTAAAACCCAAGCCAGGTACCAGATAACCATTGTGAAATGAGGTTAGGAATTCTTTTTGCTGGAAATCAAGTTCATGACTCCTTCAGCTGAACTGTCTGGAGGAAATTTAGATATATACTAATTAAACTGTCATGTAGAAGGGGGTGCTGACCATGGATTTTTCCTCTACATTGTGACACAGGCAACACAGGGAGGCATCATTGAGCTACAAAGTGAGTTCTCAGAAGGCCCTGCCAAAGAGAAAAGGATCATGTCAATATTTATTAGACTTTC
Source organism: Bombycilla garrulus (assembly GCA_013400315.1). Lineage (NCBI taxonomy): Eukaryota > Metazoa > Chordata > Aves > Passeriformes > Bombycillidae > Bombycilla > Bombycilla garrulus. The sequence continues at coordinate 115,261 of VXBU01016267.1, forward strand.
CAGCAGCTTGTTAAGTCAGTAGGAGAGCTGAATCCCAAACAAACTCCAATCAGATTTAGTTTCAAAGGGAAGGCTTCTTCCTAAACTATCCAACAGGGAAATGTCACTGACACTGGAGTGGCTTTCTTTCTTACCTCTTTCTTAACTCTTTGTTATCTGGCATTATTCCCTCTGGTCAAGGTTTGATGGTGCTGGTATAGGGAGCATTGCTCTCCAGAAATGGACAATGTCGGACAGAAACTTATAAAGTGTTTTTTAAAATGCCCCTATTATTTGCATAGTTTTGGATTGTGAAAGATAATGCTTGTGTTTAAAATGCAGAATGAGGGTAAATGTAGATTAGGTATTAGGAAGAAATTCCTTATTATGAGTGCTGAGGCCTTGGCACAGAGTGCCCAGAGAAGCTGTGGCTGCCCCATCCCTGGAAGTGTCCAAGGCCGGGTTGGATGGAGCTTGGAGCAACCTGGGATAGTGAAAGCTTTTCCTGCCCATTGCAGGAGGTTTGGACCTGAATGATTTTTAAGGTTCCTTCCAACCCAAACCATTCTGTGATTCCCTGAAAATCTCTTCTCCTGAAGATGAAAAGCAACTTCTCCATAGATGGGGATGGGTCTTGTGGTTGCAAAATCCTCACAGCAGCACCTTCCCTCAGACTGAATGAGCCTCAAGGCTGCCAAAACACCCCTGTTTTCGAGGGCAACTACAGTGCAATCCAGAAAGGTTTAACAAGAATTCCTTTTCTGGTCCTATAAGGGGCAAAGCATCTTTCCTGGAGGTGTATTTTTACTGCATGGTGAAGGAGTGGAGCAGGTCTGGAAGGAAGGAAGGAAGGAAGGAAGGAAGGAAGGAAGGAAGGAA
>VXBU01016267.1:116185-197995 GCA_013400315.1 Bombycilla garrulus
GATGTATGTGCGAAGGAAGGAAGGAAGGAAGGAAGGAAGGAAGGAAGGAATTGTTGTGAGACATCTCCTTTCTGCACCACTTTTGGAGGCAAATGTGAGATGTATCAAGCTCCTCTTCCCAGCTTGCAGCTGGGGTGGGACAGGGATCATAACCCAAATTCATTTATTTTGGAGACCATTGTGGACTAATTGCAAAGGAAAGAGTTGTGGAAATCAGGACAAAGAGATGAAAGCAGCTGCTCTATGAAGATTTACTCCCAGGGAGAGCTTTAGGGCAAAAAGTTCCCACTTTGCTGGAAACTTGGCAGAAGTAACACTTTTCCTCTGAGTATTAGAGAGGCAACCTGGGCTTCCCAGGGGAAAACAGTAAAATAAAAATATTAATTCAGATCAGCAGCCATTTCCTCTGCTCCTGTGGATCTTGTCACTGAATCCTTATTAAGTGCACATCAATAGTCAAAGACATTCCAATGAGAATTCCATGACTCACTGCCTAAAGAAATATTTTCATCAAAATTGCCTCGATTTGTGTCCCTACCTATTTTTTCCCCTTGGGGGTTTAGCTCTAAGTTACTTTTGAAAGTTAAATTCAGCCATTTCAGCCATGTGACCTGGCAGTGCCATGAGGAACTGTTCACACAGTGGGCACTCCAGTCCCTCACACTAAACACAAACCAGGGATCTGGATTCAAACTCCTTTTTCTTGGCCTTTCATTTACATTCCTATATCAAAGCCACTACTGCAGAAAAGAGTAAAAACCTTTATTTTTGTTTCAATGCCCTCATTTCGCAATTCAAGACAGTTTTCCTTTACCCCAGGAGCAAGTATTTAAAACCACACTGGAAACCATTTGTTTGAAGCGTGCTTGTGGAGATTGGTTTACTCTGTTCCCTTTCTGGGAGCACAAATATAGAATATAATCCACCTGGGAAAAGAAGTTTTCTATTGATAGCTTCATTTAGCAGTCCTTTTTGCAAAGAACTACTTCTTTTACAAATCATGTTATGTTCTTTCATGAAGTCTCCAGTTGATATGTCCAAAATTCTATGTGTGTAAATAAATAAACAAAACAGGGATTTTTACTTCCTCAGGCTCTTCATACTTTCCCTTTCCACCTCTGACCTTTTCTTGCCTACAAATTTGATTATTGAAAAAGCCTTTTTTGAGTACACCGTTTCCTTGTAATAGTAAGGTTATTTTTAAGAGGAAATTTACACATAATGTCATGCTCAGAGCAAAGAAATTACCATACTACCTCCCCCTTTGGACAGTGATTTGTGGAGAGAGATTAATAGGGAAAGGTAATATGACAAGTCTTTCTGGAAAGAAAAAAACCAGGCCTGTAATCCTGGTACCAATCTAGTAAATCTGAATTCAATTTAGCAGTCCCAGATATTGCCTGTGGGAAACATCAGGTTGAATTTTAGCTGCTTGATGGAGTGAAAACCCAGATTACCTGCTCTCTAACGTTATTTTAGCCTAAGTTAAGATTTTTTTTCCCCTTTCTGATAGCGTTCATGACCTATGAAAATTCATCTCTGGCATGGCAAAACAGAAGAGAGCAAATAACAGCTTTGCCAGCTTTTCTCCAGGGTATAATAATTTTTTCCAACTATCACCTTCTACTTTTGGTACATTTATTTACTCTCCAGGATTTTTGTCCCATCTTTCACTGCTGATATCCCTGAAATATTAGAGAAGCTGGTAACTTCTCTTTCATTCTCAGTCTGCAACCCCTGCATCCCCAAGGGCTTGCTGCAGCTTGAGATGGACTGACTACAACCCTCAGAGCACTGGCAAAACACAACTAGAGTAATTTGAAAGTTGGCTAAAGTCTAGATGAGTCAATATGTTATTCCAAGATAGACTCAAGTTACTGAGACAGAGCCCTGATGTAAAACCTGGGACAGAGGAATAGCAGAAAATGAGGAAAGCAGCAAAACTCCTGAAGGTCCCAGAACTAAACCAGCAGTGAAACTGGACAGAGAACTGTAGCCCCTTACTTTATCAAGTCACAAATGTGCAAAAAATAAGTATTGAAATATAACCACAATATGTTTGTGCTGGGGATTCACAGAATGGTTTGGATTGGAAGGGACCTTAAAGAAATTCAGTTCCACACTCCTGCCATGGGCAGTGACACCTTCCACTATCCCAGGTTGCTCCAAGCCCTGTCCAACCTGGCCTGGAAATTTCCAGGGATGGAGCAGCCACAGTTTCTCTGAACAATCTGTGCAAGGGCCTCCCCACCCTCACAGGGAAAAAATTCTCTTTAATATCTAATCTAAACCTTCTGTCTTCACCTTAAAGCTGTTCCCCTTGTCCCGTTACTACATGAGTTTTTACGAAGTCCCTCTGCAGAATTCTTGTAGCCCCCTTCTGGTTTTTAATCAGGTGATTTAAGTTGTTGGAGGTATTTAATCAGAGTATGATGCTAGTCATTATCTTGAATGCTGTAAAGTTTATCACTCTCATTTGAAAGGGGCAAAGAACCTGTCCCAGCTCAGCAGCATAATTCTGCAAAGCCAGGCTTGAGCCTCCTTCCCCATGGAGCCTGGGAGTTAGCAAAACTAATTGTTTTGTTTTCCCAATTGGCCGTGGCTGTGCCAAGCTTTCAGTGTGGTGACTGACCACTCCTCTGGGCTGCAGCACAGGGACACAAGAGGAGACCACCTGGAGAGCAGCACACTGAATGGATCTGAAGTAGATGATTATAATTTGCTATTTACTCAGCACTATAAATAGCATGACATTTTTCAGTAAGTAGCAGAGCAATAATCAACTCTCTCCTCTGAGCTATTGTAGCTTGTGTTGATATAATGCAAAATTATGCTCATCTATTTATTTTTTGTTGTTCTGATTAATGTGTGACCCCAGTCCAAAGCGTCCTCTGGTGTCTGACTCACCGTGTGCTGTTGGCCTGTGGGATTTCTTTTCCAGTGTGCATGAGGGGGGTGCCAGCCCTGGGGACCTGCTGTGCTTGTGCAGTGAAAGACTGAATAACACCTGAGAGCTGGTCTGGGAGCAGAGAACACAGGCAACAATCAGAGGGAAGACTAACAGCAACCACAGCATGGTTTCCTCTGGGCAGCGTCCCAGGTTGTCCACTGACACGTGCAGGTGAAGTTTGCAATGCTGAGTCAGTCCGGTGAGGGTTTTTTGGAATGCTTTACTGTGATAGAAATATTTAACATAAGCAGATGTAGATGTGGATGATTTGTGTGCTGCACATGTACATGCAAACAATTATTTGTGTTTCCACCTAAGCAGGATTGTGTAATAATGGAGAAGATTGACCCTGAATGTGCATTTTTCACTTCCAGGGCAGCTGGATTGTCCCCTGGGCCACCCTGCAACAGCAAACTGGTGACATTTGTGAAAGAGGCCAGGACTTCACTGAGATGGTCCCAAAGGTCAGTTCAGCCACATCCTGCGATGCCAATGATGCATCGAACACTTGGGGACACAGAGCTCATGTGAGTCACAGCCAAGGTCAAACCCAATAATGTCACGCAGATGCTACTTTCCATCCCAGATTTGTGCCTTCTACTGTTTAGGCCTTTATCTGGGGGAAATAACTCTCCCTCCACACTTGAAAAACAGTTTCTTTAGACTTCAAAATTCTTCACTCTTATGAAACTCCACAAATTTGACACAAGGAGCTTGTCAGCACATTATAAATCTTTTGTCTCCAGATAAACATTAACTTCTCATCTTTCCCTGGTCTCCATCTCTACTCATTTGTCTTTTATTAACTACTCAGTCTATTAAATTCCCAGGTCTGTAACCTTCTTTTCAACTGATGATTGTTGATCATCTTGCACAAAGACTTTGTTTGGATTCTGAGTAAGTGCAGATAACTTCTCTTGTTTATTTTGCCTGCAACATAAGGGATAAAAAAGGATTTGCTTCAAGACATTTATTACCAGTGAACTTTGCTCATGATACAGTTCCTCACTCCTTCTCCATATTACCACAGCAATTTGGTAAATTCCAAATCTTTCAGATAAATGAATTAACATTACAGTGGAACTTGTTTTCAGTTCTGATCTTGCCAGCAAAGAGGGAAGCTCTGCATATTTCCTATGTGTTGATTTGCTATTGGAGATGACTTGAAAACAACATTTATTTCCTCTTCAAGATGTGCCAGTGATACAATTCCCTGATTTCATCATTTTATGGGGGGGGGAAAGTGACTTTTTGGCACCAAAAACTAAAAGTTGGTGTAAAGTGTTTCTATATGGATATTTTCAGTCAGGCTTATCTCATTTAGGAGATTTCTGCTGAATGTGGATATCTGAGTCTGTAAAATTCTATCTTGGGATATCCCTGCCTTCCATCTGTAAGTCTGGAGGCGGAGAGAGCACAAGAGAAATATCTGACCACAGAGACTTTCAGAGACATAGAATCCTGAGGTTGGAAAATCCCTCTAAGACCATCAAGTCCACTTGATCATCAAGCACTGCCAAGATGCCACTAAACCATGTCCCTAAGTGCAACCTAAACACATCTTTTAAAATCCTCCAGGGGCTGTGACTCCACCACTGCTCTCAGGCAGATCTTCAATCATTCTCCTTTATTTTTTTCTTTCATCTTTCTGCTTTTCCTGGCTGAGTAAATTGAGCTGAAGATTGTCTGATCAGAGAAGGCTCAGAAGTGCTAAGCCAACTGTGCTCATGGCAAAATGGTTCCAAATTCCACAACAAATCTCTTGGGATAAAGGTCCAGACCTTAAGTAAATGTGGCTCTAGTAATGAAATAATTAAATTTATAAAGGAGTTCTTAACAGAATATTAGAAATAAAAATATTCTGTTGTATTCTTTCCACTTGATTTTCTCAGCTTTTCTTTTTTTTTTCTGGGACAAATTAGAAGAATTTTTAAGTGTTTTGCAGTTGAGAAATTGTCATTAATTATATAAGGGTAAGATCACAAAAATAGTAATTCAGAGGATGAGGTTTCAGTTTTGTTTCACTTTTGAGGTACTGAGAATTTGGCTTGATTTCTGAGCTTTTGTCAGGGGTTTCTTGCTGATGAGGTGACTGCTTATGTGAGTGACTTCAGGTATCAACCTGATTAATGTTCAAAATTAAAAACTGGCAGCTTTTCAGCCCTGTGCCTCAGAGTTAAATTCAGAGTCAGCATTAAAAGAGAGATGTTCAGAAAGTTGGGAAAAGATGCTGCACACCTAATTGCAACATTAACCAGTAAAATATTAGCAAATTTATTGGGCTTTTTCTACTTGAAAAAAAAAATTTAAAGGAAGTTCATTATGTTCTGTAATCCTGCTTAAATATTCATCATGTTGTTAATGAACCACATTCATTTTTAAAACGTTCAACCTGAGACGCCGTCTAGCATGATTTGATAATAATATAATTTCTGTATAAGCGTAAAAAGGACAAGAACAGTAAAAATAATTGTATCTCTAAACACCCTACCCAGTTTTTTCCTGACTAATGAGCAGCTGTTTTTCATTAGCAGCATGGTTTTATCTCTTGCCTATCAACCTGCACAGCTGGGCATATTAGAAATAGCTCAGTGCACTGTGGAACGTATGTTTCCTAAACTGCAGAAACAAATGAGAAGGAGGTATTGGAGCTTTTTTCTTTAAAAAAAAATTAAAAAATGTTTTGGAGCTGATTTCTCTCACACTATTATTCACCATGGTGTCATATCTGGAGGCTTGATGTGGGAATGGGATATTACTGCTCTGCCTGCTGTATAATTGCAGAAATAGTTCATACCTTGCAGAACTTGTGCTACAATGAGCAGAAATTGAGTCACAGGGAGCTGAAACCTTTTGCTCGAGGTTATGAAGCAAGGAAGGAGCAACAGCTAAAGCAGAAATTGTTTCATCTGCCTTTTCCAGCCCTCTAACTTGTACCCCACTCTTTATCAGACAGGAATCCAGCTGCAAGATGAACAGTGGGAGAGTTTGGAATTTGAATGGTGTAAAATAAAACAGAGCCTGATCCTAAATATTTCTTTGTGATCTTGCAACTCTCAAGGCAGTTGCAACTTCAGACCAATAGATACCAACTCAGTAAGATTTTTGAATAGTTCTCATAATCTTGAAAATTACAGAATTAAAGCCTGAGGCAGGCTTTAGATGAGGGAAAAAAAATTGAAACAAAAGAAGAGATAATAGAATCATTAAGGTTCAGAAATACTTCCAAGATCATCAAGCCCAACCTTTGATCAAATACCACATGTCCACTAAACTATATTGCAACCATATTGCAAAGTGTCTGCTTGGCTTTTTTTTTAATTTTTTTTTTTTTTTAACACACATAGGAAGATCCTCTATCACTGTTATTTATTTCATTTGTATTATATTTGAGAATCACAAAATGGGTTGGATGAACCTTGAAGACCATCCAATTCCAGTCACCTGCCATGGGCAGGGACATCTTTCACTATCCCAAGTTGCTGCAAGCTCTGTCCAGCCTGGCCTGGAAAATTTCCAGGGATGGGACAGCCATCATAGCAGATACTTTGCAGATATTGAATGAAGTGGAATAAATGCAAACAAAGCCACCTGATGTCAGCATGGATGTGATTCTTCTGTAGATCACAACATTGAAGAGAAACGCTGGGACTCAGGAATTTAGATTGAAGAACTAATGCTTTGTTTAGAAGGAACCTCTGGACATTCCTAGTCATGTTTAACATACGACTGTGGCCAATACCAAGATGTAGGCTGGAGGGGAGCCTTCCCTGGCCTTCCTGCAGAATAAGGTATCTTTATGTTTAATTGCAGTGCCAAAGCAAGGCATTATTCTGCAAGAGTTGGGTGAAGAAGAAATATGTGAGCCATCCTCCCTGTTAAAATAAAAAATATAATCTCGTCTTAGCAGGCCCAAGTGCTGGCTGCTTGTTTATTGCAGCTCAGTGTGTGAAGTTCAGGTCTCATTATTTACTTAAGCATCACTTGGTATTCCTATCTTTAAAGATAAATGCAATTAATGAAAACCTTGAAATAGGTCTTGTGCTTTCGCTCAGAAGTGTAATGTAAATGTCTCCCTGTACACTCTCCTGGTGTAGGAAAGCAATCAAAATCCTATTATACTGACTTAACTACCTGCTGCCAGCTTTGTTGACCTTGTTTGTTTGGAAATTAAAAGGCAGGTCATGGCAGAGCTGAACTGCACAACCTGGTGGCACAGAGAGACAGGAGAGAGGTGCTCTGCTTATTTGCAGGGCATCAGGCAGATTACATCACAATTAGGCACCGATTTTAGATGGGAGCGGTATTTGAAACTGGCTTCTTCCAAATGCAGAAATCTTATATTTTTGTGTGCTTTGAAAGAACGACTTGATTTTGTTTTGTTTTGTTTTCCTGTTTTTCCAAAGAGCTTGTGAAGCTGGGTTTCTGCTGGGCTTTATTAGCACGCACTGGTGTATTTATAGATGTATAAATACACATTCTGCTGCTAGATGGCAACAGCTAAAGCAGCTGCCACTCTTCCATTCTCAGGAGAGAAATGTACACAGCCCCTTGAAACAGTGGCACCCCAAAAGTCACAATACTTCTGCCTTGAGAATGGACAACTGATGTGAAAAGATTTAAGGAGGCAATTTATCATGGAGAAGCAGGACAGTTAAGAGCATCCATAAATTACCCTGAAATAAGAAATTATCTTCTTTTTTTTAAGGGAGAGAAAGAAGAAGTTGCTGCATTGATTTACAGCAAAGAATCCACAGTGCCTTTAAATGAAAAGGAAATACATATCCTAGGGTGGACCAGGTATTAGTTTGAAACAGAAAGAAAAGAAATGCAGATCTGTATTGATTAACCCTTCCCTCACCGTGTCATGTGCCATTTCCCTTTGGGTAAGACATATGCATCGGTGTAGCACTATTTTTCAGGGGTACTGGTTGGAGACATTCCTGGCCCATGCCTGTCCCAGGACCCTAATCCTAACCCTAACACCAAACCTGCCGAAAATCTACCAATCCCTAAAGGAGATTAATTTGACAGAAGTGTCACAGAATAAGGCAATGAGGCAGAGCAACTCATATAATTCTACCCTTTCTCCTTTTTTTTAAAAAAAATCACATTTTATTTATAGCATAAAGCAACAGGAGCCCTTTATGCAGCAGACTTATGCAAGCCAAAATTCCTCCCAAGACCACTGTAAGTCGCTTTCTGTCCATCTGTCCTTTACTCTCCCCAGTCACATTCCACTAAATGTGGAGTTCAATAAATGATCTGGAATCTGGTTCCCTTTTTCGTGGAACCATAGAATAATTGAGGTTGGAAAAGACCTTTAGGATCATCATATCAAATTATCGGTCATTTTCATCATTGAACCATGTCCTCAAGTCCTATCTCCACATGTTTCTGGAACACTTTTTGTCAGAGAGATGCAATGACTTGCAACGCATCCTGGTTTAAAGTCATTGTGTAAAAGAGTTCAGCTGAATTTCACCCTGAAAGGGAACATTTCTCTCTGTTGCTTTATAAAATGAAGCAGGGATGACTAGGTCGAGTGTCAATATCTGTATGTATTCACATATATATGTATATATAAACTCAAAACTGTCCTGTTTGGTTTAAGTGGAGGAGAGGAAGAGGGTTCATACCTAAAGATAGAGGGAGGGAAATGAAGCAATACATCACAGAATTAAATCTTTCTGGAAGAGTAGTTTCTCCTAAAAATCTCAAATGATATTTTCCAGCTCAGACTCAGAAGACTGGTTAAATCCTCTTTATAACTCCCACGCTCGTTTTTTCTTTTAGATGAATAAAACTTTCAGTACAGGAAAAACTCAATGATTAAAAATTACAAATGTACTGAATATGCAGCACTTTAATGCAAACATCTTTGCAGTAAAAGGCCAGGTGTTATATTAAACAGTGTTTTTATCTGATCCCTATGGAAATATTCCCTCTGGAAACATGGCAAATCTTTCATTTTAAAGGAATCTGTGAATTCTGGGGCATTACACAGTTGCAAAAAGTGCATTCAAATGCTAATACAGCTTTGGATAAAGCCTCCTTTGGATTGCCTCCTGCCTGACAAGTTTACACGGAGAGGAGGTTTCTTCTGACTTTTCAGAATGCCTGACAATAGCTGAGTACAAAACCTGAAACTTCAGCACTCCTTGGCCTTGTCCAATAATATTTGATTGGAGGTGATGTCAGCTCAGTCTTGGCTGGAAGTATTGATCACAGATAAATATGGGGGCTGAAACTGCCAATCAATGTGTTCATTATTAGAGATAATTCTGTCCTTTTGCTTCCACCACATATGCATTTCATAGCTATACCTACCAGAAGAACAGTTGCCTCAAGCAATTTTATGGACATGAATGGTCCATAAAAGGTCTTTCTATGTGGATTATATTAAAAAGCAGAGTTATTTATGATCACTTCTTATGGCATGTTGCCTTCATGGTTTGCTTAGCTTCAGAGAAATTCAATTTTCTTGCTTATTTTCTTTTTCTTTTCTCTGTTTTCCCTTCTTTCTGTTGTCAGTAATTCAAAGCTAACACTGGCAGAGAAGGGAGAAGGAGGCAGAGGAAAGCTCAGGACCACAGTTCTGTCTTTTGAAAGGCCTGGAAATTCTGCTCTAAGCAGGGCCTTTTTTCTTATTTGCTCTCTTTGGGTTTTGCACTCAGCTATTGCTTGTAGGTAAAAAATGATCAAAATTCAGCAGGGATGATGGATCTGATTGCAGCATCAGCTGTGAAACTGGAACTGATTGCAAAATTATCATGAAAATCTGGCTGGGAACTGACCTGTCACCATCAGACAGGTCAGTCTGACCTCCAGACTGTGGCAAACATTTGGAGGGAGATCACATTGCTGAGTAATTAGTCAGACAGGTCAGTGCTGAAATCCCTCTTCATCATTCCTACTTTGCCTTTGTCTGTCTGATTCCCTGTCAGAGCTGACGAAAATGTAAAATTAGTGACCACCAGCCAGTGGCAGTCAAAAGGAGACCTCAGCAGCCAAAATCAGCCAGACTGTAAATCATAGAATCATAGAATGGTTTGGGTTGGAATGGCCCCTAAAGATCATCTCATTCCAACCACTGCCATGGGAAGAGATGCCTTCCACCATCCCAGGTTGCTCAGGGTCCGGAGGTGTTTTTAATTAGCAAGAAGCTCTTTAAGTAGTGGAATCTCTTTATTTAAAGAGGTTCACTCACCTTCCCACACATGCAAATATGCAAATGGAGGGGAGAAATGCATGCTAAATAAGAGAAAAACCTCTCCTCTTTAGTAGTATGTAATAGTAGTTTGCTAATAAAGTTTAACTAAATAAGGTGTTTTTAAGGATTTATCTTTAAATTTATTAAAAGAAGGAGAAGCTATAAAGATTTGCTTCTTTTTTTTAATATGTGGGTGTTTGGGCCTTTTTTTTTTTTTTTTTTTTTTTTTTTTTGTTCATTTGGAGATTCTCTGGAATATTTTTTTACCTGAAATGTCTGAAAACCACTGGTCTTGCTACCTTCTGAAGTCAGTCACTCAGAGGGAGATCCAGGCTTTTGAAAGGTCTGATTTTCCTCAGCAGTTCTTATCTCCAGCTCCCAAACTGAGGCACAGACTCTGCAGTCACACAGATTGCAAGGGAAGGTGAAGCACCTACTGATCCAGAGGAGAAACCGCTGTTCCTGGTGCAGATGTGCACATATTGTCTACTTTATTCCTGGGTATGTTCAGAAAGGCTTGCACATGCTTTTTAACTAAAAGTTCTCCTGGGTGGAACTGATCTGCTTCTAACAGTATTTTACCAGACTTTCAACAAATTAATTCAGTTTTACTCTCGGAAGTGAAGTGACAGATGGTAAAAGAGCAGGAGGGTTAGCAGGAAGAATATTGTGGGAGTCTGTGCAGATATAAATACTTAGCTAATAAATAAGGTGGAGGTAATAATGCCCATGAAAATATATCTATATAAAAAAAATAAAACCACTTTAAAACCTGGAAGCAAGCTTGTTAATATCTCTCTTCTTTTTAATAATGATTCCTAAATCTAACAAAGCACTTTCTGAGAGTATATTTGATGGAGGAATCACTGTGTGTTGCCATGGTGTTAGGTTTTCTTTTTCAGAGTGGAACCACACATTTAAAAAAGAAACCTTTACCTTGTTGCTATGCAAACACGACTTGGTGTTATTACATCCCCAGAAAGCAGAACAACAATATTGCAAGAAAGTCAATATTCTGATAAGATAAATGCTCCTTCTCTTTGCCCTTTCACTCAAATGCAATGCTGCAGTAATACTTAAATCTGATGAATTCTCTGGAGGCCAGGCTGCAAAATTTCCCGTGTGCTTGTCATTTCTGTATAAAAATTGCCCACTAATATCCTACCCATGGCTCTACTCCGACCCAAACTCCAACCTCGTGATATAAAGGTTTGCTCCCAAGCAGCAAAATTTAGTACAGGCTTCATAGGATTTTGTTGCAAGTGATTAGGAAGCATCTCTTGCTAAAAAGGGATCAAAGGTCTCTTTTAAGTGTTGTGTTTATACCACTCTATACTGCAGCTGCATATTTTATTCTACAAGCAGTGAAGTGGTTGTTGTCATATCCATCATCTTGGGCTTCCTCTGCCATCCACTGGAATAGATGCAGTGCCAGGTAGCAGCTGGTTCTCACTAAGTTCTGATTCCCTTTTTCCACAGCCCAGTTCTGCTGAAAGATAAAATCAGCGATACCAGCTCGGGCAGCTTTTCCACTAGAAAGGTACAAGGAATTCATAACCTCAACCTTCATAGACTCAACAATGAATCATTAAATTATTTGGGTTAGAAAGGACCTTAAAGAACATCTTGTTCCACCCCCTGCCATGGGCTATCCCTGGTTGCTCCAGGCTCCATCCAGCCTGGCCTTGGACACTTCCAGGGATGGGGCAGCCACAGTTTCTCTGGGAATCTGTGCCAGGGACTCAGCACCCCCTCAGCAGAGGGTAAAATTAACTCATAACATCTAATCTAAACTTGACCTCTTTCATTTCAAAGCCATTCCTCCTTGTCCTGTCACGACTCTTTTGTTCCATAATTCTCTGTCCGTGGTGCTGGGGAGGTGGGTGGCTGTTCCAGGTCCTGGGATGGGAGATCACTGGCTGAACAAGGACTGTTTAAGCAGATGAAATTGAACCCCATCCTCATTTGGACTCAGTTGCAATATTGCACCTTTAAACTTGGCCAGATGAGAAAACTATTTACCCTGCAGATTGGTTCAAACTCCTAATTATCAGAAATGTAGAATGGCAGCAAAAGTCCAGTATCCATACAAAGAAATCAATTTAGCACAGATAAAGAAAAACAGTTCCAAACACGATTATAGGACAGTGCTTCCAGCGACCCTTTGTAACCAGAATACAATGGGAACTGGAGCATTTCTTCCTTTTCTTACAACATAAAGTGCTGTGTCATACTGTGATTGTGGTAATCCAGCACCATGCTACATCACAATGTGTCTGCCAGGGCAGCCTGTCACAAAATGTGCCACCAATTAGCCCGGGCACTAATTACATTTTTCCTCTTGTTTTGCACAGGGTCTATACCCAGGCCATGAAGAGAAACATCCCACCCTGGCTTAGGAGTTAGTGAAAGCAGTGAATGAGATTGGTTCTGTAGCCAATCTCCTTTGATTTACTTCATTAACCAATGAACTAATTAGATTTCTTGCTCCTCAAAACACTTTCTCAGAGTCTTATTTTGGCAGTTACAAAGTCTGACATGAATTTTTCGGTGCCTCTTTAACCCATTTAATAATGGATTAACATTGAAAGGGCTGCAAAGAATAATTAGTGCTTAAACGAAAAGTATTGAGAAAAAACTAATCAGCTCTAAAACTTTAAAGCTTGTGTTTCATCCAACTCTTATTTTTTTTTACCTGCAGGGTAAATGTTTTCACTTTGAGGTGTTTATTTCTTTTTCACATTCCTCTGAAGTGTCTGTTCAGACACATCATCAGGTTGTTGGGCTGCTTATGTGAGTTTAAGTGGCAGCTGCTTTCCTGGAATAAAAAGACTGCAAAAATTAGAAATTGAACTTAAACCTCTGAACTTCTCAGTGTTTAGATCAACTCTCTTTTCAAACAGGCAGAATCTTGCCAGTCCTCAAATGACCTACTCATTAAAATGGTACTTCCAGGAGGCATCCCAAGGACCATCCCTTCTGGTAATTTCATGCTAGAAAGATGTTCTTGGAGGTCACTGCTGTTGAGAACTAAGAAATTCTGCATTTGAGAGAAGAGCATCAATTTTTCTCAGCTAAAAACAAGGGCAAGACACAGCTTTGGTGTGTCTGGAAAGGCTTGCTCAGCCCTGAAGCCAAAACTCTCACTCAGGGAACTCTGTACTTAGAGGGATTCAGAAGAGAAGCCTCAAAAGGCAAAAAGAGCCCTCCCATCCCAGCTGAGCACTGGTGGAGAGGGAATTCCCTGCAGGATATACAGTGGCATTTAACCCAAGACATTTTACTGTCTTGTTTTTCCCTGTTAGGACATTTACAGTGATCAATATCATCAAGCAGATGTCTTGAGGCAAATTCCATCTCTATAACTGGCAAACCTTTCCAAAGGCACTTCCTTCTAATCCAACCCCTGCAAGATCATGAGGCAAGTAAACTTTTAGTCACATTGCTCCAGGTGCTACCTACTTCTTTGGTGAATATACAATATACAACACTTACTTTTCTTTGTTCTGTGCCTGGAGAGTTTTGGAGCTACTTTTCCTGCCTGCATTTGAACTAAATTAACTGTCTGCAGATAATGAACACCAGAACACAGCTGGTTTGGTGTATGCTATGCATTGCAGTCTGAGGAAGAAAAATAGCATTTGAATGCATTTTTACAGCCATCCACGTGTTAATCTCCCTGATAATTTCTGCACAACATTCTTATAATACTCTACAAGGGCCATTCTCTTGCTTTGCTTCTCTTCCTACAGGCAGCCTGTCCTGAGCAAATTTCCTTTCACAAAGAATGCAGATGCATTAAGCCTTGGATAGCTACCTAAACTAAAAATCATCTATCCAGAGAGACTGTGAAATAAAATTTCACTTTATTTATTTTTAATAAACAATTTAGAACTTTCATCTAGGGTGCCTATAAATTCTAGATTTAATTTCATGGTCTTGATTCCCCAAACTGACTGGAAGATGAACAATTATCACTGCTTTCTAAGTTCATTTCTTTCTTCAGGACATGTTATTTTGGTGGCTGTTTCTCTTGTGACATTCTCTCTATTTGCCCTAAATTGTCGATCTCACATTGGCTCTATGAAATAGTAGGAGTGTTTAGGGCTAAGATCAGTAAAAGAAAACAGCAAATGCTCTGAAACTCAGTTCTACCTCTTTGTCATTGGAAACAAACCTCCTTGAACAGGTCCCAGCAAAATTTCTCTGTGAAGAAGAAACTCCCCAATGCACAGAAAATCTCTAATTACAGTGAGCAGAGTATGGGCTCAGCAATTTCCTGAACTTTTTAAAAAACACTAGCTAAATATATGTAATTGTGATCTAACCAGAAGAATCACAATCAGATAATCATCTTTGAATCTCTTTTATGGATTCCCTAAAAGCCAGTTCAGTCAGGTTTTCCTCACAATTTTTTTTGTGCCACACCCACACTTCTAATGATTGCAGCCATTTCTATCAGATGATGCTTTTTATTTTTAATCACACTAATCAACCAGTTGAACCCTGTTGGCCAGAGGGGAACAGAAATACCACACAGCAGTTAACAGGTTTACCCTTTCTGTGGGAAGACTGGAGCAAAAAGATCCTGATATTCTTGAAAACTGTATTTCAGCACCGTGGGTAGCAAATACCCATCAGTGATGATCAACCCATTAGTGGACAAAATTAATTTTTACACTGCTTACATCTGATAGCTGAGGACTAAGATCACTGCATCTATGCTTTTAAAAATCCTCCAAATTGGTCAAATGAGATCCTTTGCTCCAAGCAAAATGACCCTGTACTCCCTCCAGCCATTTTAGTCTTTATTATATTAAGAATAATTTTTCTGCCTGGAATTTGGAAGGACATCATGGGACATAAGCAGAGCTACACTTTGAGGAGCAGATTTTAGTACTGTGGCTCTATTTGCACGACCCTGTGAGCAGGCACAGTGACTCACAGTGCTGTGTGAGAATGTAACATCACAGGATTGCTACTGCAGGTAGAGAGCTCCTGTCCCCAGTCTGTTCTATCAGACACAGTGAACTCAAATGCCCCAGCTCCTCGTCCTACTAAACCTTCCTTATGCTGACTGCTAAGAGATCACATCAATCCTGCTTTTACTGTTGTCACACATGTAACCATCTGGCATCAGGACAAGCGCCAAAGCATGACTTGCATATTTGCTGGATTGGGGGACAGACGTGTTTGACTGTGAGCCGAGCCAAAATTTTGCGATATGCGCAAATATTGCTTCTTCCCACAGCTTGGAGAACACAAGTTTTCACAGAGCTTGTTAACTCCAGTCCTCATCCCCTGCATTCTGCCCCTGCTCTGAGCCGTAAAAAGTCTTTATGTTTGGCAGGTTAGTAAAAACCAGAGCATCATCCTGTTTATTTTATAGCTAACTTCATTAGCGAGAAACAGCAAGGACTGAAATACAGGGCTGTAAAAGCCCAGCTTAGGTTTGTAACGAAATGTTACTCAAGTAATTAGACCACTTAAACTTTCTAATGTGGTCTCTTGGTTTCCTAAGGGCTAAAATGCTTTTTAATGGGTTTTCCACAGTTTTTCGTCGGTTTGGCATCCTGGCTTTTGGCATGAAAGAACAGACCGTATCTTGGTATCTCTGCTCTTTGTGCCAGGATCTCAGATGGTACAAGTTGATGTGACACCCACGGAGCCAGTTGAAATATGTCACTTTTCACCAGCTGAACCTTGTCATGCTTTTTATTAACAAGTCTCAAAGAACTCAGCTGTGCTTCCAGTTCAGTCTTCATTTTTGCCTAACGATAGGAAAAAAAAAAAATCTACTAAAGTAGGTTCATAACTTTACAGTGAATTACTTTGCACTTGTGTTGTGCAGTTCTTCTTCTTGTTCTTAACACATCTGAAACTTAGATCTCTTGAGGCTCCACCTGCAGAGCTGCACTCTGCTCTGGGGTCCCAGCACAGGAAGGACATGGAGCTGTTGGAATGAGCATAGACGAGGCCTCCAATATGATCAGAGGGATGGAGAAGCTGTGGATTGATGAAAGACTGAGAGAATTGGGATTGTTCAGCTGGAGAAGAGAGGATTTCATGTTGACCTAATTGTGGCCTTCCAGGATGTGTAGAGGGCCTGCAAGAAAGATGGAGAGGGAATATTTACAAGCACATGTCATAACAGGAAAACAGGGAATGACTCCAAATTGAAACAGAGTAGGTGTAGATTAGATATTGGGATGAAATTGTTTACTCAGAGGGTGGTGAGGCCATGGAACAGACTGTGCAGAGAAGTTGTGGTGGCTCCATCCCTGGAACTCTGGATGGAACCCTGAGCAGTCTGGCCTAGTGGCAGCTGTCCCTGCCCATGGCAGGGGATGGAACTAAATGATCTCGAAGAGTACTGGACTCAGTTAGACCATGTATGCTAAAGATTCTGAGGACAACTTTCATATTAGAAACTGTAATCCCAGCTTTCTTCTGGTTTTTTTTTGAGGTGCTAATGGATTGAAGGGTATGTTCTTTGACATTCTTTTCCCCTGATATTCTTATGCTGTTTACTCAAAACTGGACAGAAAAAAAATCCGTTCTGTGGGGGAAGGGTGAAAAAAACAACAAAGCAAAGGCATTTCAAAATATTTTATTTTTAATCGGATTGAATCTCATGGCAATCATATGCAAAGCTTGATAAGAAATGTTAATGTAGCCTAAACAACTTTCCCAGAAAGAGAACTAATCAGATAAGTGTTTTCTGTATCAGGAAAACACTTAAAAGTGTTCGAAGTAACCTTCATAGCCTTTGAAAAAGTATGTGTAACTTTTAGACAAAATTTTGTGAACAGTTTGCATGGGGTTCATATCACTTAACTTCATCAATGAGGACAATAAGTCTCTAAGTTAAACCGAGTTCTCCCTCCAGAGCAGAACATTATCACTGTCATCATGTTGGTCTGGAGACATAAGCAGGACAGAGTTTGTAAGGAGAGGTAATATTTTTATTTTGCTGTTTTACACAGTTGAAAAAACCTAAACACATAGTTCAGTTGCTCACACTTCAGATCTGAAACTGAAGATGGAGAAAAAAAATGCACTTCTAGTGGGTGATTCATCCCCTCTTAAGATAGATTGGGTGACTCACCCTCTGTAGGTGCCTATTCATCTCTATTGACCAGAGAAGGATTCTGGGTGACAAGTAACAGTAAACACCTAACTTTGAGACAGAAAGAAAAATAGAATAGATGATATGGACTCCACCTTGCACTTATAAGGGTCTGTCATATGAACTTTATTCTTCCTTCCATTTTTTGCATTGATTCAGGTGCAAGTTCTGAGTAGAATTACATATCTTATTTTTTAGATACTGACAATCCATACATTGTCCTGTGAAGACCAGTCAGAAACATTTTGGTGTTCAGAATGACTGAATTATCTATCCACAGAGAGGCATTTTTGCACTCTAAACAATTCAGAGCACTCCTGGCAAACAGATCTAGGATTCAGGGATTACAATATCTCACATTAGTATCTGGTTGATTTTAGTTGATGATGAAATGACAACATAGTTATTGGTGCACAACATTGTAGAAAAAACATCCAGCAACTGCTGAATATGTTCTCTCTGTTTCTCTGAAATTCTCAATATATTATCCCATATTTTCCCATATAAGCGTACAAACGCCTTTCTTTTTTTTTTTTTTTTNTCCCACTGTGATTAGCAGTGTATTTCAATAATAACCAGTGTAATTAAAGGTCAGTACTTGCTGGAGACCATTTCTAATTAATTCTGGTAAACAAAAAGTGTTCATAAAGGGTAAATGAATACATCAGTATGCACAAAATGCCAATCTAAATGGAGACTTCCGTGTGTTAGGTATGGCCACTGAAGACTGAGTGATAAGGTGGGATGTATTGTCAGAAATAGTATCAGTTGTTCATTTAGTTGGACTAGAGACAGAAATTGATCAATTTCCTCTCTCTCTGGTGGTGTTGGGCCTTCTGTAAAGAGGAAGGTCCAGAGGAAGAGCCCTCTAGCAAGGCCAAGAAAGAGCAACACAACTCTCAAAAGAGACCAAAACCATCTGACAGGCACGTTTCTCACAGGCATCCTTAACCAGCGACTCAGGAGCAAACCAGATGTGGCTTCCAGAGGCAGATCAGGCTGAACTGATTCAGGAGACACTGATATTGAAATACAGTCCTCAAAACCTAGACATTTCCATCTCGCCTCTATCAAGTTATGGGGCTTTTTTCCCCAATACCTACGACCATTTCTGCCCCTGGTTGGTGAGTGAACACTGACAACAGCAACACTGTCTGAAGTTCCAGCAGTTCTTTACAAGATACTGGGTAGGTAATTGCCTTGCTCTGCTTTGGGTCCCTTCCAGGTGTCTTTGCCTACTCTGGACATGCACATCAGAGGCAAAAACAGAAGCCTGGGGAGATGACTTCACTCCAGATGAATCTGAAGCCCAGATTTTATTTGCATAGATGCCACTGGAGGGGAGAGAGGCCAAAGCAGAGCAGCCAGAGTTGTGTTTCTCGTCGTCTCTCATGAAAGTCAAATATCTCCACTCTTCCAAGAGCTTCCTGGTGTGCATTCCCTGCAGCTGATGAGGTTCATCCACCCTGACTAATGGACCTGCTGAGAGAAGCCAAATGCTGCAGAGCATTATGTGGCTCACTGGAGAGCCAAGACTGGCATGCTCTGCCCATCCTGGACCCATTTGTAATTTGCTTAATTCTGTGAATGCTGTGGATAACTGCCAGGTGATTGCTGGAGGTGCACATATATTGGAGGCTGGCAAGGGTAACGATGAGAAATTTGTGAAAATTTAGTTAGTTTTTGTCTTGTGTCCTCTATAAGTATATAATTTGCTATTAGTCACTAGGTACCCTGACCGCTGTTTTTATTTTTATTTATTTTTTAACATTTTCCCACCCTTTCCAGCAAGCTATTAAACTCTGAAATGGCCGAGTTTTGTTTCTTTTGTGAATTTCCATAAAGATTAGACTGTGTGCTTTGCCAGGTGTTGCAGAGGCAAGCAAATCTCCAGGGAAGTTATGCAAATGGTGGGATGCAGAGCGTGGCTGGGAGCACACGACTCTGTGGATACAGCTCTGGCCGTGGACTCAGCAGGGCGTTAGTCCTAACCTTGCTCTCTCTCTGTTCTGTGATTATTGGCACATCACTCCAGGCTGTCCCCTGTACCCAAAGCAGTAGATTGTAAAGTATATGTTTGTCTGAGCTGTCTCCACTCTCTTCATCTTATTTTCACAGAATCACGAGGTTGGAAGAGACCTTCAAGATCATCGAGTCCAACTCCTTAACACCTCAACTACACCATGGCACCGAGCCACATCCAGTCTTTTTTTAAACACATCCAGGGATGGTGACTCCACCACCTCCCTGGGCAGAAAATTCCAGTACTTTATTACTCTTCCTAAAAAACTTAATATCCAGCCTATATTTCCCTTGGCACAGCTTAAGGCTGTGTCCCCTCGTTCCATCAGCTGGAGAAAGATACCAACCCCACCCGACTACAGCCACCCTTCAGGGAGCTGTACAGAGTGATAAGGTCACCCCTGAGTCTCCTTTTCTCCAGGCTAAACACCCCCAGCTCCCTCAGTGGTTCCTCGCAGGGTTTGTATTCCCAGCCCCTCTCCAGCCTCGTTGGCCCCTCTGGACGCGCTCAAGGCTCTCAAGGTCCTTCCCAAACTGAGGGGCCAGAACTGGACACAGCACTCGAGGTGTGGCCTCACCAGTGCCGAGTACAGGGACAGAGTGACCTCCCTGCTCCTGCTGGCCACACTGTCCCTGATCCAGGCCAGGGGCCGTTGGCCTTTTTGGCCACCAGGGAACACCTCTGGCTCGTGTTCAGCCGGCTGTGGACCAGCACCCGCAGGTCCCTTTCTGCCTGGGCACTGTCCAGCCACGCTGTCCCCAGCCTATAACACTGCAGGGGGTTATTTGGGCCAAATCCTCTTTTATTGAGTAGTTTCTTGTCTTTTCTCCTTTTTAGTACCCAGATTACAAACACGGCTCTCCTACCACCACCCAGATCAGTGTAATATTTTCTGCACTCCCCACAGGCACTCAATACATCCTCTTTCTCCTTCAAAGACCATATGAGTGGCCATGGCCTACTTCTGCCGACTCCCTTATGCCTCATCCTAAGAAACAGGGACAGGATTAATAGATTTGTTCCATTCATGACCTTCTTTTCTGTAAATTTCAACCTTTTCAGGCTGGAAGTCCTCTTTACTGTGCATAGTTACCAAGTCTGGCATAGATTAAATTATTTTATGTAAGTGAAATGTTTTATAAAATAACAAATCTTAAGCTTCATTTAGATAAAATTAGAGTTTGGGAGGTTGATCCTTTCCTGAAGAAACTTAAACTTTCTTCTACGACACACATTTACCCTTTCTCAATTTTCGTGATCAACATGATCAAAACTCCCACTTTCTCTCTTAAGACTATGGGAATATAAGGCACATGATGACAAAAAAATATTTAGATAAATGGGAAAAAATTAAGAAAATCAAGGCTTCTGGGTTTTGTGTCCTCCAGATTAACTTTCAGTTTTGAATAAATCCATGAAAAATCAATATCTACAAACAAGTTACCAAAGACCAGTCTTAAATTCTCTCTGGCTCTTTTCAGTGACTCCCTAAAACTGTGAATTTCAATTCATATCTGGACAGAAAGCCCAGATCTCATGGACAGCTATAGAGTCCTGTCTTACAGATATGCTTCTCAGAGTTCATTGAAGCTGAGGGCAAAGCCTCCACCTGTGGACAAAGTCTGATTACCAGAATTCACTCATTTGTCCTTTATCTCTCCATCATCACGATGAAAGCATTGTTCAAATGTGTTTTAGGTCCAGTGAAATGCCAACCCCATTCATGACTTTGATCCTGAACATCAAAGTCCTCCAGAGGATCAGCCCCTGTCAGCTGAGGGCTTGTTTCCCTGCAGGCCCTGTGTTTGACAGAGACTTAGAGACACATTATTTGTGTTGGATGAGAAAAATGTTGATAACACACTGATAATTTAATTGTTGTTGTGTTTACCCTCAATCAAGGACTGTTCAGTTTCCTGTGTTCTGAATGGGGAGCTGACCTGAGATGGCTGAAAGGATGTTCCACACCACACAACACTATTCCCAATACATAAACTGTGTGGGACCTGGCCTAAAGGGGTCAATTGCTGTTTGGGATGGTGATTATTTGTTTTGTTCCTTCTTTGGTTATTTTCTATCCAGTTTTATTTTTATCTCTTTCTTTAATATCTCCTTTCATTATTATTATCATCATTATCATTATTTTATTTTACTCCAATTATTAAGCTGTTCTTTTCTCAACCCAGAGGTTTTACCTTTTTCTGATTCTCCTTCCCCATCCCACCCAAACGGGATTGAGGGAGGGAATGAGCAGCTGCTGGTCCTTAGTTGTGGTCTGGAGTTAAATCTGTACCACAGAGAAAAAAAAACTTAAAGAACTTAAAGACTGCATCGTAATATTTTATGAACTCTTAAGCACAGGCTTGAAAAACACAGAGATAAGGCAAAGTGTGTCAAATAAATGGTTAAATACATTGGTTAATGTTCCTCTTGGCTAATTGTAGAGGTGTGCCTGCTGTTATGGACCCTTGCCTGCTTCCAAGGAATATTGATTTTTGACCCAGCCAGACCATCCCTTGACACTTGGACTTTCTTGCCACAGAGATCTGCAAGAAACAGATGATCCTTGAAATCAGAAGGTGTGCAGGGCTGAAATGGTTGTTTGAAAGTGTTGGGGGTTAGGTGTCTTTCCTTTTGTTCCTTCTTACCTATAGAATTTTCCCCCTTAGTTTGGGGAAACCCGACTGGCAGTACTTATGAGTGATTAACAAGACAAAGAGTTTGGCTGGGCCTGGGGGAAAGGGGAGGAGGCTGGTAGAGGGAGTCCAGGGGCAGCTTCAAGATCATCATCTGACTCTTTGGAGAGGAAGACACACTCGGAGCTGTGGTTGCTTGGGAAAAGGAGTTTGCCTTAACCCAGACAGAGCTTCTGCTGCTGCTGCTTCTTCCGTGGGTCCTCCCACACCCCCTGTCCTGCCGGGATGAACTGCAGCGCCAACCACCGCCGAGCTGCTGACACATCTCATCCATCCAGTGCCTCAGGATTTCTGCTCATTTCCTGCCCTTCCAGCTCCGCATTCCTCAGAGTCCTCCCGGGGCACCTGGGATTGACTGCCCCAGGGGGTTTGTGAAGCAAAGCCTCTCCTCCATCCTCTCCCATCTCTCTCACAGGGTCCCTGATTCTGTTTGTTATTAATGCTATAGTTATTGTTGTTTGTTTGCCTTGTTATACATATTAGTAAAGGACTGCTATTCCTATCCTCATATCTGTGCCTGAGAGCCTCTTAATTTAAAAATTATGATAATTCAGAGGAAGGGGGTTTCCATGGGAGGGTCCTGCCTTCCCTAGCAGATACCTGTCTTTCAACCCAAGACAGAAAAGCAGAGACATGAGAGAGCCCTGAACAGAGAAACATTGACTTAGACAGAAGTTAATACAAATTTCTCAATGTCCCAGGATCCAGCTCTGACAGAGGCTCGGTGACCCTGATATCATGATTTGAGTGCACCACACATTATCAGGGAGGTGTTCTGTTCCTTTGATTTGACCCTCAGGCATGACAAGCGAGAGGAAGAAAATTATTTTATTTAGAGACATCTGTTTTGAGATATTAACTAGTAAATAATGCATAAGTTGGGCTGATGCTTTGGCACCACAGGGCTGTGTAGCAGATTAAACCAAATAAGAGAACCATGAAGTAATACTGAATTTTACATTTGGTCCATTTCTTTCTAGATAGAGCTAAATGAGTCTGGGAGACTATAAGCAAAAGGGGAAAAGGCTTGTTTGTTTGTTTGTTTGTTTGTTTGTTTGTTTGTTTGTTTCCCCAAGGTTAGCATTTCCCTAAAGCAGTGCATGGTCATTCCCACCAGGCAAAGTGAAGTTTGTGTTCTGTCTGGTAAGGAGGGAATCCGACCATGGTATGGCTAATGGAAAACAACCCTTGGCTCAACCAGCCTTCCCTCCCTTTCTGCAGTGCAGCTCACTCATTTCTAAGTTGCTTCTGATACCAGCAAGAATTCCAGGACAACCTCCTCTGATTTTGGATTACGTGGAATTTCTGTTCTATGGCTGCTGGAAGCTCAGACTCATCATTAACTCAGCTATCCATCCACTGGGATAGAGGAAAAGATAAGGAGACAGCTGGAGGAAACATCCCTACCTTCCTCTAGCCAAGATGCAAGTCAACGTTTCTTTTATTCCATTTGTTTTGAGCAGGAATTAACTCACTCTCTTTGCAGAAATTAATTTTTCACCTCCATCTCCTTCCTGGGCAGGGGGTGGGACTAAAGGATCTCCAGATGTCCCTTCCAACCCTAAAAATTCTGTGATTCTGTAATCTGTGTTGAAGTCACCAATTGACCCAAATGGACATAGACTTTAATTTTGGATCAGTTTTCCTGGTCAATAGGACTGAAAACTCCACCATGTTCCCTTAAGAATTTGGAACTGAGTGAAAATCTGGGGGAATGGTTGAGTAGAACGACAATGTTGTGTAGAACCCAGATTTGGTTGTTTCCATGTATTTTAAGGCTGTTTTGCAAAGTTGCTGAAGTGAGCATTTCCCAAAATATGGCTTTCATAAAGATTTTCTCTGTCTCTCTGAAGAGCATGTGAACATCTAATCATGGGAGAGGATGAGCTTTTCTTCCTGGAAAAATGAGAACTCAAGGAGAGAGAACTCAAGAAAGAGCAAAGAGAGGCCAACAACATAAGACCAGCAACTGAGAGTGGATTTCTAAACCAAATTGTCAAAGTCGGCGTCCCCAGGGCACATCAGAGGCACAGACAGGACTGAGAGTGGATGAGGCTCCAAGATTCACACTCCTCATTGTAGCTGCGGGGGGTCCTGATGTGTGTTCTGCATGGGCTTTACTGGATATCAATTAATCATTGGTTCATAAAGAGAAAATCTTTGCTGTGAGGGTGATGAAGCACGAGAATAGATTGCTCAGAGAAATTCTGGATGCCCCATCCCTGGAATTGGTCAAGGCCAGGCTGCATGAGGCTCTGAACACACTGGTCTAGTGGAAGATATCTCTGTCCATGGAAGGGGACTAGAATTATATCATCTTTAAGGTGCCTTCCAACACAAACCACAACATGATTCTGTGATTCTGTGATTCTATATTTTCATGATACTATGATATGACAGAGTAGAAATATCAGCAAGTTCATTAACTGAACATCTTATTTGAAAATTTTGTCTTGATCCAGCAGGAAATTTGATCAGTGATGATGGTCAAAAAATTGGGAAATTGTCTTTTAAACCACTGTGTCAACGGTGTTTCTCAGCTCAGAGACATTGTCTTAATCTTGTCTGAATGGATTTCATTCAGGTATCCATGAATTCATAGAGATTGTTATGACAGATAAAGCCATTCAAATCCCAGATATCTTTAAAATATACACACCCCAGAATATTTCAGTCATACCAACCACTAGAGGCAGGTTTAGGGTCATAGTGAAAAGGAAGAACATCACAAATGCTAAACTCCAGTGAGACACTTGATGTCATGTTAAACGATATTTCTCCATGACTTTTGTCTTTTATCTGTAAATAGATGCCTTTCACTACATTATATAAATGTTTATAAAATCTGATGGGCATTAGAACATGCAAAAAGGGATGAAATTAATTTAGCAGAGATCTGAGGAGTATTTAGCATTTTGTACAGACTTAATATATCCCCCTGTGTTTAACATCCCTCACCCAATACCAATGAAGTTTCTACTAGAATTAGCAAATCTCTTTCATTTGCTTACTTAGAAGAAAATATTTAATAGATTCCACAGGAATTTTGCAAATTTCTCTAGTTCTGATTCTGATTAATAGGAAACCATGTCAAATGTATAAATAATTTATAGTCTTAGATTAGTGCTCTTTCATACTTAAATCTTGGGGATAGATGTAGGCTCAGAATATTTCATTGTAACTGTTGTAGTCATACCTATTTCTTACTTGAGCTTCATATTAAGGTGAAATAGAAGCATATTTAGGATGGAGATAAGAGTATTTTTTTCATTATCTTAGAGGACAAAAGGGTGCCAGTGTGTGAAAGTATTTAGTCAATCTCAAGTTGTCTTGATTAAACAAAAGTATGACAAATTATTTTCTGCTGAAACACCTAAAATCAGAGGAGGTGGAAGACAATCTAATAAACTTAGTGTGAAGTGGAATATCTCCAAACTCTGAATGATAGGTGACCACTTAGTCTATTTTCTGCATTGAGTTACAATTTAAATTAAGAGTTTGTTCCTTTGGAGTTTGATTTGTCTTTAAGATAACTGAAACATTTTTGTATTTTTTAGGAACGGCTGCTTTTTTTCTTGGTGGTGCTTGAGGGCATTTACTTGAGTCATTTATTGCAATCATATTGATGCTGTGGGCAACATTTATTTAACTTTAGTTGAGGGGTGGAAAATTCCATCAGAAGCATCTGATTCAAGCCCAGCCTAGACCTAAACAGACTCAGAATATTTATCACACATCAACTTTTTCACTGAAAAAAACCTAGGAACTGCAGGAGAAATATTGACAATACAAAAGCTGCAACTGTAAATGGAAACACAATTATCCTCTTGTTTGTAGTCTCAGCAACACAGGTGAAATCCTAACTGTGGAAATGATACTGAATTTTTGTCCACTTTCTCCACAACAGGCTCAGACACTTTGGTGGGACATAAATGGGAGGTTTGATTGGTGTTGCACAAAGAGAATTATTGTGAGGTGGTTTTTTTTTTACATTTTCCCCCAGGATTTCCAATTTTCTTCCAAGAACACTGAAGGAGAAAGTTATCTGAGGTCAACTCTAAGGCCTGGTAAATCCTTATTTACTGAAAATATCTGGAAGATTTTAGCCTCTTTGGGAAAACAGGATCTGCTGGTTCCCTTCCTGGTGAGCTGTCAGGTGTATCAGACACATCCATGGGCAGTTTATTTCTAAGGAGAGGGTGAGAGAGGAGCAAGGAAAATACAGATCTTTCCATCTGTAATCCCTCTGAGCCTGGAAGGTTTGCAGGCAATTGCAGGATAACACACATATGGCTGCAGCCCATAAAATTTCCCCTTTAGGTAGACAACAATTCCCAACAAGTTGTTTAAACCTCCTCAGCCATCACACAGCAGGGATCGGTAATTCCAGAGGCTGATTCATCCCAGTCTGAGATGGATGTCTAACATAAGTGGGATGAATTACTCAGCAGACACATTATGTCTCTTCAGAGGCACAAAGGGACTGAAATAAGAATGTCTCCGAAATTGTGGGGGGAAAAAAAAGAAAAAGCTTACAAGAACATTTTCAGTGTTAGAGAATCAAAGGATTACTTTATTCTGGCCAGGACGTTGTTCTAGCCAGGATGTGCAGTAGAAATAACTTCATCCACATATTTCCCGGGTTGTGCAGAGAAAATTCTTCCATCACACATGAATTTTAGTAGATTTTTCACATATTTTATACAGTTAAAACCCTGAGAATTTCATTGGTTTGGTGTTCATTGGTCCCAAGCAGCACAGTTCTTAGTATTTGGGTTCCTACTGCATATGGATTTCTTTGCCTCCGATGCTATTTAGATTCTCATTCTTATTTCTCTTTACCCAGACCAGGTGTCTCAGACCATGCTATGGGTGATGTTTGGAGTTATGTTCATCAATGGTCATTAACACTCATTAATGGTCATTGTCTTTCGTGCATCTTCTGTGCTACCCCCAGTCTGTTGAGATGTTCAGCTCACAAGGCCTCGCCTGGTGGAACTGTCCCCTAAAAGGAACTTCAGTTCCCTCCCCTGAGCACAAAGGAGAACAAAACTGACTTTGGTTACATTAAAAAATTAAACTTTACGTCATTTCTAACAAGTAGAGAGAGTGAACTCAGGCTGTGGTTGAGACAAACCTGCATCCCAATGTGTAATCAGGAACTTGGGAGAGACAGGAAGCAGAGACACTTTACAACATCAAACCTCACTGTTATTCAGCAGCCAATGCATAACTACTCAAAAAAGGGCCTGCAAAACTCGCACAAACAGATGCAATTTCAGAGAATAAGTTTCCCCAGTTGATGAGCAAAACTACAAATATCCATATATGTACACAGAGGCTCTTAGAGTACACCATTAATGTGGCAAAAATCCTTCCCCCCCACAAAACAACTTCATTATTCAATCTGATGTCTGAAGTTTAGACATCAGGAAATCTTGTTCACCTGCTCTAAGGACTATTTGTGAAATCTGGGGATTTAGATTAAATCTATTCTTTGGTCACTTTCAGTTACATGTTTCTTTGTGTTCTCCTCTAATTTCATATTAAAAATGAATTTATTTTCTGCAAAGCCTTTCCTGCCAGCTAATAAAACAAGCTATGGTAAAGTTATCTTGCTGCTGGTCATAAAATTCCCTTTAATTTGTTTTCGTTCTTCATCATTCACTACAGAGTAAAGGATTATTCCAATATTTTACAGTCACTATCTAAAGTGGAGTGATTTGCCTGTCTCATGGCACGCTATCAATCATCCCAACAGTCCAACTCTTCAGGTATTCTGTCTGAATGTGAAAATAATTAGTGCAAATAAAGTTATATGGGTTAAAGTTATATGGAATGAATTCCAACTCCAGGTTTTATCTTTTCTTTTGAAGTTGGTGGCAATATATTTCCATTTAACTATGTAAAATATATTCTGGCGGACACTTACAGTTAATGGCAATATAACAAATATTTTTTTACTATGTTAACTCTTGTTATATTAAGATTAGGCATCCTTTTCCTGTGCCTGTGAAGACATTTCTCAGACGACAGGATTATCTGATTTATCTCTAAAGTCTCTCAACTTTTAGCAGTCAGTTACTGAACTTCTACAAACATAAATGGACTTTTCTGCATTTATTTGGCTCTTGCACTGGTCATCTTTGCTGCTTAATGTCTTCATCTTAGAAAATCTTTTCTGACTGTAATAATGTGGCCTTTGAATCAGGCCTCTTGCCCACTTTTCACTCAATGGACTCTGCTTGATCTCACAAAGTCCAAAATTTGTGATTTGAAGACAAATAGGAAGCAGAAATGAATGATAAGCTCCAGATGAGACAACAAACCACTGAAGGAAACACTGAAACCTTTATTTCTGTGCACATCTATGAGCATCCAAACTTCTCTGGACAATCTGTGCCAGGGCATCACCGTCCTTTAAATAAAAACTTTTGTGCATAGAAGTTTGAAATGCACTTTATATAAGCTGAGAAAATACTTATTTTCTTCCTTTTCCCTGCTCTGTCTAAAGCCTGTTGAATCTAGCAGCCTTTATAATTTTACATAAAAGAGTTTGGTATTGTTGTTGCTTAAATAGGAACCATTTAATCATCAACTCTATTAGGAGACTCACTGGAACTTGCTATTCTTTAATTTACTTGCAGATTTTTTGCTCTTGCTAAGTGTTTTTGGTTTAGTGTTCTGGAACTAAATCATTAGCAAATGTGTTCAGTAAGGCCTGGAGGAACAAATTACCTGTTGAGGTAATTTGAATGCTATTTTTTACTGCTTTTTATTTGTGTGTAGGAGGATGGACTAAGCTAGGGTTTTAAGGAGATTTACCTACTCCTGAAAGTGTCACTGTTTGACTGTGTGGTCTCAGATAAATTATTTGAGCCCACACTTTCTTATTTGCATGACTAAATCAAAGTATGTAAAATGGGCTTTGTTGTTTCAGGAGTTCAAACACTGCTGCTCTTACTTCGGTTAAAAAGTAATTAATCCAGAAAAAAGAGTGACTTTCAGCAGAGGAGGCCAATGGTGTAATTTTTATGTCTCTGTGTGTGCCTGTAGTGTATAAAGTCAGGGCACTATGAGCTGTAACTCTTTCCTAAAACCCTAAAATCTACAGGATAAACTACACTTTGCTAATAAACATGTCCAAGTTTAAAAATATTTCTATCACTTAAAATTCAACCTGGAATCCATCCAAACTTTTTCAGTTTTGTAAAACTGATGTAAAGTTGTTTTGTCTTGTTATTTTTCCCTGTTAGATGTAATTGATTTTAGGATCCTTGAAGATGTTCGTACAGACCTAAAAGGAGAGTGGTTTCCCATGAACAGCTTACCCAGTAGTGCCAGAATTATGACTCTGTTTTGATTTCTATGCCCAAGGGATTTCAGCCAGAATAAACAAACATTTTAGAAGGTATCTGTGCTAAAATTGTGTTACAGATTCAGCTGACAAATTTAAATGTACCCAAACTGCTTCCATCCTTTTCTTACTGGTGTGTGCACCCTCCTCTGCTTGTTTTCTCAGACAAGTGATTTCATTATATTATGGTTTTCACAGCTCTGAATCCTTCAAAGACATTTAGTAAATCATAATCTCTACATAGCAAAATGGGCTGCAATTCTGTATGAAGAGTGAAATCCACCTTAGGCACAGAAACTCATTAGACAGAGATTTAGATTTAAGATTTAGGTAGGGAGAACCAATCCGGTAGCACGGACTGGGCCACTGGGGGTCTGAGACTGTAACAGGAATGTCTTGGTGTTCTTATTTGTATTCCAGCCTCTAAAACAGTTTAAGGGTTAGTTGGGTGTATTGTTATAGGCTTATCTGAGTGAAAAATGGAGGGACAGAAATAACAGGAGGTGTCTCAGAGTTCCAGGAAATAGCCTGAATAGAGGCCTCTAGGGTGCTAGACCAGTGTATTTACTGTACAGTCATAAGCCCACTCATTAAAAGGCCATTAAGCAAATTAGAAAGTGGGTAACCACTCCTCACAGCCTGTTGTTTATTTGCAGGTCAATGTAGGCTAATAGAGCTTTTTGTTCTTCACAAACACTTCTCACGACATTAACAGATTTCAGTAAAAATCTACTTCATTTATTACCATTTCAGGCTTGCTGGAAGAGATAAATAGGACATTAAACATGTACAGAAGTTTAAATTAGCAAAATCCCATCTGTTCTCATCCTTCCCCTAGAAAAGCAGGAGCCTACAATCCATCAGTCTCGTGGCACCAGCCAAGCAATTAAGGCTGCTGACACAGTCCTTTCAGAGTGACACGTTGGAGCTGAATGCAAAGTGAGTTTTGGTGTGCAGTGCATGCTCTGGAGGAGGGGGACAAAATCACACAGGCTTTTTTCAGCCCTTTTCCACCTCAATAGAGCATTGAAATGGCAGTTGAGAGGCAATGAAGATAGTTGGCTCACCCCAAAAATCCAAAATTACCCGGTTTTATACCTGAAGCCAACTCTGCTGCAATAATAATGACTTTTCTATGGAGATATAATTGTGGGGTAAAGTAGTTAATATTCCTGATATTACCAACCACACACCAAAATTATCATATGAATGAAACCCACGTGTCAGGTATCACATATGAAGGAGGATTCAGGACTGAAACAGCTGCAGAAATGGTTTTAAGATGGGCTCTGATAATGATTTACTGCAAGCAATCATTACCCAGCAGTCCTCAGAGGGATTATGCAAGATTCGAGCATGCAGCAAAATCTCAAGAAAAATAAACCATGTCCACAGTATCAGATCCTTGTTGGCTTGGTTTTTCTGACAGCTGGGAACTGAGATTGACAATCAGCACCTTTCCAGCCCTTGAGACAGTCTCAGGAGCTGAACTTGAACAGCTCAAGTGCTAATATTTCATTTCAGTCAGGGAACAAGTAAGGTCACGTAGAATTATGATTTCTCAAAACGGGAGCCTCTATTCACTTGATATAGAAATTTTGATGTATTCAATTAGTCTTTTCCTAAGAACAGGCTTATGGATCCTAATGCAACTCTGTTAAGAAATAAATTATATCAAGATGATCTGATTTGCATAGTTCTGATTTGATTTAGATATTTTACTTTCTCCAATGTTTTGAGAGAGGACTCAAAACCTAGCAGGTCACCTCTGTCAGAGATTTACCTGCATTTCTCAAAGGATGAATTAAATTATAAGTTTTTAGGTATTAGGACAAAATAAGAGGAGATAACCTTGATGTAGGACAGGCTTAAAAGCAGAAGAGGACTGGGAGAGCCTGGGAGAGATGGGCCTGGCATGGATCACAATAAATTTCATGAGGAACAGCAGTGACAGGACACAGGAAATGGCTTCAAATTAAAAGAGAGTAGGTTTAGATCCTTTAACATTCTTTTTAACATCCTTTAGATCAGACGTTAGAGAGAAGTTCTTCTCTGTGGGGGTGGGGAGATCCTGGCAAATGTTGCCCAGAGAAGCTGTGGCTGCCCCATCCCCGGATGTACCTAAAAATTGAAGATGACACTGCAACGTTTGAAATACCTGTAATTTTTTTCCCTTAAAAATAAATTTAATAGTAGCCCCATTGTAAAGGAATGTCAAGGTCAATAGTCAGGGATTTAGTAGCTGTCAGTACCCCAATTAGTAGTGCTGCTATAGTATTTTCTCTTCTGAATCTGTTTCATGATTTGCTCAACAACACAGTCATGATGTTGGTTCACGCTCTCCAGTGCTTTCTAAAAAAAGGAAAGTTGGAAACAGAGGAACCTCTGACTGTTTCCAGATCTTTTATCCTGACTCACACGAGAAAATGATAATTCTACTGTTTGGATCTTTCCCCCTCTAGAAGTTCCAACTATTTTACAGTCCAGCAAAGAGGGAAACAGTTCCTCTTTATAAACCACCAATGGAAAAGTCAAAATCTCATTGACCAAAACTACTTTGGGCCACATTTGAGTTACTGTTCAACTGAATGACTGTTAGAGCAATGATGTAAGAGGAAGGTGGTGAGTAAATCAGGCTGTCTTGATACTTAAGGCAGACAAGCTTTGGTTCCCTGCAAAGGAAAGGAATGGGAGAGAGCAGTAGGCATTTTATTAGAGTCATGGAAATATTGTAATTTTTTCAACTTCACCCCATAGTAAATAATGGGAAATTATCCCATTAATATTCTTATTGAACTTCCATGTTCTTTTCTTCTTTGATAGATTGGAGAGAAAGTAACATCACTATGGGAAGTGGGAGATACAAAAACTTCAGTCATGCCCTGACAAATGATGTGACAATACCTCGGATGAAGGAAAAGGTGGAATCCATTCCTTGGAACCTTTCTACATCTGAACAAATCACCCATAGCTACATTTATTGCCACTGAAGACCTGGAGTTTAAATCAGTTGTGTAAGCCCTGACATGTGGTAATAATGCCTTAAGGTACCTAAGACCTCAGATTGAAAAAACACCAGACCTTTAAGAGACCCAAGCTCTTTTGGACCACCAAATAGACCCCCAAAAGGGATATTCCAGGGCATGTCCAGCTGCACTGATCTTTTTGTTGAGCTGCCTTAGTTGAGGTTTTCACAACAGAATCCATAGACTCAATGTATAATTCAAGTCCTCCTAAGGTAGGAAGTGAATCAGAGGCATTGTGCTCCTGCCATTCTGTGAACACAATGTCCTCCAGCTACAGCAGAATCTCAGATAATTTGGTTCAGCACAGACATCTGCTCTGTAGGCATCTGAATTTAGTGTGGAAGAACCCAGCTAAGATTGAATTCAGGCACTTTGAATATCTCCTGCTGAGTGATGGTGACACGGGGAGCTCAGCTCTAACACCACCGTCCTGGCTCTGGCCTGCTGATATTGGGCTCCTTTGTTTTTGTTATTGCCTGTTATCCTTGGTGGATATTCTGTGATTAATATGGAGAAGTGTAACCGCTGCTGTGATTAACTTTTCCAATTCCAAGGTTTGGCTCAACAGTATCAGTTTTTCTGCCAGCCCCAAGCAAATATTAAAGGCATGCTGGAAATGATGACATACCCCGTAAAATACTGGGCTTCTGTTTCATATAAACCACATCTGAATTGAAAATATTGGTCTTCTTAGATAGACACTATATTTCTTTGCTCTGAAGAAGGCTCAGGGAGATAATGACCCTGGCCTTAGAAGGCCACATTATTCACCTTGAACAGTAGCAAGTAATGCAGTTTCAGTTTGCTAACAGTACTGCTTCCCAGGCCGAAATTACCTGGCAAACATAGATGGATGAGCAAATGGTCTTCAGCAAGAATTGATTCTCCCTCCTGGAGCTTTGCATGTTTGTGTCTTCGAGTCTTCCTTCTTCCCACTGATTACTGAAAAAACCCCTTTTTTCCTCCACACAATAGTGCAGTACTGCAATGAACTGGAAGACAGATACCTAATCTAAGATGAATGCAATGCTAAAGGGAAAAACCTTCTGATTATTTTGTGGAAGAAGAGAGAAATGATTGAGAGTGTCAGAGTCCTCATCTCTTCCCCCGAGAGCAGGTTAAAAAATCCATACTCCCTTACATCATTTGAATGCATTTTTTTCAAGACTTGTATTTCCACACAGTTATAAAACCCAGAGCCAGAACCAAAATAGTTAGTAAATAGTGCTGAAGAGCAAATTTGGAAGGGGATGCAAACTGAAGGGAATTTCTGAACTTGCAGGCACTGTACATTCCTGTGGGTGCACCTCAAGTACACAGACTTCTTTGGAAGAGTCAGAGCCTGAGGAAGTGCTATTATTGTTAGTTGTAATAATAATAATTATTATTATTATTATTTCCATATTGAATGGTTCTTATCTCAACCCTTTACCTTTTTCTGATTCTCCCCATCCAACTCTGAGAGAGAAAGTGAGCAAGTGACTGCCTGGCAATTGTGGCTGGGATTAAGCCATGGCAGTCAACTCTTCATTTTTCTCCTTCATAAGTAGAAATATATAAAGAAGTATCTTCCATGACAGCACTTACTTTTGGCAGCTGGCCAGGCAGCTCTGAGACTGCAGAGCAGGATCTGCACACCATGAAAGCAGAACTCTGCATGCCAGTGCTGTCAATCCTCTTAAAAAAATCATAATTCCCAGCAATTATGCCCAAGTTGTCACCCAGCTTATCCTTGGCAGTTATGACTTGCAGCAGCAGTTAAATGCCCAGCCTGCTCAGAGGCTGGTTTCACTGCTCTAACTCAATGGTCTTTTCATCACATTTATTGCAATTGTCTCCTTCAGATTTTCTCTAAAAATAATAAAGGCCAAATTGAAAATACGAGTGCCATGGTTATCAGAACTTCCCTCTTACCTACAGCTATCAGTTATATGACTACAAAATCTTATGTGTGCTGAAAACCCAGTGCATTTATTTATGACTGGGGGTATCCATGTAAATCCCCTGGCTCCAATCACGTTCAGATAAACAGCTTGAGGCTGCATTACTTTATTTTTAAAGACGTGGCTTTGCTGCTCAAACACAACCAGCAAAACCTGTCCTTGCTGCTTTATACCCCCCCTTCAGCTGCCAGGAATATTTTAGTAGGGCTCGTATTTCAATTGCATTTGCTATTGGGGCAGAAGGGAGAGGGCTGGAGAATATCTGGGGGCACTTTTAAAAGACTGAGGTGAGATGCCTTCGCTCTCTCACTTTCTGTGGGAAGCAGAGGAGCCCAGCACATGTTGCATTAACCTTGCAGCACTTCTGATTGAGCTTTCTGCTCCTCCCATGGGAGGAAAAGCACCTTTGGCACGGAATCATAGAATCAGTAATGATGGAAAAGACCTTTAGACCAAGTGCAAGTCAGCACAGCAGCTATTTCTGTATCCACACATTTTTTGAACACTTTCAGTGATTGTGATTCCACCACTTCTCTGGACAGCCTGTTCCAATCCTCAAAGTTTGATCTCAAGTCTGGCCTAAACCTCCCCTGGTGCAACTTGAGGCCACTTCCTCTCATCCTGTCACTTGTCAGCTGGTAGAAGAGGCATTTTCCAGCAGCCAGTATGTTGGTTCATACCTGTTTAGCACCACCTGCAGATCAAACCCCAAGTCTTTTTTTGCCAGAATTTGAGCATGGGAAAGTTTGATTTCTAAAAAATGAAAAAACAAAAAAGTAGATTTTTTCCCATGAGATAAAAATGCTGTCTAGTATTTTCAGTTATATTTCATTAGTGTAAAGTATATTTTATTGAATACTTTCTGCACAATAGTAAGGACTCCATACAATGGTAATGTTAAGATATTCATTTAGAGGGAGATTTAAAGGAGTGTTTTCTTTATTGAAAGGAAAACATTTTGACTTTGTCAGAACTATAAGATGAAGAGATGATGGTTCATTTTATCATTTTCATGTTAAAAATGCCACAGAAATAGGGCACATTTCTTTGAAGTGTTTAGATTAAATTGCACTTTCTGCTGAAAAATTGTCTTGTCAATTTTACTCGTGGCTGGTTTTCCTCCTCCTTTTCATCTTTTGTCCTATGTGTGTAAGGTTGCCAAGTCATCCTTTCCACTTAAAACCATCCAGTTTTGTGGTACAGATTTCAGGGGGGAAGAGAAATAGTTTCTAGTGATGTTACTGATATAGCAGCACATTGCATGATGTGAGAAAAGATTTGCATGTGTTTATCCCCATTAAATTTTATCGAATTCAGTGCAGATAGACCAACTCAGATTCTTAATTTATAGTGCCCTGACATGGACCAGGATCTGAGTCTCAAAATAAGAATCACAGAACATTTTGGGTTGGAAAGGGACCTTAAAGATCATTTTGTTTCAACCCCCTGCCATGGGCAGGAACACTTTTCACTGTTCCAGGGTGCTCCAAGCCCCATCCAACCTGACCTTGGACACTTCCAGGGATGGGGCAGCCACAGCTTCTCTGGGCAACGTGTGCCAGGGCCTCCTCACTGTCACAGGTGAAGAATTTCTGCCTCATATCCAACCAGGACCTGCCCTCCTTCATCTTCAGGCCAGTGTAATCTGTAAATAACATTGTTTATACCCACTTCAGCCATATTTGCAATATGGGCCAATTTCAGACAAATTTAACAGAGAGGCAGAAGTCACAAACATTATATTCTTAAACACTTTGTGAAAATAGCCTACTGAAAGAGAGAAAATTGTTAATGTCGCTGCTCAGTGAGAAATTGCTCCATTAACTGAATGCTTTGCAGACACCAAGGGATCCCTTCAAGATCTGTAAGTCCAGGAGAAACCTTTGGCACTTTGGTTTTTTATGAACCATTTACCAAAAATCATGAGACAAAACTGCTCCCCAGATGCTTCTATTTATACAGAAGACAGGCTGGCTAATCCTCAAAGTGTCAGGAATCTCATATTTGCATTTCCACAGTTGCATAAGAATAAAATTAATATTGAACGATAAAGTTAAACAATAACATATGTCTAAAATTGCCTGGAAAACTAAGGCATTGCAAACAACATTAACAAGTCCATTATGGAAAGTTAGGGAAGCCTCACAGGTGTCAAATAATCTTCAGGATCTTTCCAATATTTACAACTCTTCCAGATTCACCAGTGAGATCTTGCCATGAGCAGCACCTCTCTGTGCATAGAAAACCTGCAGCACCCTTACTCTGAAGAGTTAAAGGTGCCTAATTTAGCAGACCACTATTATTTGTTTGCCCAGGCAAACTGTGTGAACTATGCTGACGAGAAATCCCATTGATGTGCCAGAATAAGACTATGGCATTGAAAAAATAAAATTAAATAATGGTTTGGGTAGGAACAGACATTTAAAGATCATCTTGTCCAACTCCAGGCAATGGGGGTGTATAAAATCATAGAATCATAGAATATCCCGTGTTGGAAGAGACCCACATTGATCATTGAGTCCAAATCCTGCCCCTGCACAGGACAGTCCTAAAAATCCCCTCCTGTGCCTGAGAGAATTTTCCAAAGGCTTCTGAAATGAACCATAGGAAAATGAAGGTTGATGGGCAAAGAACAGCTGAAGGTTGGAAATCTCTGTCTATTGGAGCAGATGCATTTCTTCACAAAAGGGAGGTTATAAAGCTCAACAGATCATTTCTAGGTTTCCTGGAATATTCTGAGATTGTAGAGAGATGGCAAAAGAGTGGGTGAGAAAGCATGATAGAAAGTCCTAATTTTAAACACATTTTGTGCACATCACTGTACACACACTCATAGGAAACCCCAGCACAGATCTCGCAATGGCAAAACCATCAGGCATTCCTGCATGTACTTGGACATAGCCCCCCTTCTTCTCTCTACAAGTTTCTCCCTCATTTTGGCATAAATTCCTAAGTGATCAGGCAGCAGACCTCAAAAAACTGAAAGAATTTCACGCAGCTTTACATAAAATGAATAATTTACACAGTTTTACATGAGATGCATGATTCAGTTCTGGAATTCATATCGGAGGCTGTTATGTAAGGCAAATGTATACAGAGACTCAGAAAGGGTTTGGAACGATTCAGAGAGAAAAGGTGATTCAGGAGTTGTGAAGTCTGGTGACTCAGATTCAATCAACTTCTGAGCAGGTGTAAGTCTGATTTATACAGAGGGTAACATTAATCTGTACTTGTCTTGTTTCTGATGCTGTTTCCATCAACATCTATAACATTCTCCTCTCAGAGACTGAATGTTGGGCAAGAGGGAGTGCCTGATCCAGCTGAGCAGTTCTCACACAGTTTTATTTGCAAATGCAATCCTTGGAATTAAGAGAAAGAAGCAATTTTATGAGCAGAGGCAGCATGACAGCACTAGGAGCAATTGTGAAATGTTTTCCACTAAAAGGCTGAAAATTAAGAGCTCTGTTGTTTGCTTTCTAGCAACTAAATGTTCACATTTCAGTTGGAATCTAATTAAAGGCAAAAAAATCAATAAAATTTTGCTGGTGAAACAGTTGTTTTCCAAAAAAACCACACATTGTCCCAAAATAAATAGCTTTTTCTTACATAAAATTGGAAAGCCCAAACCAAATCAAACCAAAATAACTACCACACACGTTTTTTCATGTAAATACCATAATGAAGTAATGACAAATATACACTTCACACCTCTCTCAAATGAATGTTGAGGAAATATGCAAAAATTCTATAATCACTTTTTCCAGGCAACAGGGAGCTGATGAGAGACAGCCAAAACGGCTTCACAAAGGACAAATTGTGCCTGACTAATCTGGTTGCCCTCTTTAATGGAGTGACTGGAGGGTGAGGGAAGAGCAGCTGATTTAATCTATCTCAGCTACTGTAAGGCCTCTGCCACAGTCAAACATGGCTTCCTTGTCCTTAAACTGGAGAGATTTGAGTTTGGTGCATGGACTATTTGAGGGCTTGGGAGTTGCCTGGATGACTGCATCCAGCTGGAATGGGGGTCCTGTGAAGGAAGGTTTGGAGAGTTGGTCTTGTAGCCCAGAGAAGTGAAGGCTCCAGGGAGACCTTATTTCACAGAGTTATGGAATCATGGAATCACAGAGTCACGGAATCATGGAATCGTAGAATCATGGAATTCGAAAGCCATGGAATCCCAGAGTCATAGAATAGGCAGATCTGGAAGGGACCCACAAGGATCAACAAGTCCATCTTCTGGCCCTGCACAGGACAAGTCCAAGAATCCTGCCATGTGCTTGAATGCATTTTCAAACACATCTCGAGCTCTGTCAGGCTTGCTGCAGTGACCCCTTCTGTGGGGAACCAGTTCCTGTGCCCAAAACCCTCTGGGTGAAGAACCTTTCCTAATATCCAATCTAAACCTTCCTTGGCACAACTTCAGGCCATTCCCTCAGGTCCTGTCACCGCAGAGAAGAAATCAGTGTCTGCCTCTCCTCTTCCCCTCACGAGGAAGCTGTAACTGCAATGAGATCTCCCCTGGGTCTCCTCCAGGGTGAACAGACCAAGTGTCCTCAGCCACTCCTCACACGCCTTCACCTCCAGACCCTTCCCCATCCTCGTGGCCTCCTTTGGAGGCTCTCTAAGTGTTTTAGACCTTTCTTACATTGGGGTACCCAAACTCACACACAGTGTTTGAGGTGAAGCCATCCCAGTGCAGAGCAGAGCAGAGCAGAACAATCCCCTCCCTTGTGCAGCTGATGATGTTGTGCCTGATGGCCCCAGGACACCATTGACCCTCCTGAGTGCTTGGACATTGCTGACTGATATTCACCTTTCCATCTGCCAGGACTTTTTTCACCGGTCTTTATGATATCTCAGGGCTCTCATTTGCCTTCCAAATGGCACCTACTGACTCTGCAAAAGAGCCACTGACCACCTCAGCTACTCATAACTTTTTGCTACATAAGGGTTAGTACAGAGTTTCTCCAGTACAAAGTAATTGTTGTTATTTGGGGTGCAGGGAAGGGAGTAGATGTTTTAACTGGAAACATGAGTGACCTTGATTGAAAGTCAGCAATTTTTATTTTCTGGGTGGCTAGAAGGAAAGAACTAAAGGAGAATAATCTTTTAACAGTTTCTAAACTCTTTAAAACTTTTCAAAAGCCAGCAGCCCAAAGAAGGCATCCTAGGAATTATTCAAGCTCAGATGCCACAGGCATCCGTTTCAATACTTAGTGGATCTCATGGTTTAGGAATTTGCTCAGAACACTTAATGCTGTATGAGCAAAGAAGCACAAGAAGCAAAGGCTCTGCTGGACTCCTGCTGAGGTGGAGTTTTACAGAAGATGGGTAAAATTAATAGATAACACTAAATGGCTAAAATGACTTGATGAAGAAGCATAACTGGGATCTCAGAGGCCACACAAAACAGAAGCAAGCAACCACCCAACTTGGTAACTAGAATCCTAAATTTTTTTCATATTTTGCACTCTCACAATCAAGATAATGCTTCAATGACAACAGCAGAAAATATTTTTTTAGGCTCTCATCATATGGTCTCGCTATCTGGTCCTCACTCTTTCTGCATTGATAGTCAGCTTTAATCTGTCCATGATTTACCATGCCTCAACATCCAAAATCCTGGAAAATATTTCTCAAAGAGAGGCAATTTTCATGTCTCAAAGCCTGTTGAAATCTGAGTGTGTACGTCTCTGCAGAATGAAAGGCTCACCCCAAAATGAACCAATGTTATTCCTAGACATGGACAAACATGGAAAACATGCACAAACAGGCTAAGACTAGAGCAGGGAAGCTGTTGAAGTTTATTTCCTACTTCATTTGGGTCCTAAATTTTTGTTTGTCTAATAAAGCATGAGGGCTGATTAGGTCTTTTTCAGATGTTTGGGATTTTTACAAAGCCCCTTCCCTGGATGGATTCTCTAATTTAGAATTAAAACATATTGCATCTTTCTCTGAACAGGGCACTGATAGGGTCTCTCTTTGCCACCTTTTCCTATGAGTTTTGAATTTCTGTCATTTTGCTCTGTCAAATATGTCCGGCCAAATTTGTTAATTATGCAAATAAATTGGTCAGGAAGACTGAAAGAGCAGAATTAATGATATTTTTCTAGCCTTATTTTTTTCATTTCCTGATGTGTGGAGGTCTAACTTTGAAAAAAAGTATTTCTTCGTGGAGTAGATACATGAACTGATACACAAGATCTAGCAAGAG
This sequence comes from Bombycilla garrulus, assembly GCA_013400315.1. Taxonomy (NCBI): domain Eukaryota; kingdom Metazoa; phylum Chordata; class Aves; order Passeriformes; family Bombycillidae; genus Bombycilla; species Bombycilla garrulus. The sequence goes on from VXBU01016267.1 coordinate 156,737, forward strand.
TCAGACATGGAAGAGTAGAGCTGATGGAGCTGGATTCCCTAGGTGATAAATTCACATTGTTCCATTAAAATCAGTAGTCTGGGAGCTTCTAGCTGTGAAACCTTAATATAACTCCTAACTCCCACATGCCCAACCATCTGACAAAACTAAGGAACAATCCTTTTTTAAGCTTTGGGCGCATTCCCAGCATACTTTAGGAAATAAAGTAAGATGTCTAGGTTGGTTGCCTCTCTGTCAGGTGTCTCCAGAGGATGACTTAGATCAGCTGTGCTAAAACACCTGCTGGAAGAACTTATATTTCTCCTCTGAGTATCTGGGAAACCTAGGTAGCTAATTTAAGCCAGGCACATCAAAATTAGTTGTCCAAAGTTAGGTGAGACAATTCTCTTCTAAAGCCTTCGCCTTTTTATAACAAGCCACCTTAGTATGCACAGGAATGTGGATCCTTCAGGGCAAGAAATTCAATACAGGTCCTAAGAACAACAATTTATCAGCCTGTTATCTGTGACTTAGAAGGAGTGAATGTTACTATTTGTGTCTGAGTTCCCCTGAAGAAAAATTTTATAAGCAATTTATTTTGTACAGGGAGAAGTGGTGTCCTGGCGCAGCTTGAGGGGATGACAACGATCGTAATATATAAATAATACCATCTATAAAGATAAAATATTTAGAGGGATTAAAAATGCAATAAAAATCCAGAAATAGCCATTTTTCGGGCATGAGAAGGGAATTTTGCATTCACCTTTTTATATATACAGATTAAATGTGAAACCTGATTCACCACCCCATTACTGAGATTTTAGTCTCCTGTTGAGTGGAGTCCTTTAGCACTTGGTGAAGTTAAGAATGTGACACCACTGATTGAAAGAGCATCTTGTGTCTTTTTACTGAATCTGACCTTGCAGTAAACCAGGTCTAAAAGGCTGTCTAAGATGTCCTGTACTCCAGTCATTTTGTTCAGCCTGTGAACTGTGGCTTCTGAATTTTTTTAAATTAGAAAGTGATCAGAAAAACAAACACAAGTAGTTTAAACACTGGTGCAGACCCTACTGTGTGCAAGGAAACAGGAGAACAGGCTGAAGGGAAAGGGTTTAAAAGTAATAAATGAACTTTTAGTAATAAATACATCCTTAATTGAGGGGATTAATAAAAAACTTTGGCAACACAGCATAAAGAAAACTCTGCTTCACTCCCCAGAGAATCTTCCAAAAGCATTGCTGAACTGTTCCACCTCTCAAAATTATTTCATAACTGACTTTTATATAGATGTTCAATTTATCAAAATCACCAGTGATGAAGATTCAACCACCTTATAGACAGCATTTCCTGGTACTTAACTATCCTCAAAAATGGCAAGATTTTATTTAGATCTAACTAAATTTTTTCTATCACATCCGTTCCTTTGATTCTCCTGATTTTTAGCAAAACCAATTCCATCTCTTTCAATGTTCCCTTAAAGCCATGTGTTGTAGACCTTCAATCACTCCTAGTGCTGCCTTCTGGCCCTTCTCCAGTTGATTTACATTTTTATTGGATTTCAGTGGCCAGAAATGAATGCAGATGTTCACCTGACAGCTTTCCAGCGCCAAGGAAAATGTAAGGACCAGCTCTGATGTCCTCTCTTCCTTGTGACAGCCTGGCACTGATTCCTCTTAAGCCCTTGATCCACTCTAATCCCCCAATCCTTTGCTGACAAACTGCTGCCCCAAGTCTCACTTCTTTACTTATATCTCCTAAATTCCAAAACAATGGAAATTATTCGCTCTGTCACATCGGCTTGAGAGCAGAAAGAATCCAACATCTGCTTTAACAAGCTTCTCGTCTCAGTGGTCATCCTGGAAATACCTACCCATCTTAAAGGCCAATGCTATTCCTTCCTACAACAGATAACTTAAGTGGGAAGGGTGATTCCATTCCTGGAGGAGTCAGTGTTCCTCTGTTCCAAGGGATCCAGGTGATCAAATGAGAACTAAGACTTCACCCTTTTGTTCATTTAGGCAAGGTCAGAGCTAAGTCCAAACTCACCTGTGTTGTTTTGTTTTTGTCTTATTGAATCACATTTTTTGTTTCTTGTTCACATCAAGGTGATTTGGAAATCTACTATTGGTCTCCAAAGTATTTCCATGCTGATCCTAGGAAACACGCTCCATTTTTAAACAAAAACAGAAGAAATGGTCAAAGTTGACTGACGGACCCCAGCAGACGACTACAGCATCCACGCTTTCATTTTGGTAAGGAATCACTGCCACTCTTTCCATTCTGCAGCAGTTTCATCAGAAGGGAGGGGAATGTTTCCCCATCTGAAGGGAGTGGAACATTTTTCTGAGCTGATCAGACAAGAAATAAAAGTTGACTGCCCAGGACACACCTGTGAAATGCCTTTGCTCTCTCCTCTCTCTGTCTCCCTGCAGCTGACTCCTGTGGCAAAGGGGAGGGTGCATTTCATGAACACAGTGCCCTGGATTTAAGCCCTCCACAAACAATGATATTCCTTTAGAAGGGAAAATAATAGTCTTGGCACTGTCGAACATATGTATTTTAAACCAGTCATATAGAAATAAATCTCATTTTATCAGTCCTGGAGTCTTCTCCTGTGGCACTTAATCATGGCCCCCATGGCAGCTCTGCCAGCGCAAGGGCTGCAGAGCTGGGCCCAGAGATGGCAGTCGCAGCTTGGTACTGTTCTATTATTCATTTTTAGGCAGTCAGTAAATTACAGAGGAGAGATAGGAGCCCCATTTTATTCGTCAATAACAGCCTGGAGTTTAGCAGAGAACACGTCACTTTGTCTGGATTTCAGGCAATAAATCAAGGCCCAGTTGTTCAGCTATTATTTATAATATTTTACAGATACTGGCAAATCATTCAAAACTGTGATTAATGCAACCCACACCAGGAGCTCCACATTGTGCCAAAGCAAATTATCAAGGTTCTGTTTGAGTAGGGAAAAATGACGTAGGAGAGGTATCCATACCCCATTCCTTCTTCCTAAGGTAATAGATCAATCTTAAATATCCAAGTTTCCTTGTATTTTTCTTCCTCAAAGGGTACTTCATCCAACAGCCCTAAAAAGATGGGAATTCTCATGAGGACACTGGTCAGACACCTCCTGGACATGTGGCTTTAGGACTTAATTTTATTTGATTTTGAAATTATATCTGCTCTGAGGGAGCAACTAATTCTGTAGTTTTCAGTGGCACATAAGAGATCTGCATGTTTTCCTCAGACTTCCTTAAATATTTTTGCAAGTGTCGTAATTCCAGCTATTTTCTCCTAGCAAAATTTTCAGTTGTGGAGAAAAGTGCAAAATTTATTCCTAAGTCCAAACACACACATACACAGAGTGATTAAAGTCTTGTAGAAATCATGGGCAATCAGTCTTGCTCCAGATGACAACAATACCTGGCTGAGAAAAATCCTTGGATGACAGAAGAACAACCCATTATTTACTGCTTGAAACTTGCAGATCTAGGATAAATTTTAGCAAACTGGAACCTGGTCTGTCTTCTGTCAAAATGTTCACAGATTTCTGCTTGGATATATTTTATATTCAGTACCCATTTGACCACTGATTTAAATAAGGTTTTTTTTCACTTCCAAGTTCACCTCAAAATGTCTTCAGTGCTCAGATATGCACATATTTTTATCTGCAGGAAAAATTACTTTAAAGGCACTTTCCAAAGCTATCCAGCTTACATTTTTTTTAGTGAATACTTTTAATAGTGAGTGCTCTCAGTATTAAAGCTTGTGCATTGACTGAAAATGCAATAATTACAGTCAGTCAGTAATTCCTTTCCCTTTCCTCTGCTTTTCCTCTCTCCTGATTCATAAATCAGAATAGACAATTTCTTGAATTAAAAATTTCCCATGTACAAGAATAATTCTCTTAATTTAGTTTTTTTTATGGTCCCTCCATGGTGCTGGAAAAGTGGAGGAGAACCCAAATGGAAAAATAAGGAGTTCAAGCATATCCTGATGCATAAGTCTACCTCATTATCAGGAAGTGTACGCCTCAAATAGGTAACTCCAACAGTTTGAAAGTTTCCCATTATTTTTCTCCCTGTTTTGGTGAATTTCTAACCAAAGCTGTCTCAATGCACTGTTCTGCAGCAGGGACTGTGATCCCTCCCTGGCCACTGCAGGAGGAAGTCAACAGCTGGATAACAATTTCCCTCTGCCAGTTTGGAACATCCTGGAGATTAAACTGGCAAGATAGAGGGTGCCCAGAGAGGCTCCAGAAAATCCTGGTTTCTGAGGCTTTGCAGTCACTTCACTATTTAAGGCGAATAAATAAACAAGACGTTCCTACTTTGAGCGCATAAAGTAGTTTTGTTCCGAAACTTTGCCACAATCAGAACTAGATCAAGTATCTGTCTCATATCATACATCCTCAGTTCAGTTTCTGAAATATTATAGAAGGTATTAAACCCAGGATTTTTCTCTGTGAGTTATAGATATGTGTATATATTTTAGATGGTTTATAATTATGTGTATATTATATATTAAAACTTTATGTATTACATATAATACACATATGCATTAAATAGCATTTTTATTGTCTAAATGGACATAGGACAATTATATCTAATATAGCCAACAAAGATATTTTACGTAAGAGTATTTATATTATAGACATACATTTTTAAAGAATCATAGCATATTTCTATTTGTTTCTTGCCTATTGGAAACTAAAACTTTTCCCTTGGAGCATTTTACATTTTTGTTTATTTAGGTAGTTATGAAAATAAATATTATTAATCCTGATGTTAGAATCCTGCCTGCATTTTTCCTCAATCATCAGTACAGGGAAGCCCATGGCACCAAAACCTGCAAAGAGAATCAAAGCCTTTAGCAAGAGTAATTACAGTTGTTCCACATTTCCCAGCTAATGGCTTCATTAAGTGCCTGGAACATGTGATGCTTACAGGAAAAATCATCGTTCTTATAACTGACTTTTCCATCCAGCTCTTTCTGTCATTGTCTGTGTTCTCTTGGGCACAGAAGCTGAAGTTACTGCTTTTTGTCTTACAGAAACCTGTGCCACATTTTTAGCAACAACAACAGATTCCGTTTCTTTTGCAACTGTGTACCAGTTATTAGGATTGCAGCATTGCTAAAACTACAGACAGGAAACAGAATCACGGATCTACCTTTACTAATGGTATAGAAGAATTCTGATGTGAGAGGGGATTGGCATTTGCTCCTTCTAATTTCATATACATGGGGCACATGGTTTCTTTTGAGCAAGTTTGAGCTGCAGTAGGAGCTCAGTAGGAGTTTGTCTGTTTGCCTTCCTCTGAACACCTAAACTATCTGTAGATAACAAGATATTTGTTCCTTTTTTCATCATAGATACTTTCACTGCCTCCCAAGAAGACTTAGTCACTCAAATCAGTCATTTTCTCAATTTTTAAATTTTCTTCATTTTCTATCTTCTTTTGTTTCACTTTCACTGTCCATTCAGTTGAAGGGGAAAGGGAATAACAAGGGTTTTGAAATTTTCTGATAGAACAATTTTCCATTTGGAGGTGACAGCACAACAGAATGTATATGGAGCTGTAACCACTACAGCCAGTTTTTAGAGGTTATTACCTACACGCTTTGTAACAGGATTGTTGCTTTGACTATAATAGAGGTGCCTTGGGCCTTGACCTAATATTAACCAGCCAACCCTGTTTTTCCTGGTGGATTGGAGCAGATGACCTCGTGAGATTTCTGTAACCTGAGTTAATATAGATAGATCCAAGTTTTATGCTACTGCAATAAGAAAGCAGTTAAAATATTGGAATCGTTTCCTCTGGAGTCATAGAATTTTGATTTTTCAACAGATTACTTGCATGAAACTAAATTTGAAAACACCCTAATCCTTGTGGTACTCAAAATCCATATTGAATAGGTTTCATAGACAAAGCTGGTACTCTTTTATTCTTTCTGAGTATTATTCCTGGCATAAATAGACAGATGTCATTTAGCATTAAAGGATTTAGGACATGGTTTATCATGACCTTTGAGAACATTCACAAGGAGAAAACACATACTGTTATACTACATTTTAACCTAACAGAAAGCAGCAAAAGTCAGTGCACTCAATGGACATCGACAACAAGAAAATTGAAGCTGTACCAGGTAAATGGAACCAAATGTATGAAACCAGTATTCAACAATAATTATAACTTCCACAGGCTGTGGATTTCAGCACCATTGTGTGCCCTTAAACACAGATTATATGTCTTTCTATTTAAAAATATATCTTCCACCTTAAACCTATACCGGTGGTTTATACTCAAGAACTATAATATTTTCTTTTTTTATGTATAATACATTTTTCTGTATGATGTACCAGAGTGTGGCTACTTATGATTATGACCTCTGTTACCACCACAAAGTGCTCTCTCCTTGAGACATAAATACCTACTTCCTCAAATACATGGCGACCATTCATCTACCTGAAAAAAAGTTCATGCAAAAAGAAGAGCACTTTGGGGTTTTTTTGAGCCATTTTTCCCACAACAGCTTCCCTCTTTTTATAGCCTTTCTTCTGCTCCAAGTTATTATTATTCTCACGCCATCCCGTATTTCACACCACAGCATGTTTATTGGCAGCAATGTGCGATGTCCCAGGCAGCACAGGAATCCACAATTTTCTGACTCCCTTTCCCTCTCCAGTGAGCATTAAAAGACGTTTTTATTGATCTCATGAGGTTCCTCAGTGGCCTTTGGGCTGACCTGCGTGGCAGCATGTCCTGTGGGTTACCTGAGGTTCAGGCCAAAGTGCCAAACTGAACTTGTCCAAATGTCATAGGTCTCTGCTTGTCTGATACTTTTAATTTATGTGTGCTCTGCACAGATTTTGTCTACACTTTGGAAGAACTCTGACTTTAATCCTGAGTACCATTCTCGAACTATCGGGTCGGTTGCATATTTATATAAATTCCCAGGCAGCCCCTGCAATCAAAATCCCCTGGGGACTCTGATGGTGCTTTCAACCTTCTGATTTTGCAAATAGTTTTCCCCAGGATCTCTTGGTGGAAATGGGTTCAGAAAGACTGATGTGTCTTGGATAATTGAGGAACTGGTGAGCCTGTCTCAGTGATAGGGAAATGCAGATACATCTCCTGTCCCCTCAGAAGCTGTGTCAGGCCCCCAGTCAAGGCCAGAATTCAGTCTGGGTGACCAGTCACAGAGCAGAGCTGAGGCATCTCCTGGACTCTAGTGGACCTATCTCACTCACTACAAAAGAACCATGAAGGGGATTAGAGGGATGGAACACTCTTTATATGAGTAAAGGCTGGGAGAATTGGGATTTTTTTATCCCAGGGAAGAAAAGTGTTCAAGGACAGGTTGGACAGGGCTTTAAACAACCTGGTCTAGTGTAAGGTGTCCCTGTGCACAGCAAGGAGGTGAAATGAAATAACATTTTAAGTCCTTTCCAGCTCAAACCATTCTATGATTCCATGAATCCACATCCTTGAGGGCAAGACTGGAAGCTCAACAGGACAGCATAGGACATCAATATAGTCTACAGGAGAAAAAAATTCCTCTGACTAAATGCAGGCATCCCATGTGAGACAAGATGAATTGCACCTACAATTTAATAATTTCCTTACTGTTTCCTTAGCTCTAAAAAGAAGTACATAGAAACTTGTTTAAAAAGTGATGCCCAACAGAGAAAACACCCACGTTAAACCCTACCTTGGGGCTCTCTTTGCAGTCAGTCAGGAGAGACCGACACCTTGCCAGAGACTGGAACACGCTGCCATCTGGAAGTGTTCATCTTTATCTGCATTGCCTGCAGATAGAGCCTAAAAGCTTTTTTAGAATTTATCCATAGATCTAAATTAGACAAGTTAGACTTCACCAGCAAAAATACACTTTTTTAGTATCAGCTCTCCCATTTGGAATCTATTAGAAGGGTCCGTGTTCTTAGGGTAGATCAAACCCTAGGAACAAGGGCAATGCACTTCATCAGACAGATGAATTTTAACATGCTAAATGTACATGTAATTTAAGAAGATATTTAATGTTTTTCTTCCCTATATAAATGTCCTTAAAACTTAGTTGCATTTCCTTCTATCTTTTAGATTGAGAGTGTTGTTAAGCACCTATAGATCTGTATTAGAAGTCTCAAAACCCAGCTCTGATCAAAGGGATATCATTTGAGATAGGGGATTTTCTGGACAATCTGAAAAGTCCTGAACATTTTGTTCAAATAATGAATATTGATTGCCATAGCTGTTAGGTGTCGGGGTGACTTTAGAGGTTTGTTATACAGCTGAACTATCTTGTCCAAAGAGCAGGAAAACCTACAGAAAAGTGACAATATTAATTTAGGAGAATGTTGAATGATTTAAAATGGACTTCTTGTATCTGTTATGCTGACAAATATTTATCCTTAAGCACAGGACTGTGAAGGAGTAATGAAAAACCAACCAAAAAAATGACAACATCTCTCTTGGAGAAACTTCCTTCTGTCCTTCTATTTCATGCTGCCTCCATCATGACTGCCTTCCCTGCCAAAGGAAAAGTAATATTATTTTTATTGGGTTCATGGTATTGGCTAGTCTAAATTTGATTTTGTTGTAGTACTCCCCAAAACTGTGGGATTTTCAGCTATTTTTCAGTTCTATTCACATAGAACTCAGAATACAGATTTGACAAAGCACACAAGGAGATAGTCTCTGGAAGTTTAAGAATCATCTTATGCAAAGTGTCCAAGGCCAGGCTGGATGGGCTTGGAGCAACCTGGGGTAGTGGAAGGTGACCCTGCCCATGGCAGGGCATTGGAATAGGATGATCTTCAAGGTCCTTTCCAACACAAACCATTCGGTGATTTTATGAAGATTGTATGAATTCAGCTTAATTCTTTATATCTCTGACAGTAAAACATTTGTACTCTGTTTACGTGTATTGCTATAAAATTATCTATATATATGGGGTAAGAGTATCCCATATTTTTCTTGTCTTGATAAGCAGATTACATTGACTGTACTTCATACAATGAAATTCACAGCTCAGATATGCTTTGAGTAAAAAATGTACTTGATCAGTTCTAAATTTTATAGCCTTCAGTTTTCTGAAAATTTTCCTGTCACATATGGTGAAGTAAGAAAAATAAACTATCACCGTCTGCCTTCTGTATAATGTTCACAAGCATATCCCATCACTTTTTCTTCTCACATTTGTCATCTTTTAGAGTAAAATCAGGACTGGGACATGTTTCTCAGTCTTCCATGTGAATTCTGGTCTGTTCTTGTGCTTCTCTGTCCACTGATGTCTGTACCATAAATATTTCTGTTCCAGCGTGGAGCTGCTCACTGCACTGCTCACTTGTGCTTGAATGGAATTTATGTTTCTTCCCCTCACTCGAATGGAAGGGAGGGAAACACAAAGGGAATTCCCATCTTCTTCTTGCAATTTATCTTTGCACCACTTCATTCATTAAACACCTTCCTCTTTTCTCAAGTAAAATTGCTTATTTTCCCAACATTTGACACCCATACTAGAGACTTAGGATGTGCATTATTAGTCAAAGAGTGATTTTTTTGGGGGGGTTTGTAGTGATCTGCATTCATCCAGTTAAAGAACTCCGATGTCAAAAGACAAGGGCCAAAAAGAAGCATGATCATAAGACAGTTTAGACAACATGATTGAGACCAGTTAAACTGGGAATCTGAAAGCTGGAGATGTGATGTTGCACCATCAGATGCTGGTGGGGTATTGCCCTTTACTGTGCACAGACAGAAAGGCAGGGTTGAATTATTTGTCAAATATAAATGTGGGAAACATTTTTCTGTGGAGAACATGATAGAGATCATGGATTCATTTTCTTGTAGTTTCACAGAGATCTGAGCACCTGTCCTTTCAGTAACATGTAGATTTAATCCAGAATTTATATTTTCTGCAACCTCCTTTGCAGGCACTGGATGGCTCCTATAACACACCAACTTCTACTTTCTGGTTTTGGTTTGGTAGAAGAAAGAAAAAAAAGTTGAGTCCTACTTGGCTCTTTCAAGATTATGGGTCTTGTGTTATCTCCAATCTAAACAAACAAAGGAGAATAAATTATCTATTTTTTTGCAAACTTCATATTTTATAGCCTCTGAATCTAAAGAGAGGAGCTCTTATTGTTTTGGTGAGCTACTGCTTGATTTGTGGCCACAGATGTTTATAAATTAAGGGATTGTGGAAAATTGTGAAGTTTCTGCTTTTCCTTTGTCTAGTAAAGCTCCTTCCTTGGCTGGGAAACAATATTCTCAGCTCATCAGAGGCAGAAAACAAACATTAGCTTATAGCTCCCTAATTTCCTCATCGATAAAGAAAAGATTTATAAGCATTAATTTACTCCTTTTATGTTTGTGTTTTGTGTCTATTCCCATTGTACGGGGAAAAAAACTTGAAACAATTTGTCTGATAAAGAACAGATCTGTAAGAGCTATGGAACCCATTTGCATGTTGTTCCACAGCGTGTTCTCAGGAAAGCCAGATGTCCCCATGTATTGCTGCAGTTCCTGTCTGCAGATTCACTATTTCACTCTCATCTAAATTAAATTATCTGAGGGACAGACAAGGTGCCCATGGGACACAGCTGCACTTCAGATTTGGGTAACTTTCACAACTACGTAGAGAAAGATCTTCATTCCTTTTGAAGTGGCTGGGATTGATTCTCCCCACTGCAGTAGGCCAGGTTTTCAAGGTCAATTCGGTTTTAAGGCCAGGTTGGATGGGGCTTGGAGCAGCCTGGTCTGGTGGAAAGTGTCCCTGCCCCTGGCAGGGGTTTGGAACAGGAAGGGCTCTCAGGTCCCTTCCAACACAAACCATTCTATGAATCACTCTATGATCTATCCTATGATTTGACTACTCCATCAGCCAATATCTAGATCAAAAAATGCCCAGAGGTAAAAAAATAAAAAGTCTGAACACAGCAGAGCATTAAGTTCTTCCAAGAATGCCCACAACAGTCATGGCTACATACATACATATGTAGCACATTCACCTTTCCAAATCATTGTCCTTCTAAACACAACCTTTGGACTACATTTTCCAGCAGTAGCCACTTGATACATTTCATTTAACACACTTTTCTATTCTTAATTCAGTTTATCAGAGCCAGAAGTTTCTTCCGTGCCACAGGCTACTGAGACCATGAATCAAGATCAACAGGGATGCTGAAATTGAGTTAATAATTGCCACACTGGGAGTATCCTGGTTTTTTTACCTCATCAGTTGATATAAATAATCAGGGCTGTTTTTTAGATTATCCTAAATATCTACAAATCAAATATCTTTCTTCCCACCTCCCACTCACCCCTCACAAGAAAATCATTATTTTCTCCATTTAATGTGAGCTGTTGAAAGACTTCTTAGTTAAAAGTTCAATGAAATCTTATTATCTTGATTATTACAATGCAATAAATTTATGTAATGTTGATCCCCACTGTGCTGTATCTTTTATAACTTTTCTCCGTTCAGATTAAAGTGGTTTTACACACATTGGAATTTTACCTTCCAAGTGTTAACCAGTAATGTATGGAAGATAGTGACATCTCTATACTTCATTGATTTCCAGCAGTTGTCCCAGAATAACTTCTTAATTATTTTTCTAGCAGTTATCTTGAAATCTAATTATAAGATCTAATTTGTTGAAGTTACAGAGCTGCTATCGTTTTCCAAAATAAAATCCGGCTGGCTGGTAAAATTTTAATGACAGATGAATTTACTAGAGATTTCTCAGTTACGAAAAAAAAAAAAAACTAACCAACAAACCAACCAAACAAAACCAAGCGAAAAAAAAATACAAAAAACACAACAAATCCAAAAACATAAGAAAAAAACCCCATCACCACCACCAACAACCACCAAAAAAAGAACAAAAACCAACCTGATAATTTTGAAACTTTATCTAAACATTTATTGAAACGCATAGTCCTTATCGCACGTTGAAAGACACCTGAGAGGTAATTCCTGAGGGATGAATAGGAGGTTAGTTCTCGGGAGAGAAAACTTTTGACTATTATTCTTTTAAATCCAAGGGGCTTTCTATTGTTCAGGGCATTTCAGCCTGTGTGACCAGGAAATCCTTTGGGAAAACTCAGTTCTTCCTTGGTAATGGAGCAAATCAAGTCTGTATCTACTCACCACAGACGTTTCACAGCTGGTGAAATCGATGGGAGCCGCTCTTCCCAGAGAAGAGGAGGTCACACCTTCCTGGCAGTGTCCTGACAGAATCGACCAGTTTGCCAAGAAATTTGCTATTCAGGGGATAAAATCTGTGAGCCCCTGCCCACCTTGAGGAGTCACACACATGTGGCCATGCCAGTACCAAACCTAAGCTTTATCTTCAAACACCAAACCATCCTGGCGCCTCTTCAGCCAGGGCCTTGGTGTGAGGTGACAGCATTGTGCTTTGTCCCCACAAGCTCTCTGCCTTGCTGTCCTTATTGCTGCTCCTTTTTATGCTGTGCCATAAGATAAAAATACCCCTGCTGTGCTTGGGGAGGGATGAGCTTGGCCTGTCTCACCGTGTAGCTTTGTGGCAATGCTGAACCCCCACAGTGCTTTTCTTTACCCCAAGCATGGAAGTGGGGCCTGAGTTAAAAGATCAGGTTCACCTCCTACAACCAGTTCTGGAAGTGGAGCTGAAGTAGCTTCTAGGTGTAGACTTGAGGAGTGTGGGAGAGGAAGAAGAAAAGTAGGCTTAAAAAGAGGAATTTCCTTCCCTTGTGACTGTAAAATCCTAAAATGCTGTGAACTCCCACATCTATGAATCTGTGCATTTCACTGAAAGGTGGTGTTCGCTTTCTGTGTGGTGTGGGTGTGTTGGGTTTTTTTTGTTTATTCATTTTGTCTTTTATTTCTGTGGCTATTTTTTAAAATTTCTAATTATTATATTTTCATGGTGATACGTAACCAGGAACTGCTTTGACAAAGTTGTGGGTTTGAAGTCTGTTAGCAAAAATCTCTCTCTGAGCATTTAATCAAGCCCACTCATTGGGACTGAAATGTTACTGTGTAGTCTCCAAGTTCTGAAAAGAGGCAAAACCAGCACACTGAGCATACAGTTAAATGGCAAAATAAAATCTATTTCATAGGAAAGTTTTGTTGGTTTTTTCCCTTGCGTTTTTTATAAAAAGGCAGCTGCTGGTGCTTTCTATTTTAAACAAATAACAACAACAAAAAAAGTTATATACAGAAGAGGAAAGAAATCAAATGACTTTCTGAACCCAAACTGAAAATGGCTATTTTAGAGAAGAGCAGAGGTATTTATTTTTTGAGTGCCCCCTCATGACAACCTTTAGCAGGCAGGTAATACATCATCAGAGGCCTGTGCTTCCAGCAGCACATCCATTCCAGCAGATTGCTTGGAGTGGAGGAGGGAGTCAGAGTCATCAATTACAGCTGCTCCCAACGTGTCAACAGGTGCACAACCGAGATTCCTCTCCAGCCTTGGAAAGTCAGAGAGGGAAAAGCTCCACCAGCTGTAATTTCAGTGCCTGTTACACAGAAGGAAAAAATAGAATTTGTGCAAACTTTCTTGCTCAAGGCCAGCATTAATTATGCAAGGAAATAAATTTGTTACTTGTAATATGACTAAACATAAATTTAAGATGATGGGTTTTAACAATATGAAAATGGAGAGTCTTGCTTTGCCTACGACCTTTGATGTGTTTTGGCATAATTCTTCACTTCCCTGAGGCTTCTTAAAGTTTGTAACATTATGTGTGCTGTGGGGCCTCAAGCAACACAGCATTTTCCTAGACAGAGCACATACCCTGAGAGGACACCAGGCGTATCTGGGGAGATGTGAGTAAGAAAAAGGGGACTGGATCCAAAGCCAATTGAAGGCTGTGGAATGACAGCTTTCTCTTCTAAATTTTGGGTCATCTCTGTGACCACTTCAGGTCCTTTTGTGCCTCCCAGCCCAAGGACTGATGACTGGAATGTCTGTGATGGTGGCAACAAGATGAAATTCTAGTCCTTAATGAGGCAAAAGTATTTTTTATGAAGTTGGATCTTCCTCTAACTTCAATGAAACTCTAGCTTTTTGGCACTAGAATAAAGAAAAATTTTATTGTAATGAATGTAATCTTAGTGAAACCAGGCTGATTATTATTTGAACTGAGAAACTCCACTTTCATGAACAAAACGCCTGAATTAGGTGCAGGAAACGCTGAAATCCCATGCTAAATCACCCGGTTTTTGCACAGTGAGGCATTCCAGTGCCTCTTAAAGCATTTCAGCTCTGCCTTTCAGGTCTCAGCCTCTGAGTGGTTGGAGACAATGCTGAAGATTTTAGCATATACAGAATTGGAATTTGTGAGTGATGAGACAGCCACTCAGAAGACATTTAGAACACGATCTGTGATGAGTAAGGAGAATTTGCAGCGAGACAAAGTTCAGAAAGGCTTCCCTTATAAATATGAGTCTTCATCCCAATGTGAGCACCACCGAGACTGATCATTCTCTGAAATAAAGGCTTTGTTCTCCAATCGCTTTAAATGATAGCAACTCAGAGGATCAGAAAGTCAGAACTTTCCACTTTACTTTAACCAGCAGGACACTCTGAAATGAGCTTTTAAGCTTAGCTGGAATGAATTTACAGAGACATTTTCATTTTATTCTGAATAACCAAGGCGCCCGTGCTTCAAACGCTGTTCCCTACCTGGTGCATGGCAAAGCAGTTTTCAGAGTCCTTGACTTACTGAAAATCTCTCTGCTCCCTGTGTGCACTGGAAGGCTGATTGAGATGACCTTGCATATCTGCAGCCCATCAGCCTTTTCTCCTTTCTCCCAGGAAGGAGAATTGTTTATGAAATTATGTTTCAATAGCAGTAGCAGGCAGAATTCTGATTAGGCGAGTGGTTTGCCCCTTGGAAAAGGAAAAAGGTCGATGCAGGAGCCAAAGTTTTAATTATATTGGCAGTTTTCCCCATTCATAAAAGTTTAGGAGAATGAAAGATTCAGGACAGGGTGAGGTGCAAGTGTGCTGTGCTTATGCAGGGCAGTTGTGCACTCTGATGTTTAACAGACCATTGTAAAGTACTTTATTTTGGGGTGTGTGCACTTGTATTAACACAGAAAGCATCGCAGTGATCGAGCCACAGAGTAACCAGCGCTTCCCCAACACATTGCTCAAGAAGTGACCATTCCTGTTGTTCCATGCATTTCGGAAGAATACAGGTGACTTAGCTGAGATGAAAACTCAAGTCATACATTGTGTTGTGCAGCAACGTCCTATTTCAGAATATTGAGTCTGTTAAGGCACCTATGGAAAAAAAGAAGAGGGGAAAACCAGAGAAAGAAAGTGTTTCATAGAATCAAATACTATCCTGGGCTGGAAGGGACCCACAAGGATCATTGAGTCCAACTCCTGGCCCTGCACAGGACACAACAAGAATCTCACCATGGACCTGAGAGGGTTGTCCAAGCACTTGACCTCTGCAGACTTGGGTCATCGCTTTCCTGGGGAAGGTGTTCCAGTGTCCAAACACTGCAGCAGAACTTCCAGACATCAGGCATCCAGCATCTCCCTTGAAACCATGAGGAATCCGTGAATTACTGCTGCACTTGCTGTTATTAATAAAACATCAACAACCAAGCCTCATTAGATAAGGTCTGAAAGCAGCAGTGTGTTATACCCTGACATGAAAACTCCACTTATTTACAATATATTTAAGATTCCAACATGGGGCCTAATGCAATTAGTCAAAATCATTTTGAAAATAGCTGGGAATCCCTAGGATGCCTCAACAGGCAAAAAGGAATCTAAGTGGAGTTAAAAAGATGCTATTAATGACCCTGCTGTGATGGAATAAAATAGAAGCTGTTACTTCTTGCTAAGCAAATGAAACCAAAGATATACTACTGATCTCTGCTTCCACGGCCTTAATTCCTAGTGGAAATTTTCTGATTTCCTTTCCCATAAATACATTTTCCTCCAGGAATTCGACATACATCTTGAACAAATGCCAGACTGCTTCAAATAGCTCAGTGCTGGGTCCAGGTTACTCTGTAATTCAGTCAGAGCTGATATAAAATCCACTGGGCTGTAGTTTTCTAAGTTTTGTAAAACAAAGACTTTATTTTTGCTTTATAAATTTGGGTAACTGAAAATGTCGAACATTTTAAGTATTTATTGTGAGGGTAATTAGAGAGAACAATGTTGTGTGCTATTCTCATTTGAGAGCAGTCTAATGGACCAATTTATAAAAACATGCTTAAGGTCATTAAACACATTACAACGTGTACTGCATTTGAGTTTTTCAGTGTCTTTTTGAGATTTCTACATTTACTGTGGAGATTTGAGAGGTTTTGTTTTGGCTCACTGGTTTGGTTTTTCTGGTTGTTGTTTTTGTTCTCCAGATCTCTGCCCCAAGATGAGATATTTTCTTTTGTTGATTTTGCCTGGTTGGTTTTTCACCTAGGAATGCAGTAATAATTTTAATCAAGGGGGTTAGACGGAATGCATTATTTTTTTAATATTAACTGAAAAATAAGGTTTTATTTTGCTGCTAACAGGTTTTTGTAATCTGTGTATGGGCTTGGAAGGTGCCAGTTTTGTTGGTTTCATATTTGTAAATTTCACCAGAAAGTCCATTGAAAATGAATTATGTTCAGACAATTTCTTAGCTTTCCTGGAGCAGAAGAAAACTTCCAGGTGCTCCACTTCTACCGAGTCAGTGAATCCCCACAATCCCCACATGAACATCAGTGAGGTTGCAGGTGCCCTTTTTCATATAATTCTTACTAATCAACCAAAAAATACTATTTTTCCAGTGGCTTTTCCAACAGTTTGGTGGTGCCCAGCTGTTAGAAGAAGCAGGAGGAGGCATGAGTGGGAAAAGCAGAACTGCAGAGGGATTGGATTAAGTTTGGGAATAGATCAGG
This sequence comes from Bombycilla garrulus, assembly GCA_013400315.1. Lineage (NCBI taxonomy): Eukaryota > Metazoa > Chordata > Aves > Passeriformes > Bombycillidae > Bombycilla > Bombycilla garrulus. The sequence continues at coordinate 173,621 of VXBU01016267.1, forward strand.
GACAGGTATTAATGCATTTATTGTCGGTAGCATCTTTGTAGTATTATTTAGATAATGTAAAATTTAAGCAAGGTGGTGTAAAGTGGGAAGTTTAGAAGGTAAGAGAGAGGCTGACTCTCTTGTACAGGAAACTGGAAGATATCCTGAAGGATAGAATATTTTTCCCACCTCCGACACCGAGATCCTAGCTCGAATTGAACAGTCACTTCTGACTGCATCCTCATTTTCTGAATGGAGAGCATTAGACATCCAGGGAAAGAACTGCTTTGGATTGACCTCTCCCAGCTACAACAGAATTCCATTGGAATTTGCCTTTGATTATACCAGACCGCCAAACACCCTGGAAAACCGTGGTCAGCTTCTCAGGTCCATTATGACAGTGTTGTGTATTTCTGTAAGTATGAAATTAATAATCCCTTCCCCAACGATCTCTGCCTTCGCCCAGGAGCGATCTGGGAAGGTTGACTCGGGAGAAGCTGCAGAGTGGAAGTGCAAGGAGTTATAATGAACACAGGATCCATTCAGTGAGTAGGAACCAGGTTCAGCCTTTGCCTCACCCTTAGTTGCCAGAACAGCCCTTCAAAGAGTGTGAGATCAGTCACGTATTCAGTTAAGGAAACATTTTGGGTCTGCCAGCACACAAAAAGCTCCGAAATACCCCCCAAATCCACATCCCATATCCCACCCTGTTCTTCTGTTTCTTTGGCTCTGCACTGTTTGGCTCGTCCTAAAACTCCCACTCCAAAGTCCCATTCCCTGATCTGCGTTTGGACCTGGAAACAACATCCACATCATCAGTTCCAGCTCAGGATGAACCTTCTCCCCATTTCAGTCAGCCAGGAGACTCTCCTGACCACAGATTCAGTGTGCTGCAATCTTTTCTCAGCAACTGCCTCCTCTGGAGTGTTTATATAACTTTCAGCCGAATGAACAATGTTTCCTTGGAGTCTGTAGATCTTCCAGCAGAGTCCGCTCCCTCTCAGGGTGGCTTTCTGTCTTTTATCAAGCTGTGTGGGACAGGTTTGGTGCCATGATGGCAATGCTGGGAACGGGAGCACAATGCTGAAAAGGAAGAGAGAATGCAGGGCGAAGCCACAACCCTTCTTTTTTTTTTTTTCTTCTCACCAACGTGTTCACCAAGTTTGGAGGAAGCCATGAAACCTTTAAAATGTAAAATCAACTCACTAATTCCAAGGAAGCTGCAGCTTCTTGCGGTTTTCATTTCATGATGCCTGTAAGGAGAAGGCTGTTTTGGGTGCTCTTGTCTCACACCAAGTAATGAAGTGAATTTGTAAATTCAGCTGTCAGCTGCATCTCGGCTCTGACTCCCAGTGATCCCTGCATCCAAAGGTGGCAGTAAATAGGCAGCTCCCTCTGCACCACTTTTGTCATTTCCCATGAGGAGCAGTTCTCTGGTTACAGGATCCTACCTTCAATCACAACGAGCCTCCCCCTCCAGTTTCCTTGGTTCTCCTTATGCAAATATCAGGGGTGTAGAGATGAGCAATTCTTCCCTGATATTTTCCCTAAGCTTGTTCTTTTGTTTTTCCCCCTCAGGAAGTTCAACAGCTTTGGAGCCTGGCATCCCAGAATTTGTGCCCGGTGAAGAATCAGTGGTTGAATCTTCATGTCCTGGATTTATTTTTATGAAATACTCCTTCAAATCCTCCTGTTTTTGTAGCAAACCCCTGATTTCCAAAGCCATTAACCTGGTGATTAGGAAGGGAATATTCGGGGACAAACAGACACAAATTGTTCCTGAAATGGCTCTCCAATTTATCCCCAATGTCTCTGGCTGTATTGACCATGTGTAATCTCACAATGTAACAATGCTACTGAAATTACACGAGTACAGTTATCTGAATTTGTGCATTATGCTTTTCTAACCACACTTCTGTTTGTGTAACAAAATCCATGATGTAGATTGGCTTTTTGGCACTTTCTCCTCCTTGTAAAATTACCTCATGGACAATGGGCAAGTAGATATTTCAAAAGAGTCTCCAAAAAAAAAAAAAAAAAGAAAAAACCCAAACCAAACGGATTAAAAGAAAATACTTAGAACAGACCAATGATTTTAGAAAGGATGGTGTGTAATTCCATTTGTATTAAAACTAAGAAAGGTTCAGAGTAGAACAACAAGATGATAAAACATCAGAAACAGCGTGGAATACATGAGCAGATCAGGCATCTTCAACCTGAAAAATAAGTGACTGAAAGGAAAAATTACACGAGACTGCAGATGCATGCGTGGCACACAAAGGTTGTGGAAGGGATGAGAATGAAGTTTGAGGATTGCTCTGTTTCTTTTGTCCAAGGACAAAGTGAATCCTCTGGAGCACTTACTACCATTAGTTTGCCTGATCTGGGTTTGTGATATGGGCAGAATTACAAAAAAAAAGAAAACAACAAAAAGCACAAAAACATAATATCTGTTAAAGAGATTTCAATAGGTGTCGCTGTAGAATTCACTCAGCGGCAATAAAAGACTCCATCGATCAGAAGGCAAAGAAACTAAAAGCCTTTATTAAGAAAAGAACCCGACTTTTATAGATGAGTTTATTAGGTAGATTCGTATTGTTTTAACAGGTTAGCAAGCAAAGGACACCCCTCAGCCCACTGGTGAAAGAAGAATAACAACCTCTTGAAAAACATCTTAAGACAAATATCATGTAGCTCACATACACAACACCAGGTGCAGATATTGTTTACAATTCCCTTCTCTGCATTCCCTCACAGCCTCCCAGGATGGCCTGAGAAAGTTGCTGATTTCTCTCTCTGACCGGGTTGTCAGCACCCACAGATAAGCACTGACCAATTTTATTGATTCTATAACCAGAGGGAGGAGACATTTACTGAAATGTAGATATTTCCAGTGAATGTGGCTCTGTCTGGACTGCGTCCCTCCAAAGCTTTCTTTATGGAGAGTGCGTCAATCAGCTTTGGGAAGTCTAGGATTTCCTCTCACCTTAAAATAGATCTGACTGATTGCAACCTCCACAGGCCTGTGTCATTCCATGAGCTGCAGAACAGAGACCAAGATTCAGGTGTAGAAATTTACACTGTAATTAAAATCAGTGAGATCAACCCTTCCATTTAGTCTGGAGTCTGATTTCTGTGGCTTTCATTGGCTGCTTGACAGGGATTCCACCACTTCCCTGGGCAGTCTGTTCCAAATCTCGACCATCTTTTCAGAGAATAAACTCTTCCTAATATCCAATCTAACTGCACACTGAGGCACGCTTGGCTGGAGTGAAGCTGACAGGGACTTACCCAGCTTCAGTTGCAGCATGGCAGCATCTCTGATCTTTGAGTAACTTGTCTGTATTTTGTGTCTTTCTAACGTATGTGTGAGCACAGCTGAAAAAAACTAGTCGAAAGCAGTATCAGCACCAGAGGGAAGTGGCCATCTGCTGTCTTTAGAGAGAAATCTGTCTTTAAAAATATTGTAGAAACTGCATTTCCTTCTTTGTATGTGTTCTGGACAACTTAAAAAACACAGAAACCAAATGCTCTTGAGTACGCACTCCGGGTAAGTAAGAAATGTGTTGAGAGAAATTGTATTGTTAGGGCCTGTAAGAAAGAGAGAGACTTTATACCAGGCCTCTAGTGGCAGAAAAAAAAAGGACAATAATTTTAAATTAAGAGTAGATTTAAATTGGAGATGATTTTATTTATTTTATTTTTATGATTAGAGTGGAACAGGTTGCCCAGAGAAGCTGAGGCTGCCTCATCCCTGGAAGGGTCCAAGGCCAGGCTGGGTGAAGTTGGAGCAGCCTGGGGCAGTGGAAGGTGCCTGTGCCCATGGCAGGGGGTGGAACAAGATTCCTGAAGGTCCCTTCCAACCCAAACCATTCTGTGGTCCTATCACACCGGGCTTTGACCCCTTGGCTCTGGCTAATTCTGTATGTCCGTGGTTCTCCCAAAAAGAAAAGTGATTTTTTAAAGAGAGGATATCTAAGATACTGAATAACAGCTGTGCAGTGGCAGCAGTGTCTAATATCAGACAGTTTAGTTTTATAGCAAGACCCAGGTCTGAGAAATGGACTTTTCCTGTCTGTTTTGAGAGTTTTCCAAATAGGATTGAGTTGACTCAGTTCCCAGACAGGTCAGGACCATTATGAATAGGAGCTAACAAAATCCAAACTGATCTATTTTTGGTCAATTTACCTATAAATAATTTCTTAACTTTTCATGAAATCATAAAATCTTGGAATGCTTTGGATTGGAAGAGACCTTCAGAACCATCCAGTTCTACCCCCTGCCATGGGCAAGGACACCTTCCACTATCCCAGGTTTCTCCAAGCCCCATCCAACCCGGCCCTGAGCACTTCCAGGAATGGGGCAGCCACAGCTTCTCTGGGCAACGTGTGCTAGTTCCTCACCACACTCACAGTAAAGAGTTCCTTCCTAAAATCCAATTTAAATCTATCCTTTTTCATCTTAAAGCCATCCTTCTATCTGTGATGCCATGACCAGAGAAAAATAATAGATGGCAAGTATCTAACTTTTAATTCATTTAAAAGGCATCATTATATGCTCATTTCAGTGAATGAGGGACTCGGGTTCCACCATCTCTGAAAGCTCCTCTACCCTACATTGAATATTTTGAGGATGGAAATGTTGCAGCCTTAGGAATCAATGACGTATTGCACTGACTGTTCCCTGTAAAAGCCTGCAGTGATGGATCCCCAACAGTTTTTTCATCTAATTCATCCTGTTCTGAGGAGGAGGAATCATATACTCTGAAACACTTTTAAAAATAAACTTCCAATATGCTGAAGCCTCAGTGCCTTTCCAAACTTTGAAATGAGTGAAGCTGTGTGCAAAATAATGGCTCTCATATCTACTCTAAAAGCCTTTTCTCACCTCAAATTAGTCAATAATTACAAAGCATCAGACAAAATCACTACCTGCTCTTTCTGACACAGCCTCAAAACAAAGACTTCAAACCCGGTAATTGTGTTAATGGATGACAAATGGAACCACTGGGGCAGATTTGTTCGTGGTGGAGGTTTCAGCCATGCTTCACTTGATTTACACCTACTGAAGTTCTCTGCTCCATGCCACAGATGGGTTCCAAACCTTTTTGAACATGTCTGGGCTCCCTGCATTACTATTAACACCTTCCCACCTTCTGGAGTGGGTGTCTGAACCCCGGAGTGGAGTGCTGTGCTTTACTGGCTCTAATGGAATTGAATAACTGTGGTATTTGCTCACTCCTGACAATCTCCAAAGAATCCATGAGAAACAGAATCTCTGGTTTTTGGGATCCTCTTTCTCAGCATGTCATAATCATACAATGGGGGGGTTGCCTTTTTCTTTTTTTGTTTTTTTTCTTGTGCCTTTAATTTTTTTTCCTCTGTGCCACCTTCCTCCACTGTGGGGGCTTTCCCCATGCAGAGATAAGGCTTCAATCTCTTATCCCAAGATGTGATCTAGGTTGTCTGTTGGATTTCAGCATACATTTTCATATATTTTCATATCTTTTCAGCTGGGTTCAGACTCTTTTGAGAGGAAGATGATAAAAGTTGATGAGAATAGTTTAGGACCATATGTTGCTACAAATCAGAAGAATTAGGCACAGCCCATACAACTGTGCTGCATGGGGTGCAGGCTGAAAATAAAAACTGAGGTATAGCGCCAGACAAAAGCTGCAAATACTAATTGGCACCCCTAGGAAAAACAGACTTTTAATTGTTAATTGTTAATTGTTAACAACTACTGGCCTAATGGTCACTACATGAGGAGCTGGTTTCCTGAGGAAAGGGGAATATTGGAAAATTCAGGCTTGTAACCCATATGTATTGGAACAGTGTGTCCAAAGATCTTGCATTCACTAAGAATTTCATCCTCCTGAAGCAGAGCAATTTTTGGCCTGGAATCTGTGGAGTGCTTTGCTAAAGAAAACACTAACAGAAGGCTGGTTTCTATTGTGTGAGGAGCATGAGGGGGACATTTCATAGCTAAGACACCATTTAAGGTCACTCCTCCAGGTTCCACCTCTGTCCTAGCTCAGCTGCAAACCTTTATCCTGGTTGTGTAATGATTTTTTAACTAAACAGGTGTCTAAATAAATATAAAAAAAAAATTCGTATCACCCTATAGATCTTAATAGGACTTGGGCCACACTATTTTAACAGTGAATAAATGTGTATGCAAATTGTTGTTATTAACATTAAAAACAAATCAGGGAACTTTTAATTAAGTATTAAGAAGCACTCGAGTGTTTGTGGCAAGTCCTTCTGCTGTGTTTCTTTTCTTTGATTTAGAATTTATGGTTCAACCAGGCATAAACCCTTTTTCATGTGTCTTGTTCTTGTTCTGCCCTTAAAGAATCATGGGATTGTTAAGGCTGGAAAAGACCTCCACAATTAACCAGCCATTAAACTGACCCTGCAAGCTCCACCACTAAACCATGTCCCCAGATGTCACATCTACATTTAGGGCCTTTTACACCCTCGAGGGATGGTGACCCCACTGCCTCCCTGGACAGCCTGTTTCAACCACCCTTTCAGTGAGGAAATTTTTCTAATATCCAATCCAAACTTCCCTTGGAAGGGAGCACTCTGCATTCTTCCTCTGCTGCTTTCCTCCCCATTTGAAAATCCTGGAAATAGTTAAATCGCCTGGAAAATTCAGTATAATTTCACACATTATCCTCTGTAGAGCTGAATCCATTTCTTTTTCTGCAGCTGTATCATTAACAGTAAAATATTTTATATTTCTCACCGTGTATATATAATGTAGATATACTCCCCAGCCCTCTATAGAGTTATAAAAAGCTTCCACTTGCCCCATGTGACCTTGTCACCACAAATTGCTTTTAGATTCTGTGCCATGTGAACAAACACAGCAATTCACTTTCATGTTCCTGCACTGCTAAGAAAGAAAAATAAAAGGAAATATGAGGGGAAAAAAAGTGTGCTAGAGTATGCAGTGTATGTCCAAGCTCATTCTCACTTTGACACACACTTTTCCTCACCTCCCTTTGAAGATGAAGTTCAGGGAATTCATGCAACTCACATGGAACAGTTTCTATTCAATCACACTCACTTGGAAACGTGTTCTGCTTGGGCTCAGAGGATGAGCTGAGCTGTGCTCTGGGAAGGAGAACAGAGATGGGTTTGCTCTCAAGTGAGGTTTTTTCAGTGAACTGGTAAATGAAAGGGCCCTGAACTGAGCAGTTACAACACCAGACTGAATATGAGACCTCCAGTGTTTTGGTTTTCTGTCCAGCCATCTCCTTGGACATATTTGTAACACACTAGTAGGAAATTAGGAATTGAAAATGTACTGTTAGGAAATACTAGGAAAAAACTTTCCTGGATAAATTGTGGCTGCCCCATCCCCACAAATGTTCAGGGCCAGGTTGGACAGGACTTGGAGAAACCTGATTTGGTGGAAGGGGTCCCTGTCCAAAGCAGGGGATTTAATGAAATGATCTTTAAATTCTCTTCCAACTCAACCCATTCTATGATTCTGTGACAGAGAGGATGGGCCCAGACCTCTCAGGAGCGTTTTATGAAGGACTGCAGGTAATGGATGAAAGTGGTCAGGAGAAATTTCTGTTTATTATAAGGGAAAAATTCTCCACAAAATACATAGTCAAGCATTGGAACAGGGGCCCCAAAGGCTGGGGTGTCATTTTCCTTGGAGATTTTCCAAATTGAGTTCATGAGGCTCTGAATTATCTGATGTATGAGCTTAACCAGGCTCTCAGTAGAGGATTGGTCCAGTGGTGTCCAGAAGTCAAGACAACTGCAACTATTTCAGAATTCTGCGTATTAGGAGAAATTAATACCTTTACTTAAAAGCACCGGCTGCAGGGCAAAATGGACTTCTCGATCAGCCAGAGGTAATAAATCTCATAAAGATTTGGAGAGGAAATGACTCTTCAAGGAACTGTTTCTCCATTACACATCACAAAAACATAATGGAGACTTCAGTCAGTGAACAGCTTCCCTGAGCCCTGAGGTAACAGCTGATAAACCAGCATCACATCACATCACACACTGGGTTCTTCTGGGTTTCCTCTCTGTTCCTGGAATTTCTGTCAGCATGTGATGTCTTCACAGGCTGGTTTGTAGTTCCAGTTGTATGTAGACTCTCTTTGTAAACAATTACTTAAATTATATTTCAGAATTCATCGAAATAATATTCCAAAATCCTTCTTCCAAGTTTTCTTTCAAGTAAAATTTAAGGGAACAATATTGAATAAAACACTACTATGAAAAAAAAATCATTCTGGAATTGGACTTTCAAAGCCCATGACAAAAAGAATTCTGGAAGGCATATATTGCCTAATTTAGAGAAAAATGAATATTTCTTTATGCTCATGTAGCCATACAGGTGTCTGTTTATACTTCACTACTGTGTGGACATTGGAAACTGGAACTGGCTCAGGGATCAAAGCTCCCCTCCATTGTCTCATGGAGAAAAAGCATTAATTCCTCATCTAGAAATAAACACTTTTTCTGGCCAGATCAGTTTCCCTTTGCCTATTTTTCTGGGTAGATTTTTTTATATATACTCACAGAGATGCACATCGGAGTCTGAGACTTTCCATTTTCCTGTTGCAATTTAAAATACTCATGGCCTCCCCCTGTGATTACACCTTCCTGGCTCAGGCTAAATTCTCTTTTTTAAAATTATTTTCTGTCCCTTTAGCACTCAGGGGTTGCAAAAATGGCTGAAGTTCAGCCCCTGTTTTTGGGCTGAGTCATACAGCTACGGGTGCTTTTGTGAGGCAAAGTCAATGCAGATGCACCCAAGAGCATCTTGAGGCTCCCATCAATATTCTGTCTAACCCTATATTCCCTGTGAAAGTAAAAACAGGAAATGATATCTAGGAAAAGCACATGTCTGGGTACTTTTTGTCATTCATTCCCCTTGAATTCTCTGAGCATGATCTGTTAGTGATGCTAGAGGGCCTGTCTCTGCCTAATCTTTTTAGTATCTATTTATGGACCTGCTGTCCATCAATTTATTTAATTTCAATTTGAACTTCTGGTCCTGTCTGCCTCTGTTCTGTGGAAACAAAGTACAGAATTTAACTACCCTTTGTATGAAAAAGTATCTTGTTTTACCCAGTTTCCCTTGTTTTATTGAGCGTCCCCCGCTCTAACATTATGGGATCTGTTACATTCAGCTTATCCACCATCTTTATGGTTTTGTAAAGCTGAATTTTTTCCCTTATCTGCCTTATCTGTTATAAAGAGAAGGATCCTGGGCTTTATAGTCTCTCTTTTAAGACATCTGTGTCTGTAAGACTTCATTTGTTTATCATTTCATCTCCTGTTCTCTGTGCTTCGCTCAGACAAGAGGAGGCTCAGAGGAAGAGAGGGAGGCACAGGGCACGACGTTGGAGGTTCCTCTGTACCCCAGTGAAGACCATCCTGATCCACGTTGTCCCCCTGCACCCCATGAGGAACCAGGATGGATTAAATATCTGCTCATTCCAAAATCTTCTATTTTTCAGGCTGAACAAACTCAGTTCTCTCAGCCTTTCCTGGTAGGAGAGGGGCTCCTTCCCTCTGGTCATCTTGGTGGCTTATATATTGTTTAAAAGGGAATTACAAATTTCCATGAGTCTATCCCAAACACTTAAAAATATCACAGAAACAGACAAAAATGCTATGAAAATCAAAACTATTAGCATTTGCAGCAATTTCTTTCATTCCAGTGCCAAACCAGTGCAGGATTCCATGTTCTGAGCACTTGGGGTAATGATTAATGCTTTAAAATAATCATGCTGAGGGAAAATCAGACTAAAATGCAGGCAATCAGTGGGCAATGGAATGCACACACAATGCAAATTGATGGAGGAATTAGTCATGATCAACAAGGAAAAGAAGAAAGATCAGATTGTGCAAAAGCAAGTTAAACCTCATCTTTTCTCTTCCATTTTTGTCCTGTTTCTTTCTTCCCATCATCTGTCCATTACTCTCTTTTCTTTCTTCCAAGGCTTACCTCTAGGTCTAATTCCAGTTTTTTATTGTAGGACAGAAATATATTTCATTACAACTTGAACTCATTAAATAGGTCAGGGAACATAAATGATGATATAAATTCTAACACCCACCCAGCCTGCAAAAAACACAGTTAATTTGCCTCTCAACCAGAAGCACTTAACACCTGAGGATTGTTCTAGCTTAAATTCTGATATTGAAGAGAGACTAATCTGGGAGCCCTTGATACTACCCTAATTCAGCTTAATTTAAGTAAAACCTGTTAACTTTTCTGAGCATTAACCTTTGACTGTGTTAACACAATTAATTGAAATATGAATGCATGGATAAATCTCTATGGAATAATATTTTAAAAAATAATAAAGAGAGGTATTTAACCTTCTCTAATACACCAAGAAAATATCTGGATTATGTTGCCCCTATGTGATTTCTGAATTTTCTAGGCACAAGGGCATCCTTAATAGCTCATTGTGATGGCAAGTGAAATGGTTGAGCACTCTGTGCAGAACCAGATTCAAAACATCAAACTTCTCCTTTGCTGTGAATATTTTCATAAAACCAGATTCTCTGGCCCTTCAGTTAGAGTGACACTTGTAGTTCTATGATAGAAAAAGGCAACAAAATAAGTAAATATTTACTAAGCTTGGATTAAAAAGTAGACTCTGAAATTTGTTAAAAAGGTTCTGAAGAACTGGGGAATTTTGCTAGAGAAGGTTCTCTCCACATATGCCCTCTGCTTATACTCACTTTCTAAAAATCATCAGCAGACTCTGCCTGGAAATTAGATTGAGTGCATCCTCAGTTTTCCCCAGAATTCCTGGTTTTACTCTAACTTCAGGACAGTTTGTGCCCCTTGACTATCTTAGGAACATGTCAGGGATAGAAGTTTGAGGAGAGAAGAACACAATCTCCAAACTGTCATGCCCAAAGGAAAATGGAATTACTCTTCAGTCTTGTCTCAGATGTGCATATTAAATTGTTCAGAGCTGTTGCGACCAAGAATAAGTCTGAGCCAATATTTAGAGTTCGTTCCTCATTTATTTAAGGGTGGGGAACCTGGAACTTTGCTGCTATAGCTCCATTTTAACCTGTACCTTGAATTTCTCTTCTAATATGTAAATTATTCTACTCAGAATATTGTGTGTGGGAGGAAGTAAACTGAAAACCTCCTGGGATTTTGCTTTCCACCCTTGAGGTGAGTGTCCTCCTCACTCCTCAGTGGAGCATGGAGAGGTGGTATAGAGTCACATTACTACATTTCTGTCTATAGTTGCTCTTTAGATACCTCCCTTGCTTTTGGAAATATTTTATACAGAGTTTATGGGGTTTTATCACTAATATTTTTCTTATCTGTCTGTAATATCAGCTCCCCTCACATCCTTGAAAATTGTACACAGTTCCAGGAAAGAAAAATGTTAACCAATAAGTTTCAGAAAACTCTAAAAACTGCCTCATTTTGCTCTCTGTATCTCTAAACAACCTTAATACAAATTGTGTAGCTATAGAATTAGGGGGTGATCGATCTGCTTTTCTGTAATTCTTTTCCAGTGTTTTCCTTCATCACCTGTCCTTTTTTCTTATCTATCTTTTATTTATTTTTAAACTCTGAGATTGCATTAATTAGCCCTGTAAGCTAATTTAGGATATTTGTCCAACATTTGTTAAGTAGAATATGATGGCATTTTTCTATGGTCTTAGTGTGCACAGAATTTCATTACATGCTTTATAGACATAACATTACAGACAATTTCAAATCCAAGGCCTGTTCCAAACCTTTTTGTCATTTATGATCTTTTTAGGAAGAAATGTGTAGTTTGATTGAAAATGACAAGGACACAAAACTTTGATCAAAGGGCTTTATTTTTCATTCTTTTAGCCATCAGAAAATAAGGGTTTAAATAGATTACATCTCTTAATCCAAAGTTCTGATTTAAGCAGCAACTTTTTCCTGTTTGTGGCTACTTTCGTGTTTTTCCCATGACTATTTTCTCTTATTGTCCAATCCCTCAGGCCGGTTCTTGGTAGGAACACAAAAGCCCCAGACACATCTTCCTTGCAGGTTTTCACAGATAATCAGTGTGTCGAGCTGAACAAAAGGAAGGAGTGTCAGATGGATCTGACAGCAGGTGCAGCCCTGCTGGGCAGGGAAAATGAGGATGTTACGAAAATTAGAAAAGTAGGAAATGCTCAACATGGAGCTCTCAGCTGATGGGAAAGTGGGTCTAAGGTATTGGACGTCCTCAAGGGAGGGACAGTCTCCAGCTCATTCAAGGTTTGTACAAATGACTTCAGAGAAGTGTCCTTGTCTCTGGTGGAACTTAATTTCCTAGAGGTGAAGTTGAGATAATAACAGTAAAATTTTTCATTTCACCTGACCATATTTATCTCAGTGTCTTTAATTATTAAACATTCATTGGCATGCAGCACAACTGGGCTGGAGTTTCTCTTGGAAGGAACAGTGAGATTCTTCTGTTTGCCACCACAAAAACAAGTAATAATGAGTTATTTTAGTTAAGCACTAAAGATCCAGTAAATTTGATCTCCACTTGGAGGCCAAAATTCTGTAGGGAAAACCAAGAGGAAATGGGTTTAGGATAAAAGGAGGTAGGTTTAAATTTCACATAAGGAAGATTTTTTTTTTTTTTTGGGAGTGTTGGTAACACACACAGTCAAATCTCTGGCACAGGTTGCCTGCAGATATTGTGGATAGCCATCCCTGGAAATGTTCAGGGTCAGATTGGACAGGGATTGGAGCAGCCTGGTGTAGTAGAAATTGTCCTTGCTCATAGCAGTGGGGTTGGACTGGATGATCTTCATGTCCAAAGAAGAGTAATGAAGCTGGTAAAGCATTGAGGGAAAATGGATTATGAGGAGAGGCTGAGTGACCTGGGAATGTTTATCCTGCAACAAAGGAGGCTCAGGGGAGATTTTCTTGCTCTCTACAAATACCTGAAAGGAGGCTGTAGTCGGGTGGGGGTCAGGCTCTGCTCCCAAGTAACAATCAACAGGACAAGAGGAAATGGCCCTAAATTGCACCAGGAGAGGTTTCGATTTGGTTTAACAATATTTTTTTTAATTGAAAGGCACTTTAATCAGCTTTAATTAAACACTAAAACAGGCTGCCCAGGGCAGTGGTGGAGTAATTCTATGACTCAATAAATTACAGTCTCTTCCAGTCTAAACCGTTCTATGACTCTACAATTCTATGAGGTCTTTCCATAATGTTTGTTTTCTAGAATATTTGAACAAAATCTATGTGAGAGCTCCCATTCTGCTTTTTTTTTTTTTTCTGGCCTAAATCTCAGGCTGGCATTGAGGCAGGATTTCTTCTTGTTTCAGTCCTTTTAGCCTTTTCTAACCCTTAAAACTCATCGCCTCACATAGCATTTCCTGGATTGCTGAAGTGATTAAAGCAAATTTGGGAACATAGGAAGAATGAAAGAGTCAAGACATGGTCACAAAAGAAATAGAGGAAATAGAAGGGTTTTTTTTGTGGAGGTATTCAGTGGGAGCTACTCCTTGCCATTCTCAGAGGCCCCAAACATACACAGAACAGGGACACAGCAGAAAGGAAAAATGAAGCTGAAAAGTCCTTTGTGGTGGTGTAGTGAGACAGAAGTCTGGGCAGAGGAAGATAACCCTGTTTACTGAACCTCGAGGGGGGTGTTTCAATGAATGTAAAGTTCCAAGACCAAGCTACCAGTACCTGGAGCAGGGTATGAGTGGAAAAGCCATTTCCAAGGGAGTAGTTTGTAAGCTGATTGAAATTTGCATAATTCCTGTGAAATCAAGATAGTAAGGTGCTGAGAAGTGATGACACAGCCTTAACATTCTCTAAGAAAAAACCAGAAACTTTAAGGTTGAAAATGACCTCTAAGATCATCAAATCCAGCACCTTAATCCAGTGGCGCAAAGCTGGAATAAATTTCTCTTTATTTCTGAAAAAACTACAAATGTTTAGATGCATCAACATGTGGCTAGGTACCCAGTGGGCCTGCTTTGATATTTGGAGACAGAATATCCCACAGGAGCAGAGAAATCAGAATTAGGTGGGGGAGCAGAGGCAGAGCCCTGTGTCTGACAGGCAGCTTGGGGCCTCATGGACTGGGATTTCAGAAAAAGGGAAAAGTCAGTTTAATTCTAAACCCTGTCCCTCACAAACAGACCTTTACAGAGGGAGAGGAGGGTGGAAGTGCTGCCTTCTTCCCCTCCAGTAAAAATTTATTTGTAGATGAGAACAGAGGGGATGGAGGGCCTCTTCCAGCTCTTCTACCCTTTCAGAATTGTGCTGACAAAAATTCACTTTCAAAGATACAGATTAAATAATTTAGAATTTCCCACTGGCTTAACTTCCCTTTAATGCCTTTCTTCTTCTGATGCGCTTCCTAATCCCTGGGTTTATGGGAATATGTATTGTAGCATCAAATGTAATGTTCAAATGTCTGGAACACAGGATTTTCCATACTGGATCAGGCCATGAAGTCACACCAGTCCCCAGCCTGCCTGATGGCATGGCCATCACCTCACAGTTCAGAGGAGGCAGTAACCAGGCAGAAAATCTAAATGCTGAATTTCCTTCTTGCCCAAAACAGCACAGACTTGCCTCTGGGCTTCGGAAGTGGAAAATATCCAATGATGTTTTGCTTGCCACTGCTTTTAAATTTCATTATTGCCTATCTTTGATTTAATTATTAACAATTTAGGAAAACAAATTAAAAAATAAAAGTTTTTAACTCTCTTTTAGTGCTCTGAAATCAGAAAATATTCAGTGATATTTGGCTCATGTCTACTTTTGAGTTTTCATTATTACCAATCTTCTTCAGTAAAACCTTTATACTTGAGTGCAAAATTGAAGGTTTATTATACTCATATATGTATACATATGTATGTATGTTAGGTAACTCTCACATTGATATTTCAGTAATCTCCTAGTTCTTTGGGTAGTTTCTATGTTGGACACTGGGCTATAGACATATAAAATTACAATAAATATATAAAAATACATAGTAAAATGTGAATATGTGTATAGGTGTCTATGATGTCCCCACAAAATTTAAAGCTGTGTTTCCCAATTTTAAAGCCATAATAGACTACTCTGGATAAAATATACTTCTTTTCAAAGAAATAACACAGGAATTTTGCTCTTCTAGTCACTGTCTTTGAAGGAATGAGATATTTACTCACAAGCTGTGAGGCTTGAACAGCAAGACAGCATTTAAATTCTTTGTCAAGTAAGTTGGGATACTGATTTGATGTTATAAATGCAAGTCAGCTTAAAAAGAAGATTAATGAACTTGTATGAGATTTAGCTGTTATAGTGTTTATTTGTCACAATCCTCCTCTCTCTTTTAAAAAGTTTTTATCAAAAAATCAAGAAAAAACCCCAGAACAACACATCCCTTTTCCTGTGGTAACCATTCATAAGGAGAGCAAGTACTGGCAAGAACAGGGCAAAAAATGAAGATGTTCCTTTGCAAATATGACCCAGGAGACTTCCTTGTCTGTACAAACCCTCAATGTACAAACCACTCCGGGGTGATTCCGTCTGACCCAGACAGAGCTGAGTTAGGAGGCTTGGAACGGTCAGCACTGGTCACTCACTGACCCAGCCAGTAAGAAATAAAGCACGTTAGTTTGAGTCTCAGGGAGAGACAGTCAAACACAGTGAGTCATGACACTTTTTACAAGGGGCAAGGAGTGTCCTTAATCAGTTATCCAGGCTCAGCTAACATTCAGAAACTTGTTGAACTGTGGTTGCTTATTTGAAATATTATTACAACTCAAATCCAAGTGCTCCAGACTTAAAATAAAAAAAAAAAAAAGAAAAATTGTGTGTGTATAAGAAACTCTTTTTTTTTCCCAGTGAGGACAATCAAGCAGTGGAACAAGATGCCCAAAGAGGTTTTGCAGTTTCTGTTGCAGGTTTTCAGTGCTCAAAGCTCTGAGCACTCAGGTCTGCTCTCATCACTTACAGGGTTTGAGCAGGACCTGTTTATTTATACAGGACTTTTTCATTGTTGTATTTGTTGGGTTAAATCTTGCAATGCACTGAAAAACTTTCTAACAGGAATGGTATGAATCTGCAAAGTATAGTCAGTAGAGAGGAATTAGATGGCATGAATTGAAACTCTTTCCCTTTAATTTAATTTCCATAAGCACTTATGAAGTTTTGTGAATGTCTGTTATATTTTTAATTCTTTTCTGGAATACAAAATTTGCCTGGTGTGTTTTCATTAAAATCCAATATTCTGCTTCTGTCAATATTGGTCTTTCAAAAGCTTATTGATATTTAAAGTTACTGTTTTTCTTCTCACTTTTAATTGACTCAGTTTATAAAAATGAATTAAAAACCAGGAGTTTCTAACTCTCTTTCTTGAGAAGAAAATTGTAGTGCACATGATATTTATTTGGGCAAATACTGCTGTCAGCTAAGCTGCCACTGAGAAGAGGTGACTACATCTACTTTGGAAATTTCTTCCCTGATGGATGTGACCTTTGTTGCAATTTTGTTTAAATCAAAATAAATAATTCTTGATTGTTTAGAACAGCAGTGGCCAGAGGTTGGCGTTAATGACACACAATGGTGCAGCACTGGAGAGCACCTTGCTGTACAAATGGGCCACAATTGCTTAATCACTGAATTTCCTGTTTTACTAGGTTCTGCTCAAAGTCCCCCGTAATATCCACCACAGGTTGCTCTGTGGGTTTGAATCCAGCCCTCATCTCCACTTCCAAAAGAGGCTTATTCAATTCTTTCCTTAAAAACTGCCCTGATTTTAAATCCAGAATTAAAAACCCAGTGCCTCATTCTCAAAACCTGAAAGGTGCCTTCCACTGTTCTGCTTTCTCTATCCCGGTGTTGACTTAAAAATTAAATCTTGCCCAAAATTCTTGCCAGATGCCCTTAGACAGTCCTGACTAAGCCTGATTAACTCTCAGCTTCCCTGCAAAGCTCTCCAAGAAGCTTCTCTCTTTCTCTCTCTCTTGTCTGTTGCACTCCTGTCCCTTTCAGGATAAATTCTATGATTCTGTGGGACAATCTTATTCACTGCAATCAACTGGCATTAGGTACCTTGAGTCTTATGTAATAAAATAAAATAAAATAAAATAAAATAAAATAAAATAAAATAAAATAAAATAAAATAAAATAAAATAAAATATGTATATTAAAGCTGCATGCTGAGAAAAGCTTGTGTCAGTCCAGAATGGTCATTGCTGAGGATTTGCTCTGAGAAAATTTTTGGGTTTTTTTTTCCTTGTGACTATTAAAACATGGTACACTGAAGATCTCCACAGCTTTCCTATTTCTTTGAGCCACATCTGACAGGTTTTTGTTCCTACTGTTTGGAGAAGTAACATTTCTCCAAACTCTCTTTCTTCAGGCAGTGCCAAGCATGATGCCCGGATTTGTTTCTCTCCCTGAATCTTCTTCAGCTTTCCTTTTTCCAAGACCAAGTGTTGTGAACTGAAGATGATACTTGCTCCCCTGTGCACTTCTTACAGACAAACTCTGTCTTTTCTCCTGCTCCAAGATCCCATGGATGATGTTACTCATTAGCTGGGCTCACAATTAATATATTCTCCCTTTCCAAACTGTTTCACAGCTTGAGATGACATGAAGCTTCTTGAACACTCTCATCCCAAGATCTTGAAAAGCAAAAAAGCCTTTTTCTGAAGTGGTTGCTTGAGAAAGCCCAGCACTTCACAAAGAAACAGTGCTAAAGGATTGATTCATTTCCATTTTTCTATCTGCACCAAAAAAAATAGTATCCAGGCAGGAGATGGGATATTTGATTACGTGAAGCTTACGTGAGGGACTATTTCAGTATGAAAATTGCAATACAAATATATTATTATCTATCTCAGCATACACTGCAATAGTCAGTCCCACTCTCATCATGCCACAGTATCTGAACACCTCAGGGAAGGTATAATAATGTAAATGATCTAAAAAAGGCAGCCTAATTATATAATTATACCTTTGCTGCTATATTTCACACATAGAGACTATTTATAATGAATACTCTCTTACTTTTGAAAGGATCTATTTTCTTCAATGGGAGACAGTGGGGTAATTAATAGACAAGGAAGTCCTTTGATTGGGGGAAGTATTAAACATTAAATGAGCAGCTGAGTGTTTGCATTGGAGCAGCTGATTGCCTCCTTGAACCTCAGGGCTCCTCAACAAGAAAAGGTAACAAGGCTTCTTTTTACCCCAAATTCTCTTCTCTAGTTCAATGCTCAAGAGAAATGCTCATTATTTGGGGATTCTTGACCCAAATTTAACAGATAAAATGCAAACTTTTAGTCTGACATAGTCATCCTGGCTCTTCTGTAGCTGATAGAGAAAAACTGGAACCACCAAGAAGAATAATTTATACCAGCAAGGATGGGACAACAGACCACGTCTGGAATTCCTCAACAGTCAACGGAACCACTGAATCAGAGTCATGGAATAGCCCCAGCTGAAAGGGATCCACAAGGATCTTCAAGGTCCAGCTCCTGGCCCTGCACAGAACAATCCTAGGAATCACACCATGTGCCTAAATAACCTGAATAACCAGTTCCAGATGGTTCTGGATGAACACAAATCCCTACATTTGTGAAGTTTGGCTGTCATGCATTAGGGCACAGATTTCCCCTTCAGCACTGCATTTTCTCTTTACATGAAACCTAAAATACCAACAAATTCCATGTGGCATGAAGGCACAATTTTATACTTATATGTCCTTATATATAAATATTTATAGATACATGTTACAGTCACTAATTATAAAAATAAAGTGATACTACAACATACAAATGGGTCTGGCATTGCAGTGCTGAAGGGAGCACAACCAAATTGCTGAATCTTAAGCAGCAGAAAAAAGAGAAACATGAATTCCTAACACATAAATATGTGCCTCCTTCTGCTGCTTACCTGAAAACTGGTTTTTAAAATTAGGGAAAAAAATCTTCAGTACAAGCTTAAATCCTTCTTCAGGGAAATACTGAATGGAGGGATTTTTTAATGCATATATCTTAGTCTTGCTGCCTTCAGGAGGACTGAGAAACATGCTGAAGTTAAGTAAATGTCATCATGGTAAAATAATGCATCTCTCTAAATTGGGAAATGTGAAAGGATGGCTGTAATTGATTGGACTCCTCTCAAAGGTCAAATGCTGCCAAGAATTGGTATTTGGGTTTTTTTTCTATTGCTGTTTCTTCCATTGACTTTCCTTTCTGTAACACAAATGTTAAAAATTTCTTTGCAACATTTTAATTCACAAATTTAATTATAGCTCAAACACCTGCAAGCAGTTATTAAAAATTCCCTTTAACCATATTCTCTTATATGATCTTCATATGCACACAAAACCCTAATTAAATTTTGTTTGTTTTCATGCCCAATTTGCAATTTCTGATTTTCCCTTTCTTCCTTAATTAGATAAGGAAAAAGTGATAGGGTTTTAATTACTCAAGATACGTGTGAACACATCTTCATTTTCAATTAAAGGTAAGATAGAACGTTTGAAGAGAAATTAGCTAACACAGTAATTTTTTTATTATTATCCTGACAGGAAACATATACATCATGAGATGCTATCAGCAGGCTTGTTTACACTTCTTGGGACTCTCTAGGGTATGTCGTAAATGGAAAGAAATTCAATTATAGGAGGAAGAAATAAAGGTCTAAATCTCCAACAAAACCAGTGAATGCAGCACCTCTGACTTCTTTTAGCAGGATCATTTCCAGTTAGGAACAACCTAATCTCTCTAGAGGATTTCACTGGAGTAATGTGGCACTTGGTGTACAATCCCTCCAGTGAAGAAAATTCTGATTTCAGGGAGTTCAAAGTCAGATTTAAAACATACTGGTAGTCCACCTTCCTAATTTTATGAGCAAAATATGAATATGAATTGCTGTTAAATGATCTTCCTGAAGGGAAGGAAGAGGCAATGGGATGATAAATGCCAGTGAACAGAGCATAAACACACCAGGAAAGACCACAGGCAAATCCATAACTCACTGCTCATGCTCAGTACTAAAAAAATGAATGACTTGGGTGGACATCTAGCACCCCTTTGATAAAAACAGCTCCCCAGTCACCAGGTATCAGCTGCAGAGTCTCCTAACTCACCCCTGGGCCCTGAAGAGGTGCAGCCAGGCAATGGTGGCCAGTCATAAGTGAGTCATTTGTCAGGAATGACAATGCCTCTGCCTTGTCCTCTTGTCCCTAGTGCTCTGCAAAGCCATTCAAACCTGTCCTTTGTTCTCTGCTCTAAATAATGTAGAAACGGATGTCTGAACCAAAGTTGTCAGAAACATTTAGAGATAAATAAACTACAGCAAAAAGGGAACTATTTGTGTATGCTTTGGGTTAGCTTAACGTGGTTTTAGGAAATTGCAGATATACCCAGGACATTAAATATATTTATCCCTCTAGAAATTATGCAAAGAAGGTAATACCAACTTTAATGGAGACATCTCTACAAAATGAAGCAATCTCAGATCATCAACACCAAGCACGTCCCATTGCTCCCTGTGAGTTCATCACATTGCAGCATTGGACTGACAATCTGCATCAAAATTACATGTGCTCAGTCACAGCCCCACAGAGCCATGGAATCAGCGATGTTGGGAAAGCCCTTGAAGAGCATCAAATCCAAACATCAACCCAAGGACAGGACCAAACCATGTCCCAAATGCCACATCTCCACATCTTTTAAATCCCTCTAGGGATGGTGACTCCATCACTTCCCTGGGCAGCCTGTCTCAGCATTTGAGAACACTTCCAGTGAAGATTTTTTCTTTATATCCAATCAAAACCTGATGCAACTTGAGGTTGTTTCCATTTGTCCAGTTACTTGTTACTTGGAAGAAGAGACCAACCCCACCTGGCTACAACCTCCCTTCAGGTGGCTGTAGAGAGTGATCAAGTGCCCCTGAATCTCCTTTTCTCTGGTGTGAGCCTCCCCAGCTCCCTCAGCTGCTCCTCATGGGATTTGTTCTCCACTGAGGGGAGAGGCTGAAGGGTGTCAAAGCAAATCACAGACGTAGTTATGAACCTGGCATAGCTTTGAGCAACCCAAGGGCCTCTGCTGTGTAAAGAAGCCATTGTTCTATCGGTGCGGGGCTCTGGATATTGTTCCAATTCTTCTAAAATGTAGTTGAACTTCAGAACTGCTCTTGATTCTACATTATAACTAAAGGCAGCCCTGTTGCCTACACAGTGCTCAAAACCCTAATATTTGGAACAGCCAGGACATAGAAACTTAAAATCAGTAACACGTTTCTTAGCTTTCTATTGTCACTGTAGTAATCTAAAAAGATTTAAGATCTCCAAAGTCTTGAGGACAACACTGGTCAGGGCACAAAGGCTGTGTAAATTTGACAGTGTTTGGGCACAGACCCAAGAAGTGAAGTGCACCACTGATTATTGCTGATCTCAATAGTCCTTGGCAACCTTTGAGTCTCAGATACCTTACAGTCTTCTAAATAACAGTAAGGCAGAGCTCCAGAATTAGCCCAGTTCAGGGACTAATTGGAAGCTTGGAAGCCATCATGCTGAAGGCTTGGAGAGTTCAGCAGGGTGCATATGGTAAGATTATCTGAGTGGATATCAGCTGCAGGCCAGGCTGTGTAAAGTCCTTAGCTGAGGTGTAACTGAGGCAATGAGAAACATTTTGTTCTGTCTGCAGTGGACACTTACCTTGGATCACAGAATCACAGAATGGTCTGGGTTGAGTGGGATCTTAAAGATCATCCAGCTTCAAACCCCGTGCCTTGGACAGGGACAACCAAATCAGGTTGCTCCAAACGCTGTCCAACCTGGCTTTGAACATTCCCAGGGATGGATGGGAATTCCCCACTCTGAGGAGTGCTTGGCACTGTCAGCTGATCCCAGGTGGTTGCTCAGACTTGCCAGGTATCCTAAAGGCTAAGGATAAAGGAGGCAAATAACACAACTTGTTGAATTCCTTGGGTCATCTTGCACAAATCCTTTAGACTTTGTGTCATATGTTTTCCCTGCTTAATGGAAAGGGAGAATATTTGGCAGAGTTTGCAAATGTCTGGGTTAAAAGGGTTGTAAAATGGGGCTTTGCTGTGTTTGTCACTGCTGCTTTTTAAAATGGTTTGGGTTTTTAAAGCCCTAAATTCCAGTAGAGATAATTAAAGCTTTTTCAAATCTAGTTCAATAGCACTGTGCTACGAGTCCTAAAGGCTGTCCTTTCAATGAGGAGAGTATTTTGTCCAAATTTCCCTCAATAGTTCTGAAATCTCTAAGCAGTCCCCTAAAATACGTGTCCTGGTTCTGAAAGGACTGGACATTCACCACTGCTGCTTAAATGAACTGTTGGAATCTCACTGCCAGGGGAAATGAGATAATTTGTTTGTCAGGAATTACTTGGGCTTTGAAGTACCAATGAACACAGGCTTTCTGGAAGATGTGAGTGATTTTGTGTGCCTGGATTTGTAAGGTGGGGTATTCAGACACAGACGCGACCAAGGATATTGAATTGTGAAAGGTACCACACTGAAGCCCTAAGAAAATGAGATCTTTTTAAGGTGTTCCAAGCTAGACATGCAAAATGAAAGGTCACATTTAAAAATTACCAAAGATACCGCAGGCAATTATTGCATTCAAAATTCTGCAGCTTTAATTAGCAAAGAATTAATCATTCCATAAGGAGTGAGTAAAAAAAAAGAAAAAGAAATATAGGGTGGGAGCAGTGGGGGAAATTAAACTAAACTTCAGCAATAGATAAATACTAGTTCAGGTCCAGGAAATATAATTATTTTAAATCAGACTCAAAGTGAATGATAATGACACAAAGGAACTTACTTTTCTATAAAATTTTCAAACTTTAGGTAATCAAAAGCTTCTTTCCTTTTTCTTTTTTTTTCTTCTTTTAATTTTTTTTTTTTAACAAAGCAAATACATGAACTGCATGCTTAACTATCATTGAATGTTGCAAAAAATGTGTATGGATTCATTTGGCAGTTAACAACATGGCCTATAGCAATTAATATTTTTTATTTACAGAACTCAGTGCTGATAATGGAAAACTGATAGGCATGTTTAATTGGCTTTTAACTACCAGTGTCTTTTTACAGTATTTTCTTCTTCACCCAATGCAGCAATATTCCTGAGGATTTCAATGTGAGTTTAATATGTTGCCGATTTTTAATTACATTTTTATTGGTTATGCAAATGCATGCTCATTTGTATGGCAAGCCAGGGGTCAGTTACCAGGACAGTTTTGTCACGTTTCTCTATTCAAGGCCTGCACTCCACAGCTTTGCAGCTTCTTCCTGTTCAGCTTTTCCTAAATATGGGAGAATTGGCCCCTTCTCCAACTCCTCGCAGGAGAGTTCATTCAGGAGTGCAGAGATCCTGACAGGTGGATGATGATCCAAGCTTTTATTGAATTATCGCTCCAAAAATTGTTCTCTTTGTAGGCAGCAGCCCTAAAGGAAATCTGGCATCACCTGGAGTTCCCAACTTGTGTTTACGAACTTTCCTCACTCCTGCTGGCAGATGCTGACTCCTCATCCCTGGAACTGTCCAAGCTCCAGCTGGAGGGGGCTGGACGGGTGTTGGAAGGGGGTGCAACAGGAAAACCTTTAAGGTCCATTCCAAAACCACACCTTTCTGCGATTCTGTGAAAATTATTGGCCAGACAGAGGCAGAAACTCCATGGAAACATTCTGTACATTCTGGCCTCAGGGTTGGAGGAACTGGCACCATTATGTTGGAGCTTATTTCTCTCTCCTTTTCCCCTGCTTTCTTGAAAATAGAAAAATCACTGGAGAGGACATAACCCAAACAACCACCTGTACAGAGAACCAGTTTCACAGAATCACAGAAGTTGGAAAAAGCCCACAAGATGAACAAGTCCAATCTTCTACTGAGCACCTCCATGGCCACTAAACCACATTGCAAAGTGTCACATCTAATCCCCTTTTTTTTTAAACTCAGTAGCCAGTGGAGGCTTATTTATGTCTCCAAAGACTTTTGAAATGTCTCAAAAGCTTGAACACAGAGCAGAAAGGAGAGAGAATGAAAGTTTATTGTGAAACAGGAAATATTTGGGATGCTGAGTCAGGGATCTCTATAGCAATGAGAAGATTCAAGTTAAAGCTGTCTTGTCTCCCACTCTCTGCAGTGTGTATTCTCTTCCTGGGAACCAGATTGTCAAAAATTCCTCTGAGGGACCCATCAGCAATGATCCTAAATAATTGAAGGAAAAAAAATTACTTGTTCTGACGTCAGTAGATGGCACTGTTTCTATGAATTATCGACTCACACCCCCAGAAATGCTGCTGCATCTCCTTCGTTTATTCTCCAGAGGGAGAAATCTAAACAAAACCAAACAAACTAAAAAAGAACCAACCCCAAACTAAAACCACGCCCCCCAGCAC
>VXBU01016267.1:198009-222788 GCA_013400315.1 Bombycilla garrulus
CCCCCAAAAAAAAAAACCCCCCCCCCCAAAAAAAAAAAAAAAAAAAAAAAAAAAAAAAAAAAAAAAAAAAAAAAGAAAAGAAAAAAAAGGAAAAATAACATTTTTAAAGTGTAAGATTAGTACCCTGAAGTTCAAAAATGCCTGAATTAACGTTGCTCATTATATTTTATCTTACCCTTGCAGGCTTTATGCAGTGTGATATTGTCTTCACTCATATGCTCGTATTTTCCATTTCCAGAGGACTGCTGCCGTAGTTAATGCAAAGAATAGAGTTGATTTGAGGATAAGACGACTGTGTAGGATAAAGAAGAATATCCTTGGTTAAATTCCAGGCTTCAGTGGTCTTGTGCATTGGGAAATGGGTGGAGGTACAGCATTTATGTCTGAGAAAGGAGCTGTGTGGATGGTCACTGAGTTACACATGAAGAATCTTCCAGTACCTAAAAGGAACTTACAAAAAGGACAGAGGGACACTTTTGACAAGGGCATGAAGTGATAGGACAAGGGGGAAGAGCTTTGAACTGAAGGAGGGTAGATTTAGATTTGATATTAAGAATAAATTGTTTACTACAATGGAGGCAAGACACTGACACAGGTTGTTCAGAGAAGTTGTGGTCTCCCTGTCTTTGGAAGTGTCCAAGGCCAGGCTGGATGGGGCTTGGAGCAACCTGGGATAGTGGAAGTGTCCCTGCCCGTGGCTGGGGGCTGGAACTGGATGATCTTTAAGGTCCTTTCCAACCCAAACCATTCCATGGTTCCATGATGATTCTATGGTACTATGATTCTCTGATAAGAGTGAACTTGTTGCACCCAGGGTGTTCTGGATGTGTTCGTGCAGTGACCTGGCTATCCAGCCACACTGAAAATACCTGGAAATAACCAAATTCCTAAAGTGCCCACTGGACAAAGCTTCTGCACAGGAAAAAAGTGAAGACATATTGAAAGAATATGCTTTGATCTCATGGATATCCTTTACAGCATAACTTGACAGGATCCATCTCATTAAGATATCTGTGGAATGGCTTTGGGGTACCTTATTTATAATCAGTTCATGCGTTTTTAAAATATGATTTCCTTGTTTGTTTCTGAACCAATACAGAAATACAGAGCAAACATGTATTGAACATCTGTCATGCATCTCCCTGATCATGGTGATGCTGCTATTTTTGTAAAATGTGTCAGTTGTCATTTTGTCTTTTTTTTCTTAATTAGACCTGGTCCCTACTTTCTGGTTCAGTTCCTTGTCTCTGTCACGTTGTCCTGCTAAATTCAATCCCCCTTTTCTATAACCTGTTTTTTTCCTTCCCACTGAATTTTCTCAGTTTTTCACTTCCCTCTTTCACCAGCATCCCCCATTCTGTTGTCTACCTGTCTTACAGCCCTCTATCCTACCAGGTGTTATTTCACCTCACACTGTAGTCCCTGTTGAGCCTGTTTCTTGCAACCTGTCCTTCCCAAAACTGGTTTCACTTCCAGTCTGTCCCAGCTTTATCTATCCACCCATTTAACCACCCCCCTCAACCCCAGTCTGCTATTCTTCAGTCCCCTGTATATCACCAAATTCTGTTTTAATCAACTCTTGTGCACATTCAGTTTTATTCTTTCCAATATTTTTCATCCTTGGTTTTGTTTGTTTGGTTTGGCTTTTTGTGTTTTTTTTTTTTTTTTTTTTTTTTTTTTTACTTTTGCATCACAGTTTTGTCCTTTCTGTGTCCATTCCCTGCTATTTCTTGGAAGTGCACAAGGATGGATGTCAGGAGAACGTGAGAAGCACGGGCATTCGTGTCTGTTGTCCTTTTTCCTGATATGAAGAAGTGCCTCAGAAGTACATGAACCATCACTTACAAATTTTCTAGGAGTATTAAAGTTAGATAAGTTGTAAGAAAAATGTTTGGCAAATGAGAAACTTAGACAAAGCCACCAGCAATTGAAAAGTGTAACTTTGAATGGAACAAGACAGGCTACCTTATTATAGATGGAATTACAATTTTCTATGAGAAACAGTAATTTCCTGAACTTTAAAAATTTTCTCAATTTCTTATAACAATTTTATGTGCCATGGAAGTAGCAAAACCAGTGATGCCACAAGGACAGATGAAAGGATGTTCTCCTGCCCTTCCCCATAACATTTGTCATTCTGACTCCTGTAAGGAATAAAATTACTTCAAACTCAACATTTCAACCTCTAAAATGTCCTCTTTGCTTAGACATGTACAGTGAAAAAGAACTGGAGAGAAATGAGTCACTTCACCTGCTGGTTTCCAGCCCTGACATTCAGGGGTTTCTAGGGGACAACATTTTTCTAAAGAATGTATTTATCTTTGGCATCTCTTTCTATTTTCTGGACTAGCTTTGAGGTGCTGGCTGCCCCTTGGGGAGATGTTTCTCTGGAGAGCCACCATCACAATCTGGAGTGATCCCAACAGTTCCTGGCATCCCAGAAGCTACGGATCACCTTTGCAGGAGTCTCTGTGAAAGCTGTCACACCTCTGCTGTCAGCATTTGTCTGACTGAGTTAACAAAATCACATCAGGAAAAGGAAAGTAAAGACAAGGCTGAAGTCCTTTGTGATAGCTTTGAATGTGAATTCCCTTCTTTGCTGACAAAGCAGGAGCAGAACCAAAGTGACACCACACAGGTTTGCACTGTCTGTACTGCCCAAATTTCATCCAGGCTCAGCAGAATCCTGGGAGACCCTGAAACCCAGCTGGATAACATGTTCAGAAGCCACCACAGAAAATATTAGACTGAAATTATCAACCTGATTAACTTTCCTAGAAAAAGCACTTCTGACTGCAGCAGAGATTGAGCACAGACTGGGGAAATGACATTTGCCTGTCTTCATGAGAGAATCAGCTCTGGTTTCATCCACTGAACTCAGGGGAAGTTATTGCTTATAGTTAGATAAAAAGTAAGTGATTAACCTTGGTTATTACCAGTATTTATTAACCTGAACCCAAATTGTGCTCCCCAAAAACCCCTGAGGCTCCATATATTGTACACACAATGCACAAAATAACTGGGAGAATGTACTTCCGTAACATCTTACTTTAAATAGTGCTTGAAAGCACTCTGGAGGGTTTAATAAGATTTTCAGTAGAAGTGTAATATATATATTAAAAAAATAAAATGGGATCACTGCATTTGAATATTGCAGTGGCCCTTTTTTTTACATTTTTTAATGACAAGCTGAAAGAAGGAAATGCTCTGTATTTTCTGCAGCGCAACACACATTGGAACCTGTGGATTTACAGAGCTATTGCAGAGCTGAGTATTGTAATTATCACTGTGGATTGTTATCAGGGAAGATATCATAGAACTGATCTCTTTTTAATGATGTTGTACTCAATTACTACCTACCCTTGTCTTTCTTCTTCCTCTCTTTCTATTTCTG
The DNA here is from genome assembly GCA_013400315.1 of Bombycilla garrulus. Taxonomy (NCBI): domain Eukaryota; kingdom Metazoa; phylum Chordata; class Aves; order Passeriformes; family Bombycillidae; genus Bombycilla; species Bombycilla garrulus. The sequence continues at coordinate 201,404 of VXBU01016267.1, forward strand.
GATGTGTTCAAAAAGAAGGTGGGGGTCTAGAGAAAGGGAGAGGCATTTTCCCTGGTAAATCAATTAACTTCTCCAATCCAGCAAACTGTGAAAAAATACAATAACTCTCTTTAAATGTTCCATTAGGGTCCAGTAACAGCTCATTAGATTATACAAGGTATGTGTAATTGCCCAGAAAAGATGCACTACCTTCCTGCAATGCTTAATTTAATCTCTACTCTTTACATACAACTATAACCACCCACTAAACAAGATTCATGGCCTCATGCTGGATGCTATGAGTGTACAAGTCTGTGTTGTAAATGTAAGAATGTGTTTAAAAGTCAGAACTGGCATGGCTCTATTTCCACTTGCGTGCTATTATCTCACAAAATAAGGCTGTGGAGGATAGGCATTGTCCTTACAGAACGCTTTCCTCTTGGTTGGAAACACCTCACTGTGTTTTGTGTTTGCTGCGTGGAGGGATTGTCCCCTGTGCTGGGCGCTGGTGAGGCCACATCTTGAATACTGGGATCAGTTTTGGGGCCATCACTACAAAAAAGACACTGAGGTGCTGCAGCACGTCCAGAGAAGGAGCCAGAGCTGGGAAAGGGGCTGGAGCACAAGGCTGATGAGGAGCAGCTGAAGGAGCTGGGGGGGCTCAGCCTGGAGGAAAGGAGGCTCGGGGGCATCTTCTCTCTCTCTCTGCAGATCCGTGACAGGAGGTTGTAGTGAGCGGAATATTGTTCTCTTCTCCTAGAAAACAAATGGCAGAATGCGTGGCAAGGGCATCTAGTTGTACCAGGGAGGTTTAGATTGAATATTAGAAAAAATGTGTTCACTGAAAGCATTGCCAAACACTGGAGCAGGCTGCCCATGGACGTGGTGCAATCACTGTCCACAGAAGTTCTCAGAAGATGTGTGGGTGTCACACCTATGGACATGGCTTAGTGATGGACGAGGTGGTGTTGGCTTGGACTCAATGATCTTAGAGATCTTTACCAACGTAAATGATTCTGCAATTCTCTAGGAGGTCTACTGGTAAAGGAGAATAAATCTGTGAAAATAACTGTTGTATGTATAATTCTGCTGTTAGGGTTTTATGCAATAGAGATAAATTTTTCATTCTCTTAGCTGTCATAGTAGAAGATGCAGAGACTTTAATTTCTACCACAAAGACTTGGCTTTTTTTTCTGTGTGTTTCCTCTTAATATTACAACATGAGTTACTAAATATCCTTCCCTTCTCCTCCAGCACAGAAATGTGATCCCCATGAGCAGCTCTGCCTCTGTTCACGTCTGCAGCCTTCACAGCTGAGTGCTTGAGCACCCCGGAGTCCTGCCAGGGCCGTTCACACTTCCATGCTTGAGAGTTACCACACTTCCTGAACCCTGATTGCTCAGGTTTTTCCAGGGGAGGTTTAGATTGCATATTAGGGAAAAAAATGAATGGAAAATATTTCTAAGCATTGGAACAGACTGCTCAGTGAAGTGGTAGAATCACCATCCCTGGGACTGCTCAAAAAAACTTGTGGATATGGCACTTGAGGAGAGGGTTTGATGATGAACACGGCAGTGGATCAGGGTTAATGGTTGGACTTAATGAATGTAAAGGTCTTTTCTAACCTTAACGATGTTATGATTCTATGGTTCAGTCTGAGAGGGGTCATTGGGATAAATTCCAGTTTTTCCAATAAGATTTCTTCATCTTCAGGTGACTCAGGATAGCAGGCAGTATTTTGTTCATTACTATTACAACTACTTTCACTTTCCTGTAAATGGAAACACCTGGTCAGCTTGCTCAGGGAAGCTGTGGCTGCCCCATCCCTGGAAGTGTCCAAGGCCAGGCTGGACGGGACCTGGAGCAACCTGGGACAGAGGAGGTGTCCCTGCCCATGGCAAGGAGCTGGAAGAGATGGCCTTTAAGGTCCCTTCCAAATCAAAGCTTTCTACGATTTTATGAAATCTCCCACAAGAAAATCTGTTTTCCTATCATCAATCAGATAAGAAAAGGAGAAACAGCTAAAGCTTTGGAACCTCTCTGATTCCTGCAAGAACTAATTTTTAAAAAGTAAATATATATTTTTAAAGTAAACATATTTTACTAAAAAAAAGTCTTCCCCCTGATCCCCAGCCTTTTCATATTTGATGACAACTATAAAGATTATTTTTTTTTTTAATCTCACTGGTAAAATTTTGAGTGGTCTGAGCTCCAGGCCATGAAAAGAAACTGGGAGGGATACAGCATTTTGTTTCCAGTCCCAGTTCTCTGAAAAGTGACTCCTCTACTGCTCTGTATCATTCCACGTTTTTCCCTTCCTGATAAAAGGCCATTTTTCTTCCTGTGCCAGACTGTACAGCACATCAATCCTTATTTGTAGCTCCCATGATTTCCAGACTATTGGTTTATAACAAACAAATAGAGGTTTCAAGTTCTCCCTGATGCAGCACTGGTTGGAGTCATTGATTTTGCTGGGATTAAAGATGTTAAAATGGCATTGGGGCAGAAAATACAGAGCTTTCCAAAGTGACATGGTAGGCACAGATCAGACATATGAGTGGGAATGGGAAATTAAAACAGGCCAGAGCGCGTTGTTTCACACTCTGCAAAAATAATCCTACGGAAGCTTAAATTCATCTTGCATTTTATCATGTAGTGATTTGCCCTGGAGTTTTCACCATGAAAAGTTTCTTCTGGATGGTTGAGATTTTCTGAAACAAGATGAAGCACCTGGACAGTAATACAACATCCAGTTGAATTAAGTCAAAATGGAGTCATCTTGCACCTGGAGTAAAAAATGAACACATTCTCAGGCTCTAGCCATGAATTTTACCAGATACCTCTGACATTTTAATCTATATTAAGAGGTAAGACATAAGAAGGAGACTGAATTATGGACCCTTGTTATTCTGTCTGAGCACCTTAAAATTTTAGAGAGTTCAGTGAGTACAAATGTTTTCAATCCTCCAGTCAAGCTGAAAACATTGGAAAATGCAGAAATCTATTGAAATAGACCCCTGAAATGAAAAGGCTTTGCTGTTACATACTCCCACAAAATGAGCTTCCTGGTTTCACAAAACATTTTTGTTCGACTCCAATAGAAGCATCTGGGTTTAGTGTTGTTTTGGAGTTGGTAAGTTTTTAAGTTAATTTCAGAAGGAAAAATAATTTCAGAAGTAAATTACTGAAGAACTTCATTATGAAAGTTCTTCCCTTCCTGCCTTCCTGTCTCCTCTTCATTCTCCTCCTCCCCTTCCTTTTATTCTTCCTCTTAATTTCTCTTTCACTTTATCTCTTTCCTTTGCTCTTTCTCTTAATTACTGTGAATTTCTAAGATCAACACAGAACCTTACAGCCAAAAGAATATGCAACAGCAAAATGTTCTGTGGTATTATGTCGAAGATAACTTACAAACTTACATGCAATGCCAAAAAACAGAGTTGGTAAAATTCACAGAGAGAAAAGCACAGATGCTCAGCTCTTCCCAGTTCCAGATCTGTATTTTCCTGCACCTCTTTTCACCATTTGTACACAACACGATAGCAGCATGGAGACTATTGAAGTGGGGTTTAATTCTGGAAATCAGATTTTGTGTGTTTGCAGAGCTAAACTCCCTAAAACTGCACAAGAAGAGATAAATGGCACTTAAAGATGGAACTTGTGTCCGTGTGAAGAGGGTGAAGGGCGCTGAGGAGAAGCCATAGGCAGAATGACTGAGGGTTCTTGGTTTGCACAGCCCAGAGGAGAGGAGACTGAGGGATCATTGGGGTCTGCAGCTTCCTCGTGAGGGGAAGAGGAGGGGCAGGCCCTGATTTCTGTCTGGTGACCAGTGACAGGACCCAAGGGAATGGCCTGGAGCTGTGTCAGGGGAGGTTTAGATTGGATATCAGGAAAAGATTCTTCACCCAGAGGGGGACTGGACACTAAACAGGCTCCCAGGGCAGTGGTCACAGCGCCAGCCTCATAGAGCTCAAAAAGCATTTGGACAACTCAGACACAGGATGGGATTGCTGGGGGCTGTCCTGTGCAGACTTTGATTATCCTTGTGGGTCCCTTCCAACTCAGGAGATTCTAGGAGTCAATAATTCTATGTAATTCCTTGCTATGACACTCTGTGGGAGTCACTTGTGCCTAAGAAGTCCCCAGAGAGCCCCTCCACAGCAGTACCAGAGAATTTCCACAGGGACCATGTAGTGACCACAGGTCTGCTGTGATGAAGCATTCATCAATAGCGTTCTGTGCTGCAAAATGCAGAATTACAAAGGGACCTTACCTAGCTGGAGTTTGAAAATTCAGATATCATGCAGTGGGGTAAAGGAGAAGATAGTTTTGATTTTCCCAGGTGCTATGGTTTTGCTGGGCTTAGTAACAGATATGCAGCTTCTATGAAATGTATGAGTCTGGGCATGTTTCTGTCCTTTGCATTCTTGGCCCTGGAAAAGAGAAGCAGAAACAATTCCTATTTCTTTGAACAGTGGAAACATAAATGACTCGAGAGATCATCCTTTTTCTAGCCTATGTTTAGGTACATTCTTTAAAGCTGGTAGAATCAGGCAAATGTTTAATTGGTAATTGAGTGAATGCCATAAGAAATAACAGGATAGTTTTCTTTTTCTAAATTAATTCAATATTTTAAGACTCCTTACTAAGGCATAGATTTGACACTACTGTGTAAACTGATCTGACTCCCACCTGACCTCTTTGAAAGGCCAAAGCTACTCTGTCTAGGCCAAGCTTTGGCAGTTTGATACTTGCTACAAAATCACTCTTAATTTAATCCTGGACAAATGTAAATCTAATTTCCTGCACTGGATGTTAGTGGTATTGTTTCACACCAGACCAGTCTCATCAGAAGTAATCAAGCACAGCAATGGAGAGATTGTTCTCTATAAGACAAGTGACAAGCAATCTCTGAACAAAACTTATATTTCCATGCTTGGTATAAAAACACTATGATGAAAAAAATGATAAATATTGAGAGCACAGTGGTGGCAAATTGAACAGCATTAGGAGTTAAATGGTGGTGAGAAATGGGAACTGACACAATTTAAATGAAACTTTAAATACAGGTTTATTCACTGCAATCGGTGTTAGGACATAAACCACTTCTTTTATCTTGTTTGACACCCCCCTCCCTCTGAAAATTTTTGAGAGTGCAATCTTCCACTTCTATGGGAGCATAAAAATGCAAAGATAGGTGTGTGCAGGAGAAAAATTTACATCCGTGTCTAACCAAAGTGTTCTATAACTCCTCAGCATCTTAATCATTCATCAAAGTGTGAATAACTGGTATCTTCCTTTTTTTTCCTTTTTCCTTTTTCTTGGTAGAAAACAAAACTCATGCTGATGATTTGAAATATTATGTGACCTAGGCTGAATGGACAGATGAACAAACTATCTTATGGGAGCAGTTCTAAAAATTACTGAAACTTGTAACCATTCTTCATAATAAGCCGTATCATTTACCACTAATAATACTAATACAAGCACTTAGGGTAATAATATCCCAAATTCAATAAGAAGGCAGCAATCGTAGTTTGCTCTGTGTATGTGTTCCAGCCACTTTACATACATTATCAAGTCATGGATCATTTGAGAGTGCCTCAGGGAAAATAATGTGGTAAATGTTGTATAAGTATTATCTCCAAGCATTGGACCCGTTTGCTGCGAGCTGATGCCACTTTCAGCTCCTACTAAAGCTTAACTGGTAAAAAAACCACAAAACAAGGAATTTTAAGTGGGACTTGCATTACTCTGGCTGGGCGTGCATCTGCAATTTGCACACATAATTAGAGCACAGGAATGCCACAAGTGACCCTTGTCTCATCAGGAATTCAGACATCTCCGTGTTAAACATGAAGCCCTGGCAGTATTACTCCCCAGTGAGCCAAGTGCACATATTTCAAATCTTACTAAAAAACATTGTACCAAACGTAGAGTACCTCTGAGACGGTTAAATCACCATTTGTGATGAGAAGAAAAGAGAAAATCCAACCCTTAAATAAAACATTTGAACTGGGATTTCTTGCTCTTTTTTGTGTAGGCAATTTGTTGCACGGATGGGAGAGCTCAGGTACAACAGAGGGGGCAGCAAAACTTCCAGAGCTGTGCTTGGGTGACAATCCTGAAGGGAGATCTGCTGGGGACTCCCAGAGAAACAGAAAGTTATCTTTTTAGCATCGCTGGAGAGCAGGGAGTTCATTACAAATGTGTAGCCCAGGTCTCTCAACCCTTCACTCAGTACATCAATCACAGGAGCAGGGTACTTAAGTCAGTCCAATTATTTCCACTGATTTCCTTGAGCTTGATTAAGATCTGAATTATGACTTCGTGCCTTGTCTGCTCAGTGGGGGAGCATTTAAACAATCAAGACTGGCCTTCAAGAACAAATCGATGATACTGTGAGAGTGGAGACTATTTTGCAAGGCCTGGGGAGTGATCTGAACACTGAATCTACAGTACATGAACTACTGAGTGCCCTGTGAACTCCTCCGAGAGGCAGGAATTCAAAGGGAGCAGAGCATCGCCTTTCCCACCTTGTCTGTAAGCTGTCCTTCTGGAGTGGGTGGGTTTTAACACCATGAACTAACAGGAGAATACAGGCAGGAGTCTGCGGGAGAGCTCTAGCACAAAGCTGGTCAAGTAGCATGGACTTTAATATGTTTTAAAACTAAAGCTCATCACTGAATTCAGTGAGAACCTTGCTGTGTCTTGGCTGCATTCTGAGAAATTCTGGGGTGCACAAGACCTGTTTTGGATCTGACCCTTTCCTTCTCTACTCATCTCAGGATCAGGAGTTGTATTTGATGATTCTTGTGGATCCCTTCCAACTCAGTATGTTCTGTGTTTCTGTGATCCCCATAAGTAATCTTTTTGTTTAATTGCTACCAAAATTGTTTGAACAAGAATTTGTCTCTGGACTGAGGTGCTGAATGTATTTGCACTCTTTCTCTGGGCAGTTTGTATCAAACTTTCATTTTAATTTATTCTTAAGTGTAGATGAGGGCACAGAGGGTAACCCAAACTTCTGGATGGGGTTGTGCATGGGCTTGCTGACTGTTTCATACACTCTTCACATTCTAATTTAACTAAACATTGCATTTTCTGCATGGCTGCAAAGATGGTCATTCCCTCTCTAGTCTATCTATGTCTTACTGTCATACCCCAGCAAATTTAAATGCTGTTTGTTTGTTTGTTTGCTTTCTTGCTTTAGGGTGTTTTGGGCTGATTTTGTTTAGTTTTGTTTTACGTTAACCTGAAGAGAATTCCTCAGAGTTACCTGAGGGTTCCAACAAATTTCATCCATGTCTGGGGTGGAATTCAGATGCCCACATAGAAATGTCTAGAGGCAATTTAAAAGCCCAGTGAGCAGACAAGAGCATGGAAACTGCAGCGCTGTGTTGAGTTTGAGTTTGCCAATGGATGTCAGGCAGGATATACCGAGATATTTCAAATGGCACCAAAAATTAAAATTGTGGCACTCAAATTGCTTTTTTTTTGGAGGAACAGAGACACAGAATATAAATTTCTGGCTGCTTAAGGAAAAATAGAAATGAAAGTAGTGTTTCCAGTAAAACATGGGAATTATTTATGTGGAGTGTGTTCTGTAGGAGTTACAGAGGAGATATTTAATGAATCCTACAGCTTTGTTATTTGAGATGCTCATTTGAAAAGTAGACAAAGTGGGATGCTAGGGAATAGCTTAATTCCCTGAAAACCGGTGACAACTGCAAGGGTGACCAGAACTAGTTGCTCTGGGTTTATTTTGCCCACATAAAGAAGTTATCCCACCTTGGGACAATTAAATATCCAATATTTAATTTCATTAAAGATAACCTGATGAAGATTCTGCCCGCAGAACTTGGCATCCACTTTGTTGTGATCTGTGACCTCAGCTCTGCTCTCTGATTTGCTGTGGGTTTGGGTTCAGGGTCATAAGCTGTAACCACTTAATGATCATGGCCTTTTTTACATCAAGTAGGAACAGTTCCACCAGGCAATGAAATATTTATTTGTTGGTTAAAAGAAGGCAGTGATGAGAATAGAAGTGTTTGAGAGCAGCGTGGTTACTGAAGGAGGTTTTTGGACAGGATTTATTTGTTCCCTTGTTTGTTTACTGTTGCAGAAACCTTTTGTGAGACAAAGTGAAAGCTGCTAGAAATGAAGAGCTGGAGCAGGGTGAGCATTCCTGGAAATGCCACAACCACTTAGGATGACAAGGTCAGTTTATATGTGCTCCCTTTCTTCTGTTTGTGCTCTGATCTAATCAGCTGAATCTAGGCAAGGGGAAGAAAAACATCTCTGCCACAAACACTCAGTCTGCAAACTCCTCCATTTTCCCTCAGCCAACAGGGATGCTCTCTGAACTGATCGGGACTTTTCCAGATGCCAGGAAGCATTTTGTCATTGCAAGGTTTTAGTTTTCTTTTGTCCCATTTTTATGGGGCATAATGAATGGTAATATGATGCATATAAAAGGCCCTTGGTGCCTGACTGCAATCTTGCTTTCTGGAAATCAGAAGATATTGACATTTCTGCTCAGGTCATGGTAAAATGCATCTTGCTCCTATTTTCATCTTGCAAAGCAGAGTTCTCAGAGAGACTCATGTCTAGTCACTAGAAGCAGCCTAGATTCATATATTGTTTCATGGATCATATTTTCCATATGGAGACTCCCCAACAAGGAAGGTTTTGATTAAATACTAGAAAAAAGTTACTCACTGAAAGGGTGGTCAGGCATTGGAGCAAGCTGACCAGGGAAGTGATGGACTCACCATCCTTGAAAGTGTTCAAAGAACATGTGGATGTGTTGAATGCGACAGTGTGGGGTGAACTGTTTGACTTGATGATTTTTGAGGTCTTTTCCAACCTAAACAATTCCATGATTCTATATCCAGCAGAACTGAGATTGCACTCTCTGTCAGAGAAAACCATGATGAACTCCTGACCTGATATTTCCTATCTTAGGTTATTCAAAACTAAAATAAAACTATTGTGGGTTGAACACATTTCATGTACAGCATTTAACTATTTTTATAAGGTTCATGGGTAAATAGGAGATGAAGGCTCAGACATAATCCTCTTCCTTCAGGCCAGCACTGATTCTTTCAACTCATGTCCTTTAATATCCATTAATACCTCAGCCTCCATCTGGGTGGCCCCACCTTTGGTACCACATCATTAACATCTTTTTTGCATGTGGGGTGACACCCCAATTTTTGGATCAACATGCTTAAAAAATCTGAACAATGTCAGGAACTTTCCTCCCACTCAGGTCTTGGTCCCCTCGCCAGATACACAGCCTGTGTGTGAGTTCACTCCCTGGTTGTTTTTGCAGTAGACGAATTATTTTTATCCAAAAGAAGAGCCTACACTGGTTGTAGAAAAAGGCAGCTCTAGGCACCCTTCCTTATATGCACTGTAGTAAAGATTGTACCAGTTGTAACTCCTACACACCTGTACAATCCTCCAAAACTAATCCAAAAATTTGCAGGCCTCCCAAATGCCCACCAGATCCCTTCATGCCCAGCTCTAAGGCAAGCACCATGTACTTTTTATGTCTTCTATAATAATGTCTCTCTGGTGGGTTGTAACATATTTTTACACTGTCATGGGCACTTCAAACAGGAAAACCACACACACATAAAAATATAATTTCACTTGAGTACCAGAGGTATGCAACTACTTGATGCTCAGATGAGACACTTGTCTGCATGTTTATGACTTAACTAGTTTAGAAGCCAAACAGAAACCTTACATTAAAAGACCACATTTTACCCTGATAAAGCTCAACTAAACAGGATAAACTGAGAGAAATTGATTACGCATCTATGCAGAAGACTCCTCTGGCATGCCATGGGTACTGTTTGTAAAGAATGAGCATGTTCAGCCCATGGGAACTTTGGGATTACAAACAATGTCAGGAACAGAGACGGTCTGGTGAACAAGAGAATTCAACATCCTAGGAAGACCCAGAAACACTGGATCTGAATGTTGGAGCACCATCTAGTGAACACAGGAGCTCACCTTTATTCTGTGTTGGTGTCTCACTTAGCAGAAGAGAAAAGTGTGCAAGCAACAGCCCATACTTCCTTGGTCTGTGCTGAGCACTCAGCTTACGCTAACTTCTTGATGTAAATATTAAAGCTGTAATTATTCAAGAGAGAGATTTTCCTCTTAATGATTCTTCTGGATACCGGAATGCCTTAAAGAAATCCTCTCTTCTTGCTCTATAGAAAATATTTGAAAGGCTGTCTGCATTCCAATGGTGGTGATGGAGACACCTTTGGAAGAAAACTGGTGTCAGACCAGTACTGAATGCAGAAGCCAATGCATGGATCCCAAAATGGTTCTTGCTGAGGTATAAGGAATCTTTCTGCTCATGTAAGATTTCTCTGTAACTTTTAGATGACCAGATTCTCTAAGGTCTAACCCTAATCTATAGGGTTTTCTCCTTTCCCTCCCCTTACTTTAGAAATATAGAATTTCATTCCTTATTCGTTATTCGTTATTCTAGTTAAGTTGAAAAGAACTGCTGGAGGTGAACTAGGCTAACACCTTCTCAAAATATGAGCAACTTTGGATTTACACTACATTGATCTGGACTCATCTAGTCAGTCTTTTAAAAATACTTCCAAGCCAGTCTGTGCCTCAAGAAGAAAAATACACAATTAATGATATCCTGATTATGGATTCTTGTGTCTGGATCTTCCACCTAGGGCAGGTTATGATGATGAGGTCACCAGAGTTAGTCACGGAGAGCAAAACTGAAAAATAGCAGTCTAGAGGAGTCTCTTCCTCACAATTAATTTATGAATACCTTTTCCTCTCCTACACAAACACTTTAATGAAAGATGACAACACTGCACCTAAACCACTGGAGCAGGAGATAGGGCAGATGGCTCTTTTGGAAGAAAATAAGAAGCACTTGAGTAGCAGAATGATGAGCTTTACAGCCTGTTCCAGAACATGAGGATGTGAGAAAGTCTGTGGAGGTAAAAGTGGCTCACCTACTGTGTGAGGTAAAAAATATCAGAAATTCTCAAGATGATGATGAAACAACTATAGTACAACACTGAGTGGAATTCAGCTCTTACCTCAGAGTTGGGGTTTTCCTGGTTCAGTGAAGGCTTTGGTAGCACAGACTTGAACAGGTCACCATAAGAATCTAATTAATCGAGTAAATGATGTTTAAGATATGATTTGGGTCACGTTACAGAGACATCCACACCTGGTAAATTGAAATCTAAGTAGCACAGATCCTACTCCCAAGAGCAGACTGGACAACCTGACACCCCAGAGACAGACACGTACATTGTAAACTAATAAAATATATTCATTAGAGGAATACTATTTAATTTAGACTATCAATGGATACAATAACAATAAATTTATTGATCTGTACATAAACTGTGCTCCCTTTCTGCACATGACAAAATTTTAAGATCCACATATTATATGAAAGATTTGCTAGATTTATGTCAGTCTTCTTTCCTTAAATAAGCCCTTTTGGAACAATTGCTGACAATTTCCATCTTGTTCATTGATCAAATTGCACTCAATCTTAAGATATTTTTGGGCTCCCTTACTGTCTTGGTTTGAAAGACAGGTGTTTGCTAAGAAAGGCAGGAGCCTCCCTTGGAATGAAAAATGTACACCCCCTCCCTCTGAATTATTATAGTTTTGAAATGAAAGGGCTCTCAGGCAAAGTTATGAGGATAGGAATAACAGTTCTTTACTAGTATGTATAAATAAAATAAAACAGAAACCAACAAACTACAGCTTAATAGGAAAATTAAAAAAAGATGTAGTTGTACAAAAAAAAAAATACTGACAGAGTTGGAATACAACCTGACACCCTGTCAGTCAGGGCTTTAGTAGCAGTCTGATTTAAATGATGCCTGCAATCCTCCTGGGGTGACAGATTCTCTTCAAGAGTGGTTCTCTTGAAGCAGTGATCTTGTAGAAGGGTGGAGTTTTCCTCTGACAGTCCAGTGCTGATGCAGAAGGGTCTGGCCTGCCTGTGGTGTTTCCAGAGCTCAGGTTATACCCAGGTAGGAATGCTTGGCTCCTCCCCCTGGGTGGAGCATCTCACAATGGGATGATGTCATTTTATCAGTCATGTGGTGAGACCCAAAGGCCCATTAACAGGAGATATCTCTCCTGGAAGGAGGATGGGTTGTGGAAGAGATAAAGAAAATTGTCCCACCCAGTTTTAACAGAAGGGAGTAGAATACACATCCCTGGTCTCATCTTGCATTTGCAACCTGAGACATTTACTTATTTAATTGCAACCTCTCAAAATCTCTGCCATTCAGCCTGTCTCATACTTCTCCCACTTTGACTCTTTCCCAGTCCTCTTCCCACTGCGTGTTTTGTGTGTTTAGGTCATCTTACATCAACCTTTCCCCTTTTTTTTCCCTTACAGTCCTCCATCATACACCCATTGAATAGGTTGGGTTGGAAGGGACCTTAAAGATCCTCCAGTTCCATCCCTGTCATGGTCAAGGACAGCTTCTACCAGAGCAGGTGGCTCAGAACTTCTTCTAGACTGGCCTTGAACACCGTCAGGGAAGGGGCAGCCACAGCTTCTCTGGATAACCTCTGCCAGGGTCTCGCAACCTTCACAGAAAATAATTTCTACCTACTGTCTAATCTAAACCTACTCTGTCCCAGTTTGAAGCCCTTCTGCCTTGTCCTGCCACTCCAGGCTCTTGTAAATAGTCTTTCTCCATCCTTCTTATGGGATCCCTTCAGGTATGAGGAGGACACAATTAGAACACCACAAACCTTCTGCTGGCTGAAGAATTCCAATTCTCTCAGTGTTTCCTCTTAAGAGAGGTGCTCCATCCCTCTGATCATCTTGGAGGTCTCCTCTGGACTCTCTCCAGCAGCTCCCTATTGTTCCTGTGCTGGGCCCCAGGGCTGGGGCAGCTCTGCAGGTGGGGTCTGGCCTGAGCAGAGCAGAGCAGAGGAGCAGGATCCCCTCCCTTGCACTGCTGCCCACACCACTTCGGGTACAGCTCAGGACACAGGGGGTTTCTGGACTCTGAGTGCACATTGACAGCCCATGTCCAGCCTCTCATCCTCCAGCACCAACAAGTCCTTCACCCCAAGGCTGCTCTTGATCTGCTCATCCCGTTGCCCAGAGATTTTTGGGGTTTATATATATTGCATGTATTCATAGCTCATAAGTATTACATAGTTATGTAGCTCCTAATATTTTTCATACCCTTCCTCTTAGATTTTAGAACAATAAGTTTACCTTCTAATACATTTCTGGAATACTGCCTAGTCTTATTTTCAAGAAGAGAACCTTGAAGGAGTACATTTTTTTTCCCAATCAGAATATGAGAAGATAACAGGAAAATGGGGCAAATAAGCCCTGGACTAACCCCAGTGGGGCAGTACCTGGGGAAAAATTACCTAAACAACTGTTCTTCTCATTAGACAACATCTGTTAAACATGCTAATTTTTTAACTTATAAAACTGTGGAAATCCAATACTGGATGTGCCCATGACCACTGGGACACCCGGAAGCTTCCAAATAAAGGTCTGCTTTTGATTTTACTGTTTTAACACTGCAGCAAGACTTTTTCCCTTGATATCAGGCAATAGTCCCCTCATCCTGGACTGACACCAGGGGTTGTCCTGACTCGGGTACAGAACCAGCACTTGGCCTTGTTAAACCTGATGAGATTCCCACAAGCCCATTTCTCCAGCTTGTTCAGGACTCCATGGATGGCATCATGATCCCTCTGGATCATCCCGAATGACTTCTTTTCCATCTGATCTCAAAAAAATCTTCTAATCCTGAGCTCCTCATCAGCTGAAAATCCCATAATACCAGTGACCAGGACAACTAAATACAACACGGGGAGCTCCATGAGCCATTCTAAGTCATCATAAATACATGAGTTAAATTCATAGTTTTAATGTCTTTCTGGCATTGTTGTCCAGATGATTTGTGGGATAAACAGGGCCATATTTTGAGCCCTGTGACAGCACTAAAGAAACTGCAATGCAATTAGAAGAGAGTTATCAGCAATTCAGGCTGATGCTAACAACAAATGGCAATAAAAAGGTGGGTTTGATGAACCTGATAGAGAAAAGAGGACCCATTTTATACGTACGATTTAAATACTACCAGTAAAGACGAGAAGGAATAAGAAGAGAGACTTCTCTAAGGTTCCCAGTTTACAAAAATTAAGAGGAAGAGATACACTCATGAGTCACATTTAGTGGAGTAAAGTGGAAAGGATCAGCATTTCCTGTGCCATTTGTGTATTTTCAGCTCTCTTCCACAATACTTAAGTTTTCTGCCTAAATAAATCATTTTGGAAGTCCCAACAGCGGGAGAGTGATGAATGGGAAGGCAGAAGGAGAGTGAAAATGAGCTAATCTCCCCAATACATTAGAATAATAATTCTTTGTCAGGCCTAACATTCAATGAAAAATGACTCTTGCTAGCACATTAGTCTGGAGAGGAGGTTTTGATAATACAGTAGTGGAAAGCAAAGATTCATCTTTGAATCGAAGGAAACTGAGGGGATTAGAGGATTGCTCAGAATAATTCAGATGCAATGAAATACAGTTCATGGCAAGAGAAGAGCTAACACAATAGCCCCAATCAAATATGATTTAGGCACAGTTAGAAGTAGTACTCTAATTACCGGCAATTGATTTAACTAAAGAGCTTCCTGCAACTCTGTAAAAGCGAAAAAAGGGATTTATTTTGGGTTTTGTTTTTACAATGAAACCCATGCTTTTTCAATGGTTTCTTGGTTCCAAGGAAGAGAACTGATAGTTCAACCGGGAAGTTTTTGTGGAATAAATCGTAGATACTTTGCTATCAGTAAACCATCAGGCATGGGAATCCGTTTCCTAGAAAGTGGCTTGGGATTGTATGTGAACAAGAGTGTCCGCAAATGCCAAATCAGTATTACCAAGAAGATAAATGGGATACCCTGACTGTTTTCAGCCACTTTAAATCTCTTTATTTTAGGTAACACAAATTCATGGAACCATGTAGGGTGTGGAGACAACTTCCTGGAGGCTAAGTGACTTTAGTAGGGATTTTGAATAAAACGAGAAAAGGTGAATCTTCCAGAAAAGGATCAGGTAGCAAAGAACTGTGACGCTTTCGCCTCCATGCTGTGTCAGCAATTGTGTGGTCAGCAGGGCCAGGGCAGTGATCATCCCCCTGACTCGGTGCTGGTGAGGCCACTCCCCAAATCCTGGGTTCAGTTTTGGGTCCCTCACTGCCAGAAAGACTTTGAGGCATCCAGAGAACAGCAACAGAGCTGAGGAAAGGTCTGGAGCATAAGTGTGATGAGGAGCAGGTGAGGGAGCTAGGGGGTGCTCAGTCAGGAGAAAAAGAGGCTCAGGGAAGAACTTCTCACCCTCCACATCTCCCTGACAAAAGGGTGCAGCCAGGTGTGCAATTTTCTTTTCTCTGGCATCAAATTACAGGATGAGAGGAAATAGCCCCCCATTGCACCAGGGGAGGTTTAGGTTGGATATCAGGGAAAGTTTTTCACTGAAAAGGTAGTCAAGGATTGGAAAAGGCTGCCCAGGGAAGTGGTGGAATTACCATCTCTGGAAGTCTTATAACGTGAAGATGTGGTGCTTAGGGACAGAGTTCAGTGGTGGCCCAGCTGATGTAAATATCTTTGTACTTTGAAAGTACTTTGTCCAGAAGCAGAATTTTAAATACTTGTAACACTATGAGCTATGAAAACACAACAGTATTTTTATACAGGTATAAAAGAGGTGAGAGGATATGTCATGTGTACATCAGATCATGGAGTTAATAAGATGATCAACAGGATTTATCTCTTTGAACTCTCTTTTCACTGTTTCTCCAAGTTCTATGAGTTTTGATGAGTTCATCTTTGGGAACAGCACTTTTTGCTAATCAGCCTTCATTCCAGATTGGCTGTGTTTTTTGTCTTTGGAAGTTATAACAGCCACTCTGCACTCAAATTGTTGCTTTGTCATAGTTACCCCTCCAAATAACTCCACTGCCACAAGTCACATAAAAATGGCACCATTTCAAGGCTTATATTAACCTTAAATGTTTCCTTTTGAATAGTAGGGAGGTAGCTAGAAGAGATGGGCATCTCTACTTTGAACACAAGATGAAGATCAAGGTAATTTCTAAATTGTTCTAATTTCTTGCCTCAGTGCTTTAAAGGAGCCCTTTAGAGTCAATTGACTTTTTGATCATTGACTAAAAATCTAATAACTTTGGCAGCAAATGAGGTGTGAAATGCTGTCAAAATCACTTCAATAATACCTGTGTGGTACTACACATTTTCATCTCTGTGGTAACAGTTTGTAAAAAAAACCACAGTTTAACAATTTATGGCTCTAAAAATCAACATCCTTTTGCATTGAAAAATATTTGCAATGTCCACCTTAGATTTCAAGTCCAAATTAAGGGAAACTCCTACATGGTGACAAAAATATTGATGGACTCATATCAATACCCAGAATATTACGTGTAGACTGTAATGAAACCATTACAATGCTTTGTAAATGTAGTATTCTTTCTACTTAATGACTTCCAGAGACATTTTAAGAGTTGACATTAATAGGTCAAAAATTTTGCTTTATTTTTCATTTAAAGTAGATATTTAAGTGCCTTTTTTTTCCAAAAGAAATGCTGGGGAATGGCCTGTAAGTAGCAAATTCCAAGAGCCTGTTACCAAGTTTTGCTCTAGAGTGGAATTACCTCTTGGGGCTGCAGCAAACAATGTGTGTGTCAGCCTCCATGTAGTGCAGATGAAGATTGACTTTTGTATTCAGGACTTGTGCATTCTTTCTTTGACCTTGTCCTCAAATTTTATGTGTGGCTTAATGCATTCATGGATACATCCAGTTTTCAAAGTCTCTGTAAACTGAAGAATACACTGTCTCACAATGTTCTTTTGTGGATGAATTGGATATGTATAAATACAGACGGTTGCAGGCTTTCAAACAGGTAGTGTCCCAAAATTAAAATTTTTGTAAATCCTACAAGTTTAAAATTACGTTTTTCCATTCAAAACAAAACCATACCTTTTTATTTTTGTTTCCACTGAACTGAAATACTGTCTTCCTTTTCTGAAGAACCAAAATAAAATATGGTTGCAAAATTACTTCCTTTTCCACTCTTGTCTTCATTTTATATTTCCCCTCCTTTTATACAGGTCATTAATACTTTATACCTCGTTCTGAATTACTATGAGATCTTTGAATGTGAGGCACAATGTAAGCATGAAGTACTAGCTCATGTATATTACAATTACAGTTCCAGGCAGAACTCAATAAGCAGAGGGCATATCTGATAATGTCTCATATTCTGTCAGAATAAGGAAAAAGTACATGATAAAAAAAAGCTTAGAGGTGACCCACAGGGAAAGTAATGACTTCTAACAAATTTGGCATTTTTTCCTAGTAGAAAAATAATGAAGTGAAGAGAAAGATGAAGGGAAATTAAAGAAAAAAGTTATGCCTTGTAAAATATTTAGAGAGACAAGTTCAATTGGTAGTAAAGCAGAAAGGTACATTTAGCAGGACCAGAACTGTTTTCTTAGTCTTTGGTTTCTATTCAGATAAAACCTGGAATTACAGGAAGAACAGAAAGCATATTTCTCCTTCTGTCAGCAAACGCAACAGAAGTTTTGTGAAGAAATTGAAGTATGACTGGGTTTTTTTCTGCTCTGTAGGTCATCTCCATATCTGAATGTATTTAAATGTTAGGTTTTGGAAAACACTGAACAGTGAATTTCTTTTTGTATTGAACATGATCAAATATGTCTATTCTTGATGTCCAAACCACGATGAAAGACGAACAGCACTGCTGTGCAGACCAGCCACTCATTTTATGGGCTGTATTTCAGCCCATGGGCCTGGCTGCCAGCATTCATCCTCTTTTGCCAATCCTACTCACATCACCTTGAAATGGGGTTTCAGCATTTTTCATCCCTATTATTGGTACATTTTGAGGTTGGTTCAGCTCATGTTTTGCTTTTGAGAAGCTGGCAAGTCTATTATGTACCGTTCTGGTGGCACTAGATAGAAAAGACCCTTTAGGTCAGGCTGTCTCCTCCCTGTGCTCCTTGGAGCTGCTCCCCTCCTGTTTCAGTTTCCTAAGTCATTACACAGTGAAGATGCTTTATAGTCTTCAGTTCCATACTAGGAACAATTCTCAAAATTTAGGTGACATTTTCTCTGTTGAAGATTCCTATCTCTGTTTCCTTTTTTATTTCTCCTCCTATTTCTAATGCATGACTTTTTTTTAATATAGCCGAAATAATTTGTGTCTGTCTCTGGTATATTCCCCTCTCAACTGAATAGTTTTGAATGATTAATCCATTACATATACTCTGGTTTTGATCTTGCTAAGCAGTTAAGCTACTGCCTGCATATGAGAACATGAATAGTTGCCAAATCTTGGAATATGATTATTTTCTTACGAGCCTAAGTAAATCTGTATTCTGAGGTGAGAACTACTCATTTATTTTTTTTCTCAAGGGGATAACCTCTGGTTTTGTCTGATAGCTTTTCTTTTACTTTTCTGTAAAGTCCTTTTATTCTTGTTTTTTTTTTATAGACGGAGATCTCAGCCTGTTTCCTTTTTTGCAATCTGTTCAAAATTTTGTAAAGTGGTCCTTCCCTGTGTCAGACCAAATTTAAAATCTAAAGCATAACATGAAAAAAATCATGTGAGCTCATTCTAATGATGGAAGTAAGATCTTCTAACACTATCTGACTGCTGTATGATTTGTATTTTTATTTCTGTCCTGGGGACTGTAAACTCCTGCATCTGCTCTTTTGCTTTCCCTTCTCAACCTTTTGAATTCCTTGAATGATGCATCTGTCTTGATGAAAACTGCGAGTTCACCTCCTGTATACCCATTGGTCAACAAAATTGTGCTGTTTGCTCTTCTATCTCTTCCTCATGAAGTGAAGTAGAAAATAAATAAAACAGTAATAACAGGATTTTTCACACTGTTCAATAAATGCCTCCTCATAATCTGACACACAAGGTGCTCACCAGTGTGAATGTGTTTTTGGCTATAAGGTGATAGTGAGACACTTTATTAAGCATGAAATAGGACTGCTTATCATGCTTCTCTCATGCATGAACATACCCCCTGTGCCTGAATAATGTACACCTCTCTCAAGGAGACACTCAGTCACTCAGCCATGCATTACTTGCCATGCTCACTCTTTTCATGTGATGGTTGGTCTCTTCCTGAAGGTCTCCTCAAGAAAACCACCAACCATGGCAGCATTTTACTTTATTATGAGTTTATTTTTGTTTTACCTGTCTGCAGTACTCTGACTTTGTTTCAAAAAGAGATGCTGGAGATAAAACTTCTTTCAATCTATTGGGTGACTGATCTCATTTTTTTACCATTACTCTACTTTTGTAAACCTGTCCTCCACATCACAGGAGAGAGTGAGGAGCTGTGCTGGACTCCACTTCCCTGGAAATGTAATTACTTTGTCTTACCAATTTCTCTAGCCAGGGTTGTCTCTTCTCTTTTGAGATTAACTCTTGAAATAGAGATGTCTGCTGTTCCAGGCTGAGTCATTGCCTGCAGAGTTATTGACATTGCTCGACAGGAGCCGTGGAA
The DNA here is from genome assembly GCA_013400315.1 of Bombycilla garrulus. Taxonomy (NCBI): domain Eukaryota; kingdom Metazoa; phylum Chordata; class Aves; order Passeriformes; family Bombycillidae; genus Bombycilla; species Bombycilla garrulus. Next base: position 221,012 of record VXBU01016267.1, read on the forward strand.
GGGTCAGCATACTGCCAGGAAAGAGGGTGGATGCTAAGAAGTGTGTGGATTAACAATTTTAATTATATGGTTTAACTAACTTGTTCAGCTTGGAGAACCTCATCGCAGTCTACACCTTCCTGAAGTGGGGCAGTGGAGGGGAAGGTGCTGATCTCCTCCCACTGGTGACCAAGAGGACACATGGAATTGTTATGAAGCAGCATTGGGGAAATTCACATTGGACATTAAGGAAAGGTTCTTCACTGAGAGTTGTCAGTCACTGGAACAGGCTCCCCAAGAAGGTGCTTATGGCACTAAGGAGCTCCAGATGATGCTCCCAGTCACAGGGTTTAGTTTTAGGAAGTTCTGTGAGGTGCAGGGCGTTGAACTCTGTGGTCCTTGTGGGTCCCTTCCAACTGTAACTTTTCTATTATTTTATTGTATTACTTTCTCTGTACATAAGCACTTCACTGCATTATTACCTTCTCTTCTTCATAATTGGACTTGTGATGATTCTGAATCAGATTGTGAATTATTAGACAGTAAGTTAGATTTGAATTGCACCAACAAATTCTTAGTTTTACCTAATCTACAGGTAAGGTGTGCTTTCTCTCTGCGCACAAAAAAACCCTTGAATTTAACAACCATGGCTGGTCCTTCAAACTTGAACATCATGTCATAACTTCCAGGTGACAGATATACATAGGCAGCCAGCTTAGATTGGGGCTATAAAACATCTCAGAGACAATGCCATAAACCTCTTTCACAGCTTGGTATTTAGCAAAATATTTGTGTAGAGAGTAGAGGGAAGGTTTGATGTCATCGTGTAGTTTGTGCTCCTACATGAGAGTTTTAGTTTGAATCAGGAGGAGAAAGATCAGTTAGTTTGAATCAGAAGTGTTGAGAAGGATCTCGCAATAATTCTCATGTGTTGTGCTTTGTTTTCTGTTTCAGAGCTTGGCAGACAACAAGCACAGCTCCATTTAGAAGGAATTAGAAGAAATCTGGGGTTCACCCAAAGCAATCAAGCTGTAAGTGTGCAATAACACCACACCACTGGGTTAGGTCCAGTATTAAGCCAAAAACTTAAGCTTTCTATGGTATGGATACATGGTCTTTAAAAACAGCTCTTTCTTTGGTGCAGACCCACTGCTGCTGGTCTGAATTGTTTCTTAAAGTAGGAACAGCCTTCATTTCTGAGGAAAACCGGTGAGCTGGGAATCAGAATTTAATGGTCTGAGTTGGGACAAGGAAGACTTCCCAGTGAGTCAAGGTGCGAAGTGACAATGAGGCATCTCTCACTGCCACTTGCAGGCTGTGCTGATACTGGAAGAAATGGAGAATCTTTCAAACCTTCAGCCATGCCAGGGAGTCCTAAAAGCCTTTCCATGTTCCTAGAAAGCTGGATACTTTCAAAGCAACACAGCATGCTGGTCATGAAAGTTGAACTTGAAAAACAAAACACCCAGGTTTCTGAGACGGCTTTAAGTGTTTCCAAAACAACGTCAGCATTGCAGCACTTTGCAGAAGAGTAGAATATTCCCCATGCAAACTTTCTCATGAAAACATTCTACAAAATACTCTCTATTTGATCTCAGTCTTATCTGAAAGCATTTTTAATCTAGAGCATTTTGGAAAGGGAAAATATCACTGCTATAACTTCAGTGATCCAAATTACTATTTTGCCATGGGGATAAAGAAAAGAGGAACTATTTCTAAAGAGACAATGGAAGTAGGATGCAAACATTGTTGCTTTGCCAGTAATACTCAATCATTTTCAGAAAATGCTTGAAAAAAA
>VXBU01016267.1:223554-297685 GCA_013400315.1 Bombycilla garrulus
TTCCCACAACCTGAGGAGCATCGAGCGTGTTCCAGACTGAAATACTTCAGGTAACACAACGTTGTTCAAGCCCTGTGGCAGCAACTCTCCATTGAGGTTAGATGCAAAATAATGGATTAATGGTCCGATCTGTTGTAAAACCCCAGTGGAACGCATTTTGATCTGTGTGGAAAATGCACAAAAATTCCCCAAGGCTGATGTTTTACCATCTTGGCATCAAAGCAGTGATACAGGATCTCCTGGGAATTGTAATGCAGATGCCTCATATCTCATTCTCCTCTGGATGATGACTAAACCCTCCAGACTGCAATTTCTGCGCTATTTTAAAGTTTCTTACTGGGGTACTGTGTGGGAATTCAGTAGGTGCTTTGCACCCAGGAAGAGTTTTTTTGGCATTCTTTGAGTAGCTGCCAGCAGGGTGCCAATTTCCACGGTTGTGTAAGCACCTCAGTTGGGACTTTATGAATCCTTTGAGGTTTGATCTTTTTTTCTCTTACTGGTATTTATTATTTAGTGAGTATGTGCACGTTCAGACAGTTTGCATTCTCCTGGTACTTTCAATTTCCCATAAATATACATTATTGGTCACTGCCAGAGGCAGGAACTATGGGCTGGATTAATATTTCGTCCAGTCTTAAAACCTACGCAGTTACAGATCTGAAGTTTCACGAATCTGACATCTGCACCTCTCTTCAGAGGTGATACAGTCACATCCTTACCAGGTTCTTCTCTGAACCTCTTCCTACAGCAAGAAGTGAAAGGAAATTGTTTCCTTTTGTGCAGGCTTTCTTTACACTCATTTTTGTTCTTTTATGAGTAAGAGAGGACAAATAGAATTATGCTTTGCTTGGAGCAGAAAATTATGAGTTTTGTGTGTGTTTTCTGTCACCAACATGTAACCCTGAAGACACGTGCCATGATTACTGAGCGCCCATCAATCTGGATCTCTGGAAAGGAATAATAAAATAAATCACCATGAAGAAGAGCCATATTAGTCCTGATTGTGGTAGACTTTAATGATACCAAGAAAACAGGCTGTATTTTCATTTAATTAGACTAAGAAAGCCTGTGGACATCTCATGGGCTGTGCTCCAATGAAGGTATGGGATAAAGTCTTCCCTACTGTTTCTGGAAGTGCTATAGATATTCAGGATCAATGTCATTAAATAACTGGCAAATTGGGAACTAAACTTTCATGATTAGATATTTATTTCCTACCCAAAACACCTGAATTGGGCATGCAAAACTTGGCAGGCATTATGAAAACATACAGAGCAGTAATTCTAAACCACAGACTTGTGTAAATACTTTAAGTTTCAGTTCTCTCTAAACTCTTTTCTAAATGACACAAACTGAGCTGAAAAAAACAATGTAATTTTCATGCCAGAATAAAACCACCTATTAGCATAATTGCCCTGCTTTCCTGAGAAACCAGAGCCTGAAAGGAAACATGAAAATGTCCAAAAGACAGAGAAAATTTATCAGCCATGGATTTGTGATTATTAATGCTCTTTCTCATCCCAAGCAGGGGAAAATGCTGCTCTAAAGAACAACACTGGACAGGCCACAGAATAATTTATATTCAAATATTTTTTTTGTTCAAAGATTTCTTGTGTAGAGGATTATGCAAAGTAGGTCTGTGCCTTTTCTTCACTGAGTAAATAGGTTATATAAAATTTCAGTGATATTTCACTATGCATTGCATTTTGCTGACCAAAAAGGTGAGTGCTTGTGCATATTTCCCTAGAAGAGACCTGAGCATAATGTCATCCAAAATAAACTCTGCTTTGCCAGGAAGAGACAAAGAAACATTTTCTTCCTCAGCTGTGACCTAAACAGGGAGGAGGATCCCAGTAATTTATATTGGCTCATCCCAAGTAAGGCTGTAAATGAACTTGACATTTCTTGCTTTTCTTGTATCTCTTGTCTACCTTTTTTATCCTGGAGGATAGAACTGGAACAAATCTTTCTGCACAAAACTTCACAATATGTTGATCCAATGGCTTGACATATAAAACTTGGATTAAAACAGAATTTCAGAAAGTTTTGAAAACTAGTTAAAACTGTATCCCACCTCCACTGCCAAGCTGATAATATCAGGTTTGGGATCCCATTCCTGGAAAGCAGTGATCTGAGGCAGGTTTCGCTTTATTGTGCGACATTTTTAGTCTTCCCTTAATGACTTGACTGAGCAGTGAAATACTTAATATTTTGACTTTGATTTTCTCACTCTCAGTCATTAATTGAGTACCAATGAGGAGACATACAGTACTTTTGTTTTCTGGACAATATTTCAGCCTCTATCTCATCACGTTATCCAGAGAAGCTGGGGATGCCCCATCACTAGAATTTTTCAAGGCCAGATTGGACGGGGCTCGGAGCAGCCTGTGCCAGTGGGAGGTGTCCCTACCCATGGCAGGGGGGTGGAATTAAATGATCTTTAAGGTCCCTTCCAAGTCAAACTATTCTGTGATTCTGTGATTCTGTGATTCTGTGATTCTGTGATTCTGTGATTCTGTGATTCTGGTTGAAGTGGCCACACCCAGCTGGGTAAAGTCTGATATTCCCCTGCCAGCTTGAGCCTGGGACCTCGTCCCTGTGCTGGGAGCTGCGGCCTTACATAAACACACCAACGCCAGTGTGAGGAAGAGCCTGGCATTTGGAGCACAGCAAGTAAATCACCTCAAATCAAGTTTCCCTTAGAGAATTTAGATGGATACACCTTGTTTTTCATGCTGTGTGCAGGAACATAGAAAAGCCTATGAACAAGTATTGAACCAATACTTGAAATTATCTGAGAAAAGTTATTTGGGATTCTGAGCTGTGGCTGCAGCTCCTGACCCTGCCACAGACAATTCACAGACCTTGGGCGAAGCTCTCTGTACTCTGCAGCTTAAAATGGAAGTACTGAAACTTCATTTCCTTGCCATTTGTTTTCTTTCCCTCGACAGAACAGGAAGATTTTTTATGATTCTGCTTCACAATGTCTAAAAAGGAGATTCAGGTTTTCCATGGAGTTGCCTGTCGGTTGTGAACCATAAATAATAAATACGCAATTCTGTTCTATGAAACAACAAGCTTTATCTTCCATATTACATTGCTGTTCAAAAAGTCCTATTGCTATTTCAGCTGGAAAAAGCAAGCATCAATTTTCTCTCACTAGTGGGACAGGAAATTTTTCTGCATTCTGGAAAAAAAATAAAAAAAGAAAAAGTATATGTGGCACCCTAAAGCCAGCTGCATGTTTTGATTACTGAATGATCTGGAATGTGCATCGACAATCTCCAAAATACTCTTCTACCTGCTAGATTAACTACATGCAAGAAGGCCATAAATGCTGAGGTTTAGATAAACCCATGACATTTCCAGCTTAATGGCAGTGTTCAGCTTGGTGTTCCCACTGCCAGCAGTACTTCTGGATTTAATTGTTGATGTGCCTCTGCTACTGAACAACTGATGTAAAGTGGCACTTAAAATATGAAGTTTGCAGATGGAGAAGGCTTAAATTTAAATTTTTATTTATTTCACCCCCCACCACACACACACACAGACTATAGTAATGAATGTGGTACCAAAATTAAAGAACTGTGAATTCCCCCCCAGGATTTTCCAGCTGGACAAGAGGACTGCAGGATACACAGCTCTTACTCAGAGGATACACCTCTGCAATTCTACATCTGGATTCCTCTTCCTCTTTCCCCCTACACACACATGGCATCAGCTCATGCTTCCCTTCATACTCCCTCCTCCCCAACTCTTCAATTTAAAGACTCAGAAGTTTAACTGAAAGTTGCTCTAAAGCTTTTTGCTGCTCAAACCAACAATTAGCTTTTGTCCAGACCCAAGTCTAGACAGAGGCATTGGAAACACAGGGCTGTGCTGGGCTGGAATTCTTCTGCAGTCAGAACTGAGCTCAGCAGGAGAGCAGAGGAGCCATCCAAAGCTGTCACTTTGGCCATACTGAGTTCACTGAAAAACTCTATCTTTTATATATATTTTATATACCTCACCCAGCAGCTCCCAGGCTGAGTTCCTCTGCACATGCTTGATAACAAACTCCCTAGAAATTTCCATGGTAACAGTGAATTCAGCAGCCACCTGTGCCTGACTTTGTTTTTAACAGAGGGAGCCTCACTTTACATTGGTGGTGCCTGTCCCTGAACATCCCTGGATCAGCACAGGGTGAGGTGGAAGTGGAATATTTTCCATGCCGCTGTCAGGAGGATTTGGGAATTGCTCTTGGTTCTGCCACTGGTTTCTGGGGTAATTGGGACCAAACCTATTTGAAGAGAAAATCATTAGTGTTGAAAAAGACCTCCAAGATCGTCAAGCCCAATCTTTGGAGCACCCCTTTGTCAATTAGACCACAGCACTAAGTGCCATGTCCATTCATTTCACCACCCTCCTGTTCCAGTATTTAACCAAACTTTCACTGAAGAAATCCTTCCTGCTGTCCAACATGAGCCTCCCCTGGCACAACTTGAGGCCGTGTCCTCTTGTCCTGTCACTTGTTACCCAGGAGAAGAGACCCACCCCAACTTGCTACCAGCTGGTATCAGGGAGCTGTAGAGAGGGATGAGATCCTCCCCGACCCTCTTCTCCAGGCTAGAACACAATAACAACTATTTCTTATTATTAATGCAAATTTTTGTTATATTTTATTTAGAAATGAATGAGCTATTGTAACATATTGTTTCATATTAATTCCTGACAAAGTACCTGAAGAAATCTGAAGTTCTCTAGGGCAGTGGCTCCCTGTTCCAAAATAAGTGCACATCCCATAGGACCTTTGTCAGATCTGCCAAATCCCTGTGGGTGTCTCAAGTACCTTGGGGTATCTCCAGTCACACTGGGTGCATCCTTAGCCAAATGAACAAAGTTCTGCATCTCTGCTTTCCCTGCTGGCTCCAGCCTGATCAGCAGAATGCCAAGAACTGCAAAATGCTGCTGCAAAGCACATAATAAGGCAAGGATCAAATGAATTTCTTCAGGAAAAGCTCTATGCATCAAGCTGTCAGCTCAGCCTTGTCTCCATCCATCTAGGATTAATTATTCTCATTTGTGTACTTGTCATTGCTGCACGCAGGATTATTTTCCTTTAAAATGGGGCCACATAACTGCCTCTCCTCATCCCTTCTCCTCTTAATGAAAGCCTTTCCATCCCCTAAAGCTCCAGAGGAGAAAATGATGCCATAACATCTGGATTTTATTGGTGGGAGTGATGACATGCTCCAATCCTTCTTTACAGTCAATTGCTCCCTGACAATTAAAAAAAACAACAACAACAATGAAAAACCACAGAATTTCTGCAGCAAATAGGCAGTTTGACTGTGAAGCAAAATGCACTTGTGAGAGAACTAGCTCACCTGGAATGCTTATCCCCTTTCCAAGAAAGGATGCAATCAGGGCAGACAGGAGATTTCCTTTCCAAAATGAATCAAAGAAAGAGGCAGAACCAATGTTTTAACTCATGTTTTAGAGTCATCTGATACAGTTGAACACAGTTTGTGTATTTGCGTCACTTTTTAAATGTTTTAGAGAGAAGCAAGTTTTGTTTTTCTGTAAACAGTTCCACATGACTAGAGAATTTTGTGAGTCCTATTCTCCAAAAGCCCCATCCTTCAAAAACAAGCAAAGTTTTGGATGTTTTTTTTTTACTTGATCCATTTCAGCCGCAGAGTAGATCTTGCCAACTTTGGGAAAACTTGTTTTCAGAAGGATCTCCTGGAACTCCCGTGCACCACACCAGGGAACACAGAAACAACAGTTTAAGGATACCAGATATAGACTGAACTCTCAGGTCTCAAAAAAGGTTTTTCTTGGTCCTAAAGGTGCTCTGAAATAATTGGGCATTTATTGGTCTCAATATTCTATGTGATGTTCTTTAAATCTGGGATATTACTTGTCTCACTTAGGGTGCCTTTTTTCCATTATATTTCATGTAAGTATTTGGCAGAGTGAGAGAAGATTTATTTATTAATTTATCTATTTAGTTATTCAAATGTAGTGCAAGGTAATTAGGAGAACTTTCAGTTTTAAATTATTTTTATGTTGAAAATAGTAAAATGAAGACTTAGACAATTAAATATGTTTCAGAAGACTGAGATTTCCCCCCAAACCACCCACAAGCTGGGTTTCAGCTGAACTGTTTTGGTAGTATGGAAACTTACATGCAGTTGGGGGAGTCATGGAGCAGCACAGAGACGATACAGGAAAAGAGGTTTGGAAATACAGCTTCTCCCATGGTGTTGTACAGCTTTGGATGTATTTGGAAGGGCGGGAACATAAAGAAAACACCCTCTCCTCTGCAGCAGCAAACTTTTCTGTGTGGTCCAGAGCATGAGTATTACAGCAGCTCAGACTTTTACATCTCTTCAAGATGTGTACAAATTGTCCAAGGACACACTCATGCTGGTATTTACTGGGGTTTCACATTCCCCAGGTAGTTATATTACAGTCTTCCCAATCAGTATTTCCATATTGGGAATTAAATTCAAGAAGGATCTGAGCTTAGTGCCAGAACAGGGTTTTATCTTGTGACAGAGCCTGTCTTTATTTCATGGATGTTGTGGGCAGAAGTCTTGATCTGAGGTGTGAGATCTGGGATATTTCAGTACTGTAATATCTCCTCTGCAATTCCTGCAGCCCATTTCTGCTTTCCAGTGAGGATTCAACAGAAGCAAAAGGAGCCTCCAAAGGAAACAACCTTCCCTGGTTGTTAAATAAGAATATAAGTGCTTCCTAGTAATTCTCTTACCTATATTGTGAGTTTAAGCAGTTTATGCTGTTCCAATTTGTTTTCATGCAGTCTGGATTTCTGAGGGGTTTTTGGGAACATTATTCCTATATATTATGCAGTTTACTAATTATTTCTGGGTCAGAAGATATAGTTACTGCAAATATTACAAATTTTAGTTGAAAATGTATGGAAGACCACGCTCTGAAAAGCCAGTGTCCATAAAAGAGACAGAGGAATCCTGCAACTTTATGTGAATGAAGGGAGAGAGTCCACGGGGCCCACCCCTGCAAGGTTTTCTCTCTCGGTTGCAGCCTCCTTTGATCCCAAATATTTCCTGAGGCACCAGGAATGTGCAGCCTTCCCAAACCACCTGCCACATACCCCCTTTGAACCTTGAAACCTGGCATTTTACCCCAAAGTTCAGAAACTCGGCCTCGCGCAGACCCACTTGTTTCAAGAGTGAAACTGTCCGGGTTCTGTAACAACCCTTGAAGTTAATGGAGACATTAATCCCCATTTCAAAGACATTAACACCCATCCCCTCAGCCATGGAATTGCTTGTAAAGACATCAGCACACATCTTTCCTATCAAAGTAATAAATAATATTAAAAGAAAGCAAATATGTAATAAGGGAGGTGAGAGGACAAGATTGCTCCAGAGACAAATCATCAGGATCAATTTCTATTACCAGGCTGGATTTTCCTTTTTTTCAAAGTTAATGATTGGCATTGTTAGTGATGGCCTGTCTCCCAACCTGACTTCCAAGTGCTGTTTGTCCATTTTCTAGGCAAGAAGTTCACCATGGTGAGCAGCTTGTTAAATCACTCGATGTGTGTTCTGATACAAACTCTTCACTGGAGATGATGCTTGGGAGAGGGCCAGGAGCCCAGATCTTTCCTGGGCTAGGGAACTAATTGTTGAAATATTAAATAAAGGCAAAGAAGCAATATCAGCTCCTCCCTCAGTGTTACTTTGCATGATGTCCCTGCCCATGGCAGGGGATTGGAACTAGATGATCTCTAAGGTCCTTGCAGCCCAAACCATTCCATGATTCTGAGTTCCTGAAGCTGTTTGCTCTGTAGAAAACTCAGATGTTGGGATCTAAAAACTACAGACAGAAAGGAAAGACTCATCCTGAGGCAACTTCTGGATTAAATGCTCCCAGCATTCAGGTAATTCTGTCCCTGTACAGGGCAGACCCACAGGAGGAACCTGACACCTGGGTGAAGTCTGTCCCTTTTGCTCAACCTCAAATATCTCACAGACTTTCCTGCTGTCCCTGGGCAATAAAAAAGGCTTTGTTATTAAACAGTTCTATGCAAGACTCTTCATCAAAACAAGTTTGTGGTAATTCAAATTAATCACAGTCTAAATGTGCTTCTCCATTCATTACAAAACCAGTTTGGGAAACCATGTTCAGGGGCAGAATTCCTGTCTGGAGCATCTCTTATCTGAGAGAAGATGTTCCCAGTTCCTTGTGGTTTTGAAAGCTTCAAAAGCTTCCAGGGTTACTCAGTGGAAAATCATAACCAACGAGACTCTTAATTCCACTTTCAGTTATGAAGAAGTGGAAGCTTGGCAGCAGTCTCCTAGGTCCTTTCATGTACCCAGCTCCTGGTCATTCAAAGCTCACACTTTTGTTAGAATTAGAAAAAAATCCAATAGTATCTAGGTCCAGAAAGATGCTGTGAAGGTAATTACTGTCAAAATTGAAGGTGATAGCTGCACTACAAAAATGGAATCATGCCTTGAATGCTTTAGATCATCAGTAAACAGTTTGTTCTTCAAAAACATTTATATGATGTCCTGGAAAATCCTTGTGGACATCCAAAACTTGACTTTGCTCTTTTCCCTCTGGCTCTCAGTCTCTTTCAAAGACCACATGTGCTCTGCTTGCTCACTGCTGATCACTGAACTAATTTATTCCAGCCTGCCAGTTCCATCATCATGCCAGTTCGTTTCTCATCCCAAGTCCCTTAATTATTTTATGCAAACTGGGGTTGCCCAGTGGAAATACTTTATTGAATCAGGCCACCTAGGCATGTCTTCTGCTTCGAATGTGCTTTGTCAGGAAGTAAAGAGAGAAAACTGGGGGCAGAATTAGGGAAAAAAGAGAGAAAAAGGAAAGCATTCATATTGCATCTGGTTGATTTTGCAATAATGCAAATGAGAAGGAATTAAAAGGGCTTTTTACTCGTAAAGGGGAGAATGTGAGAGAAGGTCATGTGCTGTTTCACGAGTTCCTGTTTGTCATTAACGCTGCACTTATTTCTTTTGTCTCTTTTAACTTTATGTTTGGTGTTTGCTGCTCCCTCAGCTCCTCAGGCTGCAGCAGTGGATGATGGACACGTTTTCCATTTAGCCATGAAAGACCTGTGTCTATCTCCCGTTAGATTAATATTTTTAAATCGTATTGCACGAAGTAATAACCATCAGCCTGCTGGTAGCTTTTACACATTTTAAGTAATTTTTCTCCCTCGACAAGACATCAGATTAACATTGTAAAGGAGAAAGTTAATGCCCATGCAATATTTAGACAGACAAAAGAGAGAAATTACATCTAATCAGGCCTGGTGTGAGTGATTTCATTAATTCCTGTTCTAACAGTTCCAGATATTTTATGTTGTCAATCATTTATTATCTTTTCTGTTAAAAAACAAGTTAATTTGCTCTGGTTTTTCACCTCTTCCAGGAATGCTGAAACCTTCAAACTGCACTACTGCCTCTGAAAAAACCCTAAAATCTGCTTGAATGAATCACCTGCGATTTTTAGAAGTTATTCCAGATAGAGTGCTCGACAGAGAATGCAAACCACTGCAAATTTGTGCAATCACAGGATGGTTTGGGTTGCATGGGGCCCTAAAGATCATCTTATTCCACCTCCCCAGCCACGGACAGGGACACCTTCTCCTAGACCAGGTTACTCCAAGCCCCACCCAACCTGGCCAGAACAAACTGGTATGTCACTGCTATAATATATATAAATATATATAAAGTTACCTTTGTATTAATATATAAATAGTGTTGATGGAGGCTTACAGTTGTGTGGCTCAATATGCCCAAAGCAATTTAGGAAATTTGGCTGTTCACAGCTGTCTAAGACATTGCTCCTGCATCTTAACAAGGTTTGGGAGTCACAGAATCACACAATCACAGATAAGACCTCTGAGGTCACTGAATCCAGCCTTTGAAGATGAAAACAAAAGTGTAAAACTGTCCTTTAAAAAGGAAATTTAAAAACAACATCTGAAACAATCTGCTGGATGCTCTAGAATTCATTATTCATTGTGTCTCAAGGTAATAAATTCTTTTGCAGAGACAGTTGGAGTTTTCATTTTCCTCCTTGCACTGTTCCCCATTTCTTCCCTAGAGTCATTTCTTTGTTTTTCCCCATTCTTTCCAAGGTCACCTGAAGGTTTTCCCAGCTGATGCAACAAATTAATTCACTCTGTTTTATTTGTACCCTCAAAAACAGCCAGACCAAGACTACTATGTCGAGCAATCAACTTGTCCCTTCCTTTATCCAGACTGAGAAGCAGAGTTGCTCAACAAATAGCCCAATTTCTGTCCATCATTCACAGTGTAAGGTAGTTGTCAGTGCGAGAGGAGATGATATAATACAGCTCTGTCTGCTCCGCTTCCCCAGCTCCAGGGGCCTTTCTGTGGTGCTATTGACCTTGGCAGAGCTGAGAAGTTTTATTTAGTGTTGCTGTTTTCTTCACTGAAGTTTACATATTTTAACTGGCTCGGGAGATGTGTGTGTGTGTGAGACAATAAATGACTTCAGGTGTTCTGATTCTATCAGTCAGTGAGCTCTATCTTCCTCTGCTCTGAAGGCTACCACATTTTATACTGAAACAGTTGAAGATGCTATATGCTGCTTGTACTATTGAAAATGCATAATATTTCAATTTTTTTATTTCATGAAAACAACTTAATCATTTTGTTGATACTTTGGAAACCCTGCTTTGTACCAAGTGAGACTACGTTGACTCAGTGTGCAAATTTAATACTTAGAGTTACTATGCTGAAATTTATTTTAACAGTAGAGATTTGCAATATTAAATTCTTAACCTATAATACTCTATTTTTCAAGGATTGGGTAAAATTTAAAAAAATAAATACAGGAAAAGAAATGCTTGTATGGAAAACATCCCTAAAATCATAAATTACTGAATGCTGGAGGTGAACGGTGCAGCCATCTCCAAGAAGATTCTTGTAAGTTTCGGCCAGAAAACACTTTGTGGCATTAGTTTATAATAACACTATAAGACTTTAAGACTTAGAGAATCTGAACATAAACAGATATGAATATACATAAAAATTAAGTAGTTACCTAAGTAAATAAATGAAAAATAGCTGCAGTGTTTGGTTATCATCTTTGGGAAGAAATATCCCAGTCAGAGAAAAACATGAGATAGTTATCTGTAGATCTTGGATGTCTTTCTTCAAATTCTGTTGTATTCTCAGGTGAAAGATCAGGGATTTGCCAAGTACTGAACACAGCAGATCTGGAATGACTTTGGGAAAGGTGTTTCTGGCCAGAATAGGAATGTGACTGAATTAACATTTCTGAATGAGGAAGGGCTTTTCTGGCTGATTTCCCTAGAGCTGTTAGTAAATTATAACCTCCCAAGCTGTTTGCAGGTTATGGAATGGACAATGAAAACAATCAGGAAATTGATAAAAGGGAAAAAATTTCCTTTTGTTCTTCATGATTCTTCACAGACAAATGTTGTGTGTGTTCAGGTGTGAGCAAATGGACACAAGTATTTGAACTTTATTTTCCTCCAGTGCAAGCATTATTTTGGTTTGATTATAATGAGTTCATTAAAAATTGTGTGAAGCAAATATTTTGACCTTTTGTAATAGGTAATAGCATCTTTCACAGCAGAATTGTCACCTTCCCTAAATTTTTATCAGAATATTCACCTTTGGGGATCATTATTTCTGAAGAGGAAAGAGGGTAGAAATTTTGCAAGGAAAAATGACTGTTCTGACACTTCCTACCTCAGGTGCAATACAGGTCTTTTTGTAGCTGTGAACAGAGGTGAGGCAAGGTCAGGAGAAATAGGAAATATCTTTTATAATATCCTTTAAAAAAAAACCCAAAAAAACAAAAACCACACCACCACAGGTGCTTTTAAACTCCTTTCTTCAAATCTCTGATAGAAGCAGCAGCTTTCAAAATAAAATCCAGCTTGAAAACAGTTGCTCTGAATTTCCCTTGATCTTTCATTTCTCAGTGTCTCCAAGGCTTTCTTGTGTAATTGTACAACATACCTGGAGAGGGACATGGTACTCAACAGTTTTTTTACTGTAAAAACTTTGGGGTGAAGATCTATTTTTCTTTTGACACCCAGGGCAAATGTCTTGATGTTTCAGTGCTTGGATGTTTCTCCTCCTATAGTTTTCTCAGTTTGACATCTGAAAACACATCTTTCACTTTCTATTTCCAGTGCATTGATGTTTCCATCAGAGCTGAGTCATCTCCCAGACAAAGCAGAAAGAATGGGACTTTTGGGTACAAGCCTTCTTACTTGGGTGCAGGTTTTGGGATGAGTCACACTTGATGGGTCTTATTTTTCTCCATTTGTTAGAGAGGGTTCAGAGGAATATATCAGGTATAGGTGTCAAGGTGGAAACATTTTGACTACAATCCTTGGCTACTTTTCCATCCCTTCAGGTCTGGGGTACTGAATTTGTTCAGTGATCATGCTAGAAGACTCAAGAAGTCATAATGCTCAAGCATCACTTTCAGGAGTTGGGAGAAAATACTTTTTTTTTTTTAATTTTGCAGATTTTATTTGTTGCTATGGGACAAATGATAAGTATTATTCACTATCTGCTTAAAATCAACTACTCATAGTATCTCAGAATGGTTTGGGTGGGAAGGGACCTCCAAGATCATCCAGTTCCGCCCCCTGCCATGGACAGGGACATCTTCCACTGTCCCAGGTTGCTCCAATCCCATCCAACCTGGCCTTGGACACTTCCAGGGATGGGGCAGCCACAATTTCTCTGGGCAACCTAAGCCAGGGCCTCACCATCTTCACAGGAAAAATTTTATCCTAATATCTAATCCAAACCTCTCATCCTTCCAGTGACCAGGAGATTGGCTAATGGCATGTCCAGGGCAGATCCCACTCTAAGTGTGCCATGATGTGCTCAGATCTATCTTTGAGCCAGGGAATCTTTGGAGATGTTTCCTAAGTAATTTCACCAATTTGAGGCTCATCCAAACCCTTCTTGGTAACAGGGATCGTGATGCAGCTGAAGGAGTTCTCAAGACGCCTTCTAAAAGTTTTCCTCTTTCCTGTCACAGCTGTTTCTCTGTGACTATTCCCTCCCTTGTCCCTTACATCCCACAGCAAAGTTCTGAGCATCAGGAGGTCGATGGGCTCCCAGGAACTACAAATTATTAAATCTGCAATTCAAAAGAAACTATTATGATTCCAACTGTTGTAAAGAATCAGGACAAAGTTTAGAATCTTCCAGGATGGGCCACAGTAGCAGGAACAAGATCCCTGCTGGGTAACTTGTATATCTTTTACCTACATTCCCAAGCCTTTATTTCCTTAAGATCTTGAGGTAATGTTACTTCTCAGCTTTTTATCAGACTGTTTGTGAGCACTGGAGGAAATGTTTTGCTATTAAGGCAGCATCTGATGCTTAAACACTTTCAATCTCTCCCAGGGAAAGAAGAGGGGAACAGATGTTAACATCTGCTTTGTTGAATCTGGCCTACATTTCCTTGTTGCCGACCCTCTCTTCTCCCCACAGTGTATTGTAGTAGTATTCTGTTGACAAAAAAAAAAAATAAAACTTCATTCTGCAGTTCTTGTGCTGAAATCAGAAAGCTGTAATTGGAGCACAGACTATCTTTAAAACAGAAAGTAACAACAACAAAACCCTAAACTCCCAATTTGTAAAGTTCGGGTGACAAAAGACTTTTCTTCAGGCATCTGCTCTTGTGGCTAACTTAGTGTTGCCTTCCCAAAGATGAAATAAATAAATAAATAAAAATACTAAAAGGGAGAAGAATGATTTTCGTTTTGAATTTTGCTTGCTCTGACTACCCACAGCCTAGTTTTGTACAGAAGCCCTGCAGCATTATTTCAGAGTGTATCTCTCCCAGATCCAGGTTTTGCTGTAAATCTTTTAGAACTGCACACAGCAATGACATGCTTCATCCCAGATTTTAGCAGCCCACAATCTTGATGTTATGCTTTAATTGAACCGAAATTACATTTAGTCAGAGCTTGAAATTTCTGATTTGCTCAGATGCCATTGTTTTCACACATGAAGCTTTTGCTCTCTATTTTTTTCTCCCCTCACCCTTTCCCTCTTGAATTATTTAACATTTAGAAAGCTGAGCTTTGCCACTTTTATTTCCATCCCCAGTTTTATTGCTATCTAAGTGATTTACAAATCAAGCCTTGCATCTAATGGCGCTGTGTATTTCCATTTCCAGTGCTCTTCTTTACTGTCGGCTCTTGTCGGTTGGGGCAAACCTCAGACACAAATAACTGAAATTAATGTCAAATTGCATCATGTGCAGCTTGAATTTCAATTATGGGATCTGAGTGAAAATGCATGTTTTCAGCAAACAGCAATAACGCTGTGACTCTCCTGGCCCCCGAACTCGCATTACTAGAAAGCATCACACGCAAGACAAAGACGCAGGATCTCAAAAGCTTAAAACAAATCTGCTTGGCATTTAGTTAAGACCAATAAGCTGAGAGAATGAGCAGTCATTCAGGCCTTCAGCTTCTGAATCCCCTGCCCTATGATATGTCTGTGCCTGTTTAGAGCCTGGAACTCCAGTGTTTTCTTCCAGAATAATAGGAAGTGAGCAGGGATTAATCTACCCTCCTAAGCCCTAGTGCATCCTAAATATATGTTAGTTTGTGGGCAAGGCAAGTGGCTCAGCCCATCTTTAATTCTGTATTCAGGGACCTGAGGGCGCTGGCTGACAGTGGCTGAACACGATCCAACGTGTGCCCAGGTGGGCAGGGAGGCTGGTGGCCTCCTGGCCTTCTGTGCCAGCCATAGTGTGGCCAGCAGGAGCAGGGTGGGGATTGTCCCTCTGGGGAGGCCACTCCTCAAATTCTTGGGTCAGTTTTGGGCCCCTCATGACAAGAAGGACTCTGCGGTGCTGGAGCGTGCCCAGAGAAGGGAACAGAGCTGGAGAAGGGGCTGAAGCACAAGGCTGATGAGGAGCAGCTGAGGGAGCTGGGGGGGCTCAGCCTGGAGTAAATGAAGCTCAGGGGGGGCCTTACTGCTCTTTACCCTTGACGGGAGGGTAGAGCCAGGTGGGATTCATTTTTTCCTGTGCATCTCAAGTGAAAGGATGAGAGGGAATGACCTTAAATTGCACCAGGGAAGGTTCAGATTATGTATTAAGAAAAATAAAACCACCATCCACTGAAAATATGGCTAGGCATTGGATTAAGTCACCCAGGGAGGTGTTGGAGTCCCCATCCCTGGGAGTTTCGCAGAGGCACCCGGATGTGGCTCTTGGGGATATGGGTTAGGAGTGATTATGGTGCTTTGATGGTTGTACTGGATGGTCTCGAAGGTCTCTTCCAACCCTGATGATTCTGAGACTCACTGTAATGCCCAGAGGGTGTGCAGGCTCAATGGGAAGATGATTTTCTCTCGTGGTTACTTGTGATCCGCCTGGTGACACAAAGCTCAACTTTGTTTAGTTTTCTGGGACAGCTGGAGGAAAGGATTAGAGGTATTGAGGACAGATGTATTCATGCAGTGGGCTGAAGGAATCACATTCTCCCCGTTCCTCTCCATTTTCTTCAAAGGATGTTGAGGCACAAGGTTGTATTTAGTCTACAAGGTGCAGTGCTCTGTCACTGCTGAGGTTTATGTGGCTTCAAAAGCTTCAGCCCATGGAATGACCAACAAATCCCCTCCAAACAGGGGCATTGCAATGCAGCTGCATGTTTTGCCTCTTCAACTTGCTGAAGAAAATATGTTCCTTCCATTAGAGAGTGACTGCAACATTTGGATATTCTACTCAGGAGTAAAAAGTCATCATATTGCACTCCTGTTGCTTTGCAAGCACCGGTCTCAAAGAAAGAAAAAATAACCTTTTAATAGCAAAAAAAATTGATTTTTTTTTAATGCTACAGACCAAGTGAAGCTAATGAATTTGCCCAGATGGCACTTGAATAAGTCAGATAGATACCACTTAACTTATTTTTGCTAAAACCATTCAGAACCTGATCTCCTGCTTAAAATGACAGCAACTTGAAGTATTGGAAAACTACTTTTTTATAATCCAGTGCAGGTCTTGCTGTCAAAATCAACTCTAAACAGAAACTGAAGAGGTACCCAGCACAATATTAATCAGGTGAACTTTAAAAGAGTTATGACTTTAAAATGCAGAGAGCTTGTAAAGACATTTTTATAGGGGACTGGGATGTGGGTTTTGTTAGACTCTCAGTGATTAAATCTTCCCTTTATCTGCATAAGAGAAAGAGCAAAGATGAATTTCTATAATTATTCCTCTGAAAATACATTTTAAGCAAGAAAGAGATTGCAAGTTATCTTTAAGTGTTTCTGCTGCTTCCCAGTTCAGGGTGTTGGCTTTAGTCAGACACTCAGATCCAAACTGAGGTCAAAAACCCCATTTTTATGGCCCAACAAATGCTTATTAACAACTGAATTGTTAATAAAGGCTTTAGAACCAGAAGGGACAAGCCAAGCCCAGTCCCTCCATCCCTGGACGCACCACATCACCTGTGCTGATGCTTCTGCCCACATGAGGAGTTCCCAAATGTAAAATATCTGTACCTCCACCCCCTGACAGGACACTGAAATTGCTTTGGATGAACTTGGGAAGGATGCAGCTGTTCCTGTTAGGACTGTGTTTCAGGAAACAGATTGTTTTTCATTTACTGTATCTGCCCCAAGGTAATGCGCTCAGTCTAAGCCGATGATTTAGGCTCCCTTTGTAGCTGCTGGACTGACAGATTCAGCACCAGAAGGTTCTTCATCCCATTCTGAGGCAGAGCTGTGATGTCTCTAATAAATATAAGGGAAGTTTAGACATCTGGCTTAGATTAAGCATTCAGCTTTTAGATAGTTAAGTTAGGTGAAAGCAAATTCAGCTGCACTGTGAGCCTGAAAAGTTGCAGACAACCAAGATTAGGCACGTCAAGCTCAAGACATGCAACTTAAACAAAGAAGATCTTATTTTGGAAGGGTTCCTGCTGAAAAAAAAATACAATATACATTCCTTTATGGGGGAAAATAGGGATGGCAAAGCAATATGTGAGAGCTCTTTTCCACGGGCAGAGAAAACTCAGTGTCAAAGGTAAAGCAAACCATTTATATTTCTGTCAGCTTCCCTGGTTCATTGTGTGCAAAAAGCTTTTGGAAGTCAAGAGAAAGGTCAACCAGCAGGGTGGAAATTTTATTAAAAATATTTAGACTGGCTTTTATTGCCAAATGTAAATGGAAACCAATTAGATAATCAAACTAAAAGTAGCCAAACAAATGGCATTAACACTCCCAGAATGTAATGCTCATTGCTAAGGACAGGTTTTTTCCCAGTTACTTGCCTTTGGTGGTGGTAGCAGGGAGAAATCAATTATGTTTCACCTTTTAACTGCCTTTTAAAGCCTTGCAAAATTGATTTCATACAGCATCAAAGATCCAGCAATAAAACAAGGAAAAAGTGGATAGCAGAGAAAGGATGATGTAAACAACCTGTAAAAGGTGGTCTGCAAAAACCCTAAAAAAACCAAAAAACCCCCAGAAACCAGTGTGACTTTCTACATGGGAAAATGGGTGAAATAAGTACTGCTGCATTGCAGCCATGAGTGCAGAACAAAATCATTGTGGCAAAGCTCTTTATCCGTGGGATGAGAGGTGTGATTCCTTCAGCACAGTGCCCCCATGGAAGACTTGGCATTTGAATTTGCAACAAAAAAGCAATGAACGTCTTCAGCTCGTGACCACACGAGTCCAAGTCACAGCAGTAAGGCCACCACAAGGCTGTGATTGAGTCATTGAATCACAGAATGGTTTGAGTTAGAAGGAACTTAGAGTTCATCCAGTTCCAACCCCATGCCGTGGGCAAGGACACCTTCCACTAGACCAGGCTGCTCAAAACCCCATCCAAACCGGCCCTGAACACTTCCAGGGATGGGGTGTTAGCAACTTCTCTCATCAGCCTGTTCAAGGGCCTCATCATCCTCACAGAAATAATTTCTTCCCAGTATTTAATCTAAACCTACTTTTTTAAAAATTAAAGATATGATACATGTGCAACAACGGTGTACTTTGGGTTAATCCTCTGGGTACCCATCTTGTCTTCTGCATTTTGTGCACACATAAGGGTAGCCAAAATAAGTGGGGTTCAGGACCGGGGAGGTTCCTCCCATCCACCTGTCAGGCTGCTGTGACACCGTGACCTCAGGTCCAGCAGCAAAAAAGTTGAACACGTGTCCCCAAAAAGTGCACACACAAAACCCCCCCCCACACACAGCCACAAAGAAGAACACAGAGAGCACCTCATAAACTCACCCAGCGCTCAAAGTGTTGCCAAGAAAGGCTGACCTGGAAACAGAGACTAGGGAGAGTAAAAGAATAAAAAGGTATTTATTGAGAGGATGCAGCCTGGGCCATGCAAGGACCCCTCAAGGCTACACCCAAGAAATGCAGCAATGGTCCCAAAATGGCCACCTGGTCACAAGGTCTCACACTTTTATAAGCTCTGGTCCATTAGCATATTAGAGTTAATTGTCCAATTACAGCTTCAGGTTATGCAGCTCCATCCTCTTTGTTCTTTCTCTCTTTCTTCACCATTGTTTACACTCTTGGGCCTAAAATTTGACCTTGGTCCCCAGCTAGAAAGGAATTGTTTTGTGTCTCTACCCTGTGAAGAGAGCTCACCAACCCTAAATATGAAACCCAGAACTACACATAAAAACAGCACAGAGTAAAAAAGAATGTAAAAGCTAAAACTTTTATAATGAACAGCACAGTCACCACACTGCCTTCCTCCTCCCCAGCTAATTGGGGTTGAAGTTGCTACAGGAATAGACACAGTAGGGATTTTTCCAGGAGCTGGACTAAGACAGATTTTGGAACAGCTGGCCTTGAGGTCCCAGTCCTTGCCTGAGGCTTTTACCAGGACTCTCAGATCCCTGATGGTCCCAGTCTGGCACCAGACCTCCCATCCTGCTCACAGCCAGCCTGGCTTGAGGCCTGACACCTGTATGTGCCGGCTCACAATAGTGTTCACTAGCACAGGATAAAGTATCAGGATTTAGGAATAAGACAGGGCAGACAATGGTGAAGGGCTCAGCCAGACAAACATCCTCCCCAGCAGTTAGTTTGTGTCACCCTGATTTTTGTAAGACTTTCTAAGCCTTCTGATATTTACATATTTGTGAAGAACTTTCTCACACACTTTCTGTAAAAAACTCACTGGTTTTGCATTCCTTCATAGAGGAGGAGAAATTTGATGGATTGTTGGTCTGTCCAGTGTCTTTGGAGAGGTGACACTGCCACTGTCCAATCCACTGTCACTTTTGAAAAACTATAAAAGACAAGGCTAAAATAAAAATGATCTTCTGCTTTTGTCAACCTGAGCTGCGGTGTGTGTCTGTGTTCTTTCGTGTCCTATAGCGACAAGTTTGCCCATAACCCTTTTCCATCTATTTTCTCACTCTTTTTTCCTTCCTGGTGCATCTCAACCCCTCCCTTCTGCTGCCTTTACTCCTGCTAAACATTCCATCTTTGCACATTCCCAAATTCTTTCTGGCTTCTCTGTCCCATAGTAAGCCCTGATCCTTTCCAGGCAGGAGCTCCTGGAGTTTTCAGGGCATTCCTGAGATAGAGATTTTTGGCTGACTCACCCACCTGCACTGGGTACTCTGATAAGGTTACAGGGACTCAGACTCATCCCTTGGTCTCTGAGTTCAGAAAGAATGGCCCTTAATCACATAATCCAACAAAGAGCATATGACATTTCTTTCAGACCTCTTCCCGTGCTTTATTTCTTCTTTTCACTTGCCCTTTGTTTTGTCCTCCGTTCTCTGCCTTGCCTGCCAAATAATGACCAAATGTCAGCAGTTTCTGCAGCAGGGAGAAAGTTCCTACACTGCTTAGTTCAGAGAGGGAACTTTTCCCCTTTTCCATGGATCATTGTGACATCCAGTTTTGTCTCTTCAGCCCATGAAGTGCCATTAACCCATAATGCCATATTTTCTTGTGGCCTGGGAACCAAGGGAAATATGTTTTGGCTATTGGAAGCATCGCCCACACCAGTAACTCATTTAGCTGAAGACACATCCAAGTGAAATTGAAAAGTTGAAGAGAAGTTTGTGAAATGTCACAGGGCGGTTTGTGTGGATCAATGAGATTACCTTGATCCCTAAGCTCTGGCCTTATGAACTGCCAGCATATCAGCGAGGCAGCTTGAGTGGGCAAGACCCCAATTGCACTCCCAACTTTTCCCAAAGAACAGGAAGGGTAAGGAAAATGTCAATCTCTACTTTGTTGTGATTTGGAGCCTGGTCTGGCCTCCATACTGGGGTAATCCGTTCCACTCCAGTAAAGCAAAGGGAAAATCCATTCCATTTCCACTAATACATTCCACCCCTTCTAAAAGAAATAGAAACTGGTTAAACAGGAAGATTTTTATCTCTGTCTGAAATCAAGTTCTTAGACAAGCTTGTTATTTTGCCCGGAGGTAGCACACTGAGAGGTGGGTTTTGTTACGTTTCACACTCCTTTTTTCCTTCTTCCCAGTGCTTATAAATGTATGGAAATCCTATTACATCATGTAGTTAATGGCAGGAAAGAATATTGGTACCAGTAGCACTTTAAATCAAGACAGTGAGCTCTGCTTAAACAAATTGTCGTCTTCCACTCTTCAGAATACACGGGATGCCTGATGAAAGGTCAAAGACAAACCTTTTGAACCAAAATAGATAGCAAATTTAAAGACAGTGCAACCCTATTCCTTTCTTATTACCTTTGACTTGCTTTATAGGGGACATGAAGGATGCAGGTCAGCTCTGCAATCTGAGAGTCTTATGATGTCAGATTGCCTTTCAAACCTTTCATTTGTGCAGAGTTATTTAATTTAGCTAAGAAATCCTGTAAAATTTCTGCAAGCCATAAGATTCTTTCACATGGAAAGAGGGTCTGTCTCATCCTGTGCATCCCATTCTTCGTTCCTTCTTGTCCTGTCCTGGACTAACTGACCCTTTCCATTGTTTCTCCTTAATGCTCACCCTCAACACTAATAAATCTAATTATCTTTAGTGTCTGGGAACTTCACTGCTGCTGCTGGACTTTTCTTCTTATTCTTTAAAGAACTTAGCTTGAAAACATCCCTCTTTTCTCATACCATTAGAAGTTGCATTCTTTACAAAACAGGACTCTCAGGGGCAATTAAAACACAAATGCTGAATATTTCCATGGATCCACTTTTATTTTCCTGGAGACAGTAAAACACAGCTACAGCCCAAAGGCTAAAGAGAATTCATTACTGTGCATGCTGTTATCCTCTAATGTCATCATAAATTAGTTGGAAGTCTCTCCTCCCAAACTAAGGATCAGAAAGATCCTTTGAGGTTAAAGTTTTTGCTACAGCAAGAAGATGTCCTGAAAGCATCCTCATATCAGAGACACTGCAGGCTTGGAAATACTCATACCTTGAACGGCCCCGTTTTGAATCATGCACATTTCCTTAGGCAGTGGTGGAAATAAAGAAATCAGTAATGAAAATATCCTTTCTCACCCTCCTTCTAAGTCTGTTTCTACTGATGAAAATTTGGAGAGCTCACCTTCCTCCTTCTGTGCCAAACACTCATCTATTATTATGTTTGATGCCAATTTAAGAATTATAATAATAAAATAATATAAAGCACTTTCCTATTGCAGATTTCCTGAGAACTGGTATAATTTTCTGTTTCACATCCCTTGCATTGTCTCTTTCACTCAATGTAATTTAACATTTTGATTATATTTGGACGCACAGGTCCACCCAAGGAATGAGGTTTCATAACAACAGAAAATCCTTTCACACAAAGCCAAATAATCTAAGAAGACAGAGGTCAGAAAAGGACATTCTGAGCATTTCCAAGAGCCAGGGAATGTGGAAGACTCCCAGATAACCTGGTGCTGTTTGAAGCATTTAAAGGAGTCCAACCCGAGCTGCAGGCGCTGCCCCATGAAGGAGAGGCTCCCTGGAGGATCCACTGTCGTGTTTACAGCCCTGTGGAGACATCCTGGAACATTCCAGATACAGCTGGAAATGGGAATTTCCCCTCTGGTGAGATGAAATCCCACTTTAATATCTCTAAATGTGAGCGTACAGGTGACGTTACCTCCATCTGTGTGAGATTTCGTCAGTATAGTCAGTATATAACACAAAAAATAAGTCGGCTACAAACCTCTAGGTATTTATTTAATGATAAATACAACTTTCTTTAGTCCTTATTGATTGTTCTTTCTATTTTTTTTCTTTCTCTGAGCTTTTGCTTTTTTATTTTTTTCTCTCCTCATTTAAGTCTGCATCTAAAATCTGGTTTTGGAGATGGGGAAGTTTAAACCAATCATTTCAGTTGCACCATTTTTGGGTAATTATGACACCCAAAAATATACTGATTTTTCAGGTGTTTTTCAGGTGTTTTTAGCAATCTATCCACTGGATGTGTGAAGGTCGTTTTAAGGACTTTCAAAGGACTGATGATCCTTTTTTTTCTGATATTTTGGTTTTTGTTTGTTTGTTGGTTTTTTTAATAGATAATGTAAAACAATTTCGAGAGATCAGATTTTCAGAAAGAGTGTGAAATCCATCCACGTCTTCAATTTTGATACCAGCATTATTATCTTGCTGGGATCTTTGATGGGCCCAGCATATCAAAAAGGGACTGAAAGAGTTTCCCATGTTTCCCATTGGCTCAGGGAATATTGGCATTCACTTATTCTGAGGAGTGTTTCTGTTCTGAATTAAGATTTTTTTGCCTAGAACTTCAGATAATATCTCCAACTGAAGATAATTTTTTATCCCAGAAAATGCCTTTAGGATTACAGTTTCAGATCAGGAAGTAATACAGAGGATAATGTACTGAAAAAACAAAGATGAGTTTTCTGCAGCTGTATCAATCACACAGACAAGTAACTTCTTCCAGACTTTCACACTCAGATTCACAGGGGTTTTTTTTTGTTACATAAGGTTATGTTACATTTTTTTGCTCTTGTTGCTATTGGTGGTGGTTTCTATTCCCTCTAAATTTGTGAGAAACGCAATATATTGTGATTAACTCCTAGAGCAATAATTTATTTATTTATTTTGAAATATTCATAGGGTAGGTGGTATAATTAGCTTCCAGGTACTCCTAGAAATAACCAATAGTGTTCTATGGCATCAGACATCTTACCTATATGTACAAAAAAATAAGAGGGGAGAAAATTTTAAATTCTAAACCTAAAAATCAGGCAGATTTCTCTCATGGTTATTCTGCTCTTCACTACACTTGTGCTCTAATAAGGTGATTTTATTATCATGAGATTTATCCTGGGGAGCGTTTCAACGATGCTTTCTGGTTATTCAAATGGTTTAAGGAAAATGAATCTATCAATATTTTCTGATAACTGAACTCCCAAAGCAATTACTTTCATATTGTGTTCAACCTTTTCTTTTCAACATTTTCTTCTAAAAGACAAGTGTAAGCCAATTATTTTTATACTCTGCATTTTTACTGTTGCAATAAAAAACTCTTCTTTTCTTCTTCTTCTTCTTCGTCTTCGTCTTCTTCTTCTTCTTCGTCTTCGTCTTCTTCTTCTTCTTCGTCTTCGTCTTCTTCTTCTTCTTCTTTGTCTTCTTTGTCTTTTTTTTCTTTTCTTCTTCTTCTCCGTCTTGTTTTTCTTTTCTTCTTCTTCTTCTTTGTCTTCTTTTTCTTTTCTTCTTCTTCATCTTCTTCTTTGTCTTTTTTTTCTTTTCTTCTTCTTCTCCGTCTTGTTTTTCTTTTCTTCTTCTTCTTCGTCTTCGTCTTCTTCTTCTTCTTCTTCTTCTTCTTCTTCTTCTTCTTTTTCTTCTCCTCCTCCTCCTCCTCCTTCTTCCTGCTTTATTGTTGTTATTGTTGCTTTATCATGATGTGAGGTCTCATTGTTATCACTTTACTATCATGTATAAATCCTTTGGTCCCTCAAATCCATGTTCAGGCACCAGAAATATAATTTTCAAGGTATCTGGCTACTGGTGACCTTGCTGTTAACGCCCAACGTTTGGATTTTCCCATTATTTTAGAGATAAATTATCAGAAGTTCTCCCATCAACTTTTCCTATGATGCCATGGTGCTGTATTTGAAAAAACACCACTATCTTGGACAGAAAGAAGGTATTCCAGATGGTTTATATGCCTGGTAAGGAAAACATGGATCTTTTATTTTTTTTTTCAAAAATTCTCTTCTCTGTAGGTTATTTAAACTCAGCATCTGCTGGATGTCTGAATCTATTATGGCCACATATGCAAAATAATTCAACAGAATAAATTGTTAATAAGGCAAAATTACATGTGTATTAAGAATGGGGTTTTTCCTGCTTCAATACAACTGCATATTTCTGAGCTACAAACCCAGATTTAAACTCTTTTCCCAGAATCAAAGGAATCAACAGAAAGAAGCAGACATTTCTGGGATGTGATATATCTGACATCTAAAATAGATCAGATGTGCCACGTCTGTTCCTATCCACTGGCTCCATAAAAGGAACGGAGCTGACTGCTCAGGCTCCTGCACTGCAGACTTTATTTCAACTAATTTTAGCAGTGTAATCCATTTTGAGATGCAGTGAATTAGGGCTCTATGGTACCGTATCACACTGAAGTTGGGTGTGTAGGGTAAGGGAAAATCTTATATAAGAACACCAGATTTGGAAAAGACAAGACTTTCTGCATGCTCCCATTTTTAGGCAGCAGAAGCAGCAAACTCCAGGCTAAAGAACAAATTGCTGTGACAACATAATTCTGTTAATCAATTAGACAACTCAAGAGAAAAAAAAAGGTGATTACTGAAAGCTGACAATGAGTTGCCTGCAGAGGAAGACATAAAAGCAAACAAACAATCCTGCCTGCCAATTTAGCCTGAAGGGAACACTCATGTTCTCCTCTGACCCCAAATCTAAGTAGCAGTTGGACTTTGAGCACAGCAGCAAGTCCCATCAACCAGCTGTTTTCCATTCCACACAGGATTTCACTGTCCAGCCTACAGCCTGGAAGATGTGAGGATGTGCTTCCAGCAGTCATTCATCAATTTTCCTCCTCTGCTGCAGGGATGCACAACAGGCTGGAGGTGTGTCATTTTTATTTTTTTTTTATTCCATGGCTACCCAAAATAGAGAGAATGGATGAGCTTTGTTCAGCCTCCGTCCTGCCAGAGCACCAGTCTGGCCCAGCGTTCTGAGGATGAGAGAGAGTTATAAAATAACACATTTTGGCTGTTGTTTACCAGATAATAGAAGCCATCACGGGGAGAGGAAATTCTGAGTGGCACTTTCCTGACAGCTCATTTCTGGCAAGCTGTCAGGTGCAGGCTCTGTGGAGCTTCCCCGGAGCAGGAGCAGAGCCCAGCACACTCGAGGAGCTGTTCAGAGCGAAATCCTGACCTGCGGGGCAGGCTCCCATCGACCAGCCTGATGTGCGCTAATTGTGTACCAAAAGGATTAAATTAGCAAGGCAATCGTCTGCCATTTGCTTTTTCTGCTTCTCTCTCCCTCTCTCTCTGTTTCCTAATTTGCTTGAATCACGCACTCGAGAGGAATTTTTAGACTAGGAAGCTTGTTAGTTAAAATATACTTCTCCATTCACTTGATTTCATCTGCCAAAAGCCTCAAGCAAAAGTGCAAGTAAGGACAGATAAAAGGGTAGTAATTAGAGCATATCATGATTAATTTTTTTTTAAAATCGTTTATGTGATAACGACTGTGTTTTCATTGCCACTTATCTTTCATTATGGAAATTAGTGAGGAATGATTCCATAACTTCTGACCTCAGGTGTATGAAGACTGCAGATCCTTCTCCTTGATGCTTTTCTCCTTGTGATGTTAATGAAATAATTTTATTGTCAACTGTTCTTTCAATTGCTGAAGAACAGAGCTCCAGAAGTGAGACAAGATTTCCTGGGGATACCGAAAAGTTTTGGAGCCTCTTCCATCTTTTCTAGAATAAAGATCAGAGCAGAGACACACCAGTATTACATTATGGTGCATGTACAGCAGACTTTGCATATATAACATAAATAAATTTGTGTATATATGTGAAGCTTCCGGTTACTATCTTAATTGTGTTGTCTTTCTTATTTGAAATGCCGGATGAATATGGATTCTTACACAGACAAATGAAATACAGTGGAACAAGAACATTAACTTAAGAGAAAGCGAATATATAGACTTCAAAATCAAAAAGGAAGAGGAGGAAATCCTAAACTGTGTATTTGTGAATAGACCTCACACCCCTAGATTCACAGTCTCGTACCTGTGGGTAAAGAGTGGTGCTGAAATGCTCCATTTTTCCCCTCTAAAAAAAGCATAAGAAGGAAAATGAGGTGAAATCAGAAGGAAAGAATCATTCTCTTGATATTTCAGCTATTTTGTCTATCTCAAATTTGATGAGAGACTCTCAGTAAGCAGGGTCTGGAATACTTGAAGCACAAAGACTTTCATTTCTGGAGAGAACAGCTGTGAAACACAGGCAGCTGTCAGGACTGGAAGAGCCTTGTCTCGGACGCTGCTCCCTGCATTCTACCAGGAGTTTTTCACACATCCAGCATCTGATAGAAAGGCAGATGAGCACTGGGAGGATTGTGCAGGGAGTTCCTGGGTGGTGTTGGTCAGAGTTTATTTATGCAAATGCCAAAGGGGCCAATCAGGGGTGATGCTGTTCCTGAGCTGCTGGCAAAGGCGGCCGCAGAAGTGGAGATGAGATGATTGAGCTGATGGACTGGAAGGCTGGGAAGACCAGCAAAAGAGGCAAGGGCAGGTTTATGAGAGCAGATTATGACTCCTGGCAGAATTCCCTAAAAATCTTCAACAGGAAAAAGGCAAGAGAGTCAGAAGACTTGAAAAGAAATCTGAGAAGCAAGTGTCCCGTTATGTAGGAAGTTTGGGAATTTCAGCAGAAGACCATTGTGGCTAATCCAGACACTTTCCAATGACCAAAATCCATCCTTGAAGCTTTTCAAGACTTGGCCAGAAAATATTCTGTCTCTACCTAGTGCTGAGAGTATTCCAACTTCCAGCGAGCCACTGGGCAAGAGACTTCCACAGGTCCACACATGGAAATCTCCAAGGAAACAGAATCATGGAATCACAGGACCATTTAGGCTGGAAAAGACCTTTAAGATTATCAAATCTAAATGTCAAGTTCACCACTAAATTCTGTCTCTTAGTGTCACATCTGCATTTCTTTTAATAATCTCTAGGGATGGTGACTCCAGCACTTCCCTGGGCAGCCTGTTCTGATCCTTGACAGCTTTTTCATTGACTAAATTTTTCCTAATATCCAATCTCCCTTCCCCTGGTGTAACTGGAGGCCTTTTCCCTTTGTACTTTCGCTTGTTACCTGGGAGAAGAGTCTGACCTATTTTCCTTGAGCCTCCTTTTCTCCAGGCTGAGCCCCATCAGCTCCCTCAGCTGCTCCTCACCAGCCTTGTGTCCAGATCCTTCCCCAGCTCTGTTCCCTTTGAACATTTTCCAGCACATCAAAATTTTTCTTATAGTGAGGGGCCCAAAATGGAGCCCAGAATTAGTGACGTAGCCTCAGCATTACTAGTTAAAAATAAGAGATTATTTTGGTTTTCAAGTGCTGGTGTTAATGACAGCACCAATTCAATACTGGAAAAGCAGGAAGACATACAGAGAATATAATTTACATTTCCATGCTTCTATAGGAGCACTAGATTGATAGCTGTGTTGCTTAATATATAAGAAAAGTATATATTTAGACATTTCATGCAGATATAAGTGTGTACCCTTTTATTTTTTTTTTTTCTTTCTTTATCCTCAGTGAATTGTCCTGTAGTGGAATCACGGTGTAATCCTGAAAACCCAGGGCACAGTTCAGGACAGAGGGTGTTCGGTCAAGTTTCTCTCCATCTGCATATCAAAGAATGTCACTGTACCTGGAATTCTGGCTGCCTTTCAGCTGCCTTTATTTGGTTCAAGGAAATTATTTGGTTCAAGGAACCCTTCTTAGGTTGAACATCAGGGAAAAACCCCTCAGCAAGCCAGAGGTGTCACCCCTGCACTCTGCTTTTGTGAGCATGAAATCTCCTTCTGCCCTCACTGAGAGCTCTGAGAATGGGAGAGTCAATCACATGTCAGGAGTGATTTAGATAAGTCTGACCCTGCCTTAGGTCAGAAACGTGGAAGAGATGTTCTTTTGAGTTCTCCTCCAGAGAGCTGCATCCACCAATCTCACTTTCTACTCTTGCATTCCTATGATTTCCCATGAATATTTAACTGCTGTTGAGGTCCAAGGCGAATTGAGATAAAAAATGACATTCCTGGAGGGTGATTCAGTCCATCCTAAACAGAGGTGAGGATTTTTCTTGAGGAAGTAGGTGAGGGGGAATAGATCTGAGAAAGATTCCCCAGCAAATTGATTTCTCAGTTCATCTTCTTTGCAGGAAGCCATGAAGATGGATTGAATCATTGGGAGAAATTATTTTTTTTTACCATCACAAGTCTTTTGATGTCCTGAAGATAAAAAGGGGCCTGATGACTAAGACACTTTTCCCAAAACAATGAATTCTCAGGCAGCAGGAAGGGTGAGAGCTCCACAAAGAAAAAAATAAATCAATATTTGGTATCTTCAAAATAACGAAATAGTGGGTTTAGGATATTAAAATTGCATATTAGTTTGAATTTGTCAGAAACAAATATTTTATACCTCAAGTTTTAACAATTTTCCTGGTAATTGATTATAGATGTCCACAGCAATTCCACTTTTGAGTTAGCTATTTACCTAGAAGTTCTTCTTTTTAGCTTTTTAAAACATGTCTTAAATAATGCAATTCATTTAATTATGACTAAAGGGAAAGAAGAAGATGACATGCACACAGATAGTTGTGTGCCACAGTGTTTATTGGTTATATTTTCTCTAACAACAGAAAGGAAAATCATGTTTTGACCTCATAAGAGAGAGGTTATGTGCCAGAGTAGGAAATATACCACCAGCATCCTCATCAAATGCAGGACTCCTATAAGAAGTTATTCAAATTTCTATGATGATTTTTACTCTCTTCAGCAATGGAATATTTTCATTGCTTTAAAAAACATTATATTCTCAGAATATTCTCCTCCCACACTAAAATCTTATATTAACTCATGAAAAAGCAATTTTCAAATAAGCCAGTCCATGGTTTCAGGGTGCACAGCACTAATCTGAATTGCAACCTCTGCCACTGATTGTGTAAGAATAATTTTAGTTTGAATAAGTTGCAAAAACCTTAAAAGAATTTTGCCTTGCGAATCCAGGTGCTGCCAATGCAGGTGCAATACAGGTAAATTTAGTGGTGCAGCAACCAAGATAATAATACTTTCTGGAGTTATAAATAACAATCTGTTGCATTTCAAAAATCTATTAATAACTTTGTAATGGATATGGACTAAAAAAAAATTCACCATCTTCATCTGTCTAAATTTCACTGGTTGGTCTTTGAGAAATTGTGTCAGATTTCCCCTGCAGTCAGAGCAGAGATAAAGGAACATCCAGAACTGAGTATTTAATTTTCCAGAAAGCTGCTAACAAAGATGTGGTGAGGAATTGGCCTATAAATCAAGGGAAAGGTAATTTAGAGGAACTCCAGCTTTGCCCCCGGTTCCATTTGGTAGCTACAGAGGCACCAGGTGAAGCTGGGAGCAGCTGGATGGGAATATCTGCAGAGAGAAATGTCCCATCTGTGTGAAAACTTCAGGCTCCTTGAGCTCTGGGACTTGTAAACACATTGGAAATAAATTCCTGTCTTAGACACTAATCCCTGGCATTATTTCCCTTGTATTATCTTGTCTGGAGTG
Organism: Bombycilla garrulus; assembly: GCA_013400315.1. Lineage (NCBI taxonomy): Eukaryota > Metazoa > Chordata > Aves > Passeriformes > Bombycillidae > Bombycilla > Bombycilla garrulus. The sequence goes on from VXBU01016267.1 coordinate 253,354, forward strand.
TAAAACTCAATCCTCGATTTTTTCTCCCCACTTGGAGAATATCATTAATGCTAATTGTGAACTTGGCTGTGATTGCATATTGCTTAGTGTGATGCTAATGAATTTGAATAGTAATTTGTACTATATTGAATTAGCATCATATCTCAGAGACCATGGAGAATTGAACCCTAAAGCTTTCATCATCCCTTTCTTCTCCTTTCACCAGCCAGGCCTCATGGCTTTTCTGCTTTTTGAAAATCATTTAACAGGCTGCTCACTGCCCAGTTGAGATGAGATCAGCACTGCTGACAAGAGCACTCTGATACCTTATTGCCAGCTAAATATAGACTGGTTTAAAATCAGGAGTTCAAGTTAGTGCTGTTCTTTGGGATAGATAATTTTTGTTATTATTTGTTTGTTTGTTTGTTTGTTTGTTTGTTTGTTAAGCTCACAGAATCACAGAATGGGTCAGGTTGGAAGGGATCACAGTGGGGTCACCTGGTGTCACCTCCCTGCTCCAGCAGGGTCATCCCAGAGCACAGGCACAGGATTGTGCCCAGACAGGCCTGGAATATCTCCAGGGAGGGAGACTCCAAACCCTCCCCGGGCAATCTGTTCCACTGTTAAACTGCAGATCATGTTCCGAGCTCAAAAACCTCCCACGTCCTCTGGGGGGCTGAAGCAAAAGCCAAGTTATGTGCACAGAACATAAGAACAAAATCGGTGTAAAGACATTTTCCAGTGAAGGAATGAGACCTTCGTGCACACATCAGTAGTAACAAAAGTTCCATGCTTTGGCTGGAAATTTTAGAAGCATAAGGAAAATGAATAAGCTGTTTGGTAATTTAAAGATTCTGCTCTTTTATTTTAAATTTAACTATATACACGAGAATAAAAGCTTAGACATTTTGATCAGTGACCCTCTGCAGGTCTAGGTGAAGAAGAAAATTAGACAAAGATGAGAATATATAAGAATCAATTACAATTGGATAGAATTTTAAAAATATACCAAATTTCAATATAAAAATCAGTATTTCCGCAAGATTTTGGCAACAGAAAACCCAAGCAACCACTGTTTTAAACCTCCTAAGGAAGTAGAGTTAATTATTTGCAAATAAATATATTCATAAAATCATAAATACCTTTCCAGAAGATCTCATGATTATTTCACGGTAACAAAATGTAGCTTTATTTGAATTTTCACAAATTAAAATAAGCTTTGATTACAATTTAAAATGTCAGAATAAGACTTTAAATATTTTGGGATTTTTCATTTTTTTCCTGAATTATTAATGTAATTCATTATGCATAAATTCACACAATCAGTAGTATAATATCTAAGATATTCTCTACAAATATCAAAATATTTTACTATCTTGCTATTTAATATGTTCCAACCCAAACCATTCTGTTATCCCATGATGGTTTCTTTAGGTCTCACAGTCTTACTAGAGAATTTTCTGCTCCTCATTGCCTTTGTATTGAAGGACATGAATATTTTTGAATCATTCCTTTCTCACTGTTTTCCCAGAGCTATGGGACATTTCATACACAAACATTCTAGAAGTTTCTCTGATATTCTCTGTGACAGAGAGGGCCTTGGAAATAAGATAAAGGAAATTTACTGGAGGAGTTAAAACCATTTTTGGATCAGGTACAGGTGTGTAGATTTTTACACAATTTTTTCTACTGACTAGAATATCAAGAAACCTATGGGCACTGGGCAGATCTGTGCTCATTCCTCTCCAAAAGGGAAATTTATTGCAGAATCAGTGCATTCTCCAGCTTAGCTTGCCTCACATGAAACTCATCATGATATTCGTTCTGCATTCCCCCACCAGGACTCCTCCACCTGACTCTTTGTTTTATGACCTTGAACCAGTCTAAACAATCTCTGACAAGCTCATCAGTGATTTGTGATTATTCCAACAGAAGTGTAAACAGAAGCTGAGAAAAAAGCTGAATTAAATAAGTAATCTATGCAATACTTTCCCAAGCTTGAATCATAGCGTCATGCTGGAAAAATTACACTTTATTTTTTCTAAAATCTCCTACAGAATTCCTGAATTAAACAGTAAAATTCAATATGACCAAATTCCCTGTGATGTTACTGTAAATTGCTCCTGCCTAGAATCACAAAACTCATTGAACTAAACCTTCAAAGGATGAAAACTGAATTGAGCTATCTGAGAATCTTACTTACATTCCCCATGTGAGTTTAAACATCCCCATGAACAGCATTTGGCTGCTTTAATCACAAATATTTGATTCTAGTACTGTAAGCCTGAAAACTGAGTAGGACCACTGCGGGGAAGGGAATGGAGTTCAGGGAAGAAAGGATTCAAAACTGAGAGAGGAACAAGTTCCTCAAAGGTCTGATATCAGGTGGATGTTTCCAGGCCATTCTGTCAGAGGGAATCTGGAACTCTTACCTGCGGGCTTAATGAACCACAAGGAAAATGAATTTGCAATCCAGCAGCTCCATGGCAAGAGCGGGGAAATGGGAAATGCTTTGGTCCCTTCAAACTCTGCTTGTCATCCACATGGGGTTTCAGACCACCCCTTTAGCTAAATGTAAACTGATGTGTGGAGACATTCTGAATTGCCTGTTCCCATTTACCCCAATTCTAGCATCATTCTCTCTTATTCTGTGATGCAAAGGCGTTGTTGGGTATTTCTGTGGTGGAAAGTGGGGTGATGTGTGCCCAGGTCCAGCCCTAACACAAATTCCCAGCTTGGCTGACACATGTGCCCACAGGAGGCAAAGAGGACATCCCAAATCCCACAGTTTAGGAATTTTTTCATGTGGCTGACATTAGAATTTGCTCCTACTCTGATCAGCCATGCTCTCCCTTTCCTGATTCTACAGCACTGCAAACTGAGTCTGAGACACACGTGCCAATTCCCCACAGTAGCCTTGCCTGAGTCTTTTGTATTAAATTTTCCAATATGATTCTCTTATCTACTTAAATGCCTTTCAAGGATCAGGATTTTTTTTATTTTTTTTTAACTTTGCTTGTGTCTCAGTTCTGTCTCAGTAAAAGTGGGTGACAGTATTGCCTTGCTTTGCAGGACTGTCATGAAGATTACTGGGCTGAAGCGTATGAAGACGTATTTAATGTATCATAAATGTGTTCAGAGCTCGTGCTAATTTAGGATTGGGGAAATTAACCTGAAGTGCAGAGCACATCTGCTTTGCCCTAATCTCCAGTCAGCATAGTTCACCAAGTCAGACTGCAATATGGTGATAAATATAATCACTGGAGATGTCAAACAGCAAACAGCTATTAGCAAGACAAAGTGGAAGCACTTCTGAAATCCACACTGAAGAAAAAAATTAGACTACTAGAAAGGGCTTAGAAAACAGTAATTCAGCTTCCTCAGAGTGTGAAGTGCATTGAATATGTTGAAGAGGAGATTAGCAAGGAACTTAATTAAGGTCTATATGTATGTGTTAAGATTTTTTCACTGGTAAGAAAACAGATTATTGATAAGTGACAGCTTGGTACTGTGCACAACTCAGTGACATAGTCAAACGTAGGAGCTGTTATTTGAAACAAGATAAACTCAGATTAGAAATAAAACCCAAATATTCGACAGGGAGAACAATTTACCACATGCAGAGATGCAATCAACTCACTTTTATATGGAGAGACCAATAATGCACACTCTCAGGAACAGAACGAGGGTGAAAGTGCCTGGCTTGTGTTATACAAGAAACCAACTTAGATCAAAATGATCCTGCCTGACTCACAAACATAAATATCCACTGCCTCTCAAGACCATTTATTGTCACCTGTAGCAGGGAACTGTGCAGAAATCCTGTTCAGAATTGGGATCCCTCCCTTCCAGGCAAGCACCAAACCCTTGGCCGTGCTCCTGCCACCAAGGAACGTCTCTCTGGAGTAACATCATTAAACCCAAGTGGCATCTTTCTGCTGCAGATCTCCTGCATGGAAGAGCAAAAAGTTTTTCTCTGATACATTTCAGACCCAAACATGAGATTAATCTCAGCTGAGTCTCCGTCTGCAGGCGCATTTCAGCAATTTGACTGTATATGCCTTTTGTCAAATATATTTGTCATAAGATGGTATTTTCCACAAACCTTCCAGAATAAATATATTTTGTTTACACAAATAGCCTTGGGTTTAAAGTAAGAAAAAAAAAATACCCTGATACTTTCTGTTTTCAATATATTTTTAACAAAGAACATTTTAAACTATTGGAAATTTCTATAAAAGCAGGATTTTCAAAAACAGTAAGGTGAAAGAAACCTTGTTAACTGTGCTTTGACATTATAATACTTAGGAAAAATTAAGAAATCTAAGCCATGAAGAAGCTTTTTTTCTTAATTCACATCCCAGTTAATCTATAATTCTATCCAAAACTACATAAAAATCCTAAATTCTTCTATATAATGAAAAGAATAAGAAGAAATATTAAAAAAAAAAAAACAACAAACTGCAACAGATTATTTAAAAGGTCTTTAAAGAAATGCAAAACAATAGAATGGAATATGTCTGTAAAAGTAGGTCTTTCAGAATCAAGGTCAAAATTTCATCTGGGTCTACGTGGACTAAACCAATAAAATGTGTAATTTTCCACACCAAAGAAGTTGTGGGACCATCTGCTTCAGATTCCCAGGGAGCCACGTGGGGATGCAAACTCTGTGGCAGGGCCTTGATGCAAAGCTGAAACTCCTGTTTCCACATTTCAGCTGAGATCTCTGAAAGCCTCTTCAGATGCATCCTCTACTTTGAACATCGCTGTAAAATCACAGAGAAAACTCTGTCTTTGCATCCATTTATCACACGTCTTTACTCAGTGACCCACCTGCCATTGTCAACACAAGGTGCAGGAAAACAACCAACTCCTTTAAATGTATTCTCTACTTTCCCCCCCCAAGGGTAATGTGGTCAGACATGAGAGCACCACATACTGTCAATTAATAAATTATAGCTGACTGCAGTTTTCCATAACTGTAAGACATTGGAATTGTTCCTCAGGAACACCCAGTTGCCATCCATCAGTCTGAGGCTCAGTCATGTATCACAGAGAAATGGATGTGCAGGGCTGTCTCTGTTCGATAGATGTTCAAGATTTCAGATGTTCCCTCGTGTGCTGTGGACTTTATTATGGTGGTAAAGCATTTATCAACAACGACCAAAATAAAAAATCTCTTTCAAGTGGACTTCAAGGCTGGGTATTCACGAGCAAAAAAAACAGCTCATAAATCATCTTTAAAAATATTACCATTCTTCTGTGAAATAATTTCTTTTCTTGATGTATCCAGGGAACTTGTTGACTTCCTTTCGCAGAGTTGCAAGAGAAATATTATACACTCCTTTGTCAAAGTGAGAGTTTTTATTGGAATGAGTTTCACGGGAAGCACTTGAAGCCAGGGTGGGGATTTGCTTCTGACTAAAGACATAGGGACCATATAAAATATTTCTCAAAAAGACCATCCCATCCAGTGATGCCCTAATGCAAATCAGTAATGCAGCTTCCATGAGCCAGACCTTTAACTGGTAAAATCAAGACAGAAACTATTTATACAAAAAGAGGGGGCTGGAGTGAACTAGTGGGGATGATTATAGGGCTGCAAAACTACTTGCATACTGGAAATTCAGGAAAAAAATAAAATATCACGGTCTAAGAAAACTTAGAAAAAAAGTTGAATGCACTAGAAATTCAGGAAATAATTAATGGCTTAGAGAAGGCAGATGTGGTTTCTGTTCTCTTAGATTGTAAAAAAAAGGCAGCAGAAGGAAATAAAAATAACAGTTTGTTCTTTTCTTCTTATCTCAGATGCTCCTAGAAGTTAAGTCCATTCATTCCCTGGTTCTGCTGTGGAGCTCTCGCTAAGTAACTCCTCAGGGACAGAAAGTTACAGGATTAGACAAGCAATTGTAATTTGTAAAACAAATAGCTTCAGCTAATTAATGGTACTAATTCTCAATTGCTGCAGCCATAAAGCTCAGGAGACGATCTGGGTTGGTATTTTAATACACTGAATTCACTGTTTTTGGCACTGTTGTGTTGCTCAAGAGACAGGGTTTGTTTTTATGTTAATGAAATTTCCTTACCAATACGTTTAGTACAGCAGGAATAAGGAATATTCCAATTTTTTTAAACTAGGCTTTTCTGAATGCTGCTTTCTGCACTGCCATGCGTGTCTGTCTTATTCCGAGCTCAGAAAGTTTAGCCAAAAAATGTGCACAAAATTAAATAACATCATGATGGGTTTAATGGTCTATTATTTTCTCTACTGAATGGAGCAACTTGGTGAAACTTCTCAATATTGGTTAAAGTATCTCTACCTCAACCCCATTTCATCTTGATGGTTTTTCCCCTCTTTACCTGTCTCTCCTCTGATTTTCCTGCAGGTTGGTCACTGGAATTTTCCAGCTCTGTGTGTCGCTGCCACGGGAAATCCACGCAATGCAGTAAAAATAATTCTTCTTGCAATTAAAAGGAGCCACTGCTTCCTGAGTCAAATGTAAAGGTCTAACAGATATCCTAGGGGAAAGGTGTGATCACAGAATCCCAAATCACAGAATGGTTTGGGTTTGAAGGAACCTTAAAGATCATCTCATTTCAACCCCTGGCATGGACAGGGACACCTTCAGCTGGGCCAAGTTACTCAGAGCTCCGTCCAATCTGGCCTTGAACATTTTCAGGGAATGGGGAGCCCACAGCGTCTTTGGGCAAGGAAGTGGCAGGAAACAGGAAAATTGAATTTCTGTCTCTTTTTTCCAGCTTTGTCCTGTACGTCAGAATGCAAACAGGTCCTGGCTGGCAGAATGTGGAGTTGAATTCAGACATTACAGTTCCTCATCCAAAATCAATGAGGATAATTAGCAGATGAAAGATCCACTGGAAACGGCTAATTTTCCATGTCAGCAGGTGGATAAGGAATCAATGAGACAGTCTTGTTCCTCTCATTTCAGTGAATTTGTTTCCATTAAGGGATGTAACACATCTAATGCAAACCATGTTTGTTTGGGATGCTCGTGTCTGTCTCCTAGGCAAAAAATACACAGGATTAAATATCTGGAACAAATAGGACAGCTTCCTGGGTATAAATGCTCACTTTTCCAATTATCCCAGACCAGGAGTCTGACCCTGACTCACTCTTCTCAGGCATATCCAGCTGCCCTAAAACAGACTGCAAACTGGGGAATGTCCTTATTTATTCAGCAGAATCTCAATCCAGATTGGAGCTACAAAAGACTCAGTCTGAACTCACAACTAGATATCTAGAAGAAAAAATCCCCCCAAGTATTCAAAAACCATGAATATTCATTATTCCTTTTCTCTGGAAAGCTGCAATGGAATGGCCACAAGATGGCAAAACAAAGGTTTTGGCTGAGCTTCAAAGGAAGTTTATCAACAGCAGATCTGAGAGATTTAATTAATCAAATTAGCCCAAATGGGTGTGGGCAGCCAATGACCCCCGACAGGGAGAGGCAGCAGTGGAGGAGCTGGAGACGTCAGTGTGGGATGAACAGGGATTCAGTACCTAAATGTCAGGGGTGGGGTAAATTGAGAGTGAGGAACAAACAGAACTGGGGCATTTCTCCTCTTCCCTGGTCAGCCTGGCTGGGGCCTGGAGGAGAATTCCCTTCCATTTGTCGCTGGTTTGGCACTTCCTCTCTTCCTTCATCCCTTCTCAATCCTCCTCCTTACCTGACAGAAATGTTTACAAAAGAAGTTTAATGTAAAGTAATCCAAGCACTCTGCTTTTCCAGTCATAAATTTAGGCCTGGAAACAAAGCTGCTCAACTAAATTTGTGTAGGTTTTACTCCCTTTTGTGTCTGCAATTCCATTTGAAGTATGAACTTCGTTAGCTCACAGTAGGGGAAGATCTTATCTCCCTGCATCACTGCTCTAAATGCAGTTCTATTTCATTGATCATATAGATATAGTATATAAAACAATGGAAGATATTTTGTGTTCACAGTTAGCCTTTCCCTTTGCAAATAGGTTTCTTATTTATTTAGTCCCTCTTTTTTCTTTTTTTCCCCCCAAGACAACACACAAATATTTAAATAAATGCATGTGTTTATTAAACCGTTATCAAAATCAGATTTTTTAAAAATATCTATTTTGCAGTTCACTCACAAGTTTTTAGAAAGGTCACAGGAAGCATAACTTATTATTATTTATTTATTTATTTTTGTTCTATATTATTGCTACTGCCAGAAGAACAGAGAGCTTAATTGCAATTGTCATCATTATGAGCAGCAAATTTAAGCATGCATATGCAATGTATTTAAATTTGCATAAATTGTTTATTAAAAGGAATTGAAAGTCTGAATAGCATGTCTCATTTTCTCAAAGTAAGCCCTGCCCTACTCTTCAGCAAGGATTTTGCAAATAATTATGAACCACTATTTATAACTAGTCTGTGTTCACAATTCAATCTCTCTCTGTGACTTAAAGGCAGAAGATACTTCCTGGTCAATAAAAATAATTTTTAAATTAGAAGATGATGTACTTGGCTATGACTCTCTTTTGAGGCTCATATTGACCTCTTCTCTTCTCTTCTCTTCTCTTCTCTTCTCTTCTCTTCTCTTCTCTTCTCTTCTCTTCTCTTCTCTTCTCTTCTCTTCTCTTCTCTTCTCTTCTCTTCTCTTCTCTTCTCTTCTCTTCTCTTCTCTTCTCTTCTCTTCTCTTCTCTTCTCTTCTCTTCTCTTCTCTTCTCTTCTCTTCTCTTCTCTTCTCTTCTCTTCTCTTCTCTTCTCTTCTCTTCTCTTCTCTTCTCTTCTCTTCTCTTCTCTTCTCTTCTCTTCTCTTCTCTTCTCTTCTCTTCTCTTCTCTTCTCTTCTCTTCTCTTCTCTTCTCTTCTCTTCTCTTCTCTTCTCTTCTCTTCTCTTCTCTTCTCTTCTCTTCTCTTCTCTTCTCTTCTCTTCTCTTCTCTTCTCTTCTCTTCTCTTCTCTTCTCTTCTCTTCTCTTCTCTTCTCTTCTCTTCTCTTCTCTTCTCTTCTCTTCTCTTCTCTTCTCTTCTCTTCTCTTCTCTTCTCTTCTCTTCTCTTCTCTTCTCTTCTCTTCTCTTCTCTTCTCTTCTCTTCTCTTCTCTTCTCTTCTCTTCTCTTCTCTTCTCTTCTCTTCTCTTCTCTTCTCTTCTCTTCTCTTCTCTTCTCTTCTCTTCTCTTCTCTTCTCTTCTCTTCTCTTCTCTTCTCTTCTCTTCTCTTCTCTTCTCTTCTCTTCTCTTCTCTTCTCTTCTCTTCTCTTCTCTTCCTTCCCCTCCCCATGCTGTATCCAGCTCTGGAGTTCCCAGGACAGACACAGCCCTGCTGGAGAAGGTCCAAAGGAAGCCACAAAGATGGAATTGAGCACCGGCTTTTTGAAGACATCCTGAGAGAGTTGGGGTTGTTCAGCCTGGAGAAGACAAGACTCCAGGCAGACCTAATTGTAAACTTTGCATGGTTAAAAGGGCATTATAAAACAGATGGGGACAGATTTTTTAATACAGCCTGCTGCAGTAGGAGAGCCAACAGCACTTTTAAACTAAAACAGGGGAGATTTAGACTAGATAAAAGCAGGAATTATTTTTTCCAGTGAAGTTGTGAAACACTGGACCAGGTTGTCCAGAGAGGTGATGGATGCCCCATCCATGGAAACATCCAGGGTCAGGTCAGACAGGGCTCTGAGGAACCTGGTCCTGTTGAAGTGGCTGGGAGGTTTGGACCAGGAGAACTTTGAAGGTTCCTTTCCCAAACTATTCCGTGATCCTGTGATACATCTGACAGGTTTTTCTCATCATCCGTGGTACCAGACACCTTCTTATTTCAACGTTAATCTGTTAAACCTTAAAGTAACCCATAAATCTCATGTATTTAGCAGTGCTTCTCAGTCTGTGGGTAGCAGGACCCCTAACATTCGTTTACCAAGGATGAATTTTTGCCTTTTTTATGAACTTTTTCATCAATCAGGAAAATTCTTGCTTGCTGCATTGGTACCATTTGGTGTGATCTGGAAGGGGCCAAAAGAGAAGAAATAAAAACTTAGGACTGCAAAATGACATTTTTTTTTTATCACAAACACACAGCATGGTTAATGTTGGTCAGTAAAATTTTATTAAGATCTGGAAGAGGAAATGACATTATTTAGTTCAGTTGAAGAAGTTGGGGTGGGCTTTTTTGTTTGTTTGTTTGGGTTTTTTGTTTGGTTTGTGGTTTGTTTGTTTCTTTGTGTGTTTTGTTTTGTTTGGTTCTGTTTGGTTTTTTCCCCCTGAGACTTAATTTAGAATTGTATTTTAACTTCTGATAACCTTTTTAAAAAGCCTCATCATGCTAAATAACATGCTGACCAAACAGCAGGCCTGCAAACAAAAGTGGAAAACGGCGCTGCTTTGTCATAGTGGGTGGATGAATCACAGGAGCAGGAGCTTTGTGTGTTTGTCACGAGCAAAACCGGCCTGAAATATTGGCTACAAATATCTCTGCAGGACATTTTCCATATAAATTGCAGTCCAAGAGCTCCTGTCCCTCCCTGTAAGGCACTGGGCAGCAGCTGAGGTTGATGCTGGGCTCCATCCAGCATTGGATCCACCGTGTCCTTACACACAGAACTCATTATTTCACATTCCAGAAATGGCAATGACTGTTGAAACAAATCTATTGACTTTTAATCAAGGTACAATCTGATGGCAGTCTTGCATAGTCATGTTTTAATTTTTTTAGTGTAATTCAAAACCCAATAGGTGATTTCTCTGCTCTAAATGAAGCACTTATTCAATACGCTTCATTTAAAATTGGTCATGCAGTTTTTGTTCTCCCCCTGCTGGATTTTACCCTTCGACTGGGAGTATGAGCTGTCCATTCTGCATAAAAGTTGGTAAATTCAGGCTGAGTGGGAGAGATTCTGCAATTCTGATAAATATTATGAGTTCCAAAGTGGCTCTGACAAGGTGCTCTTAATGCAGGGATCTAAGCCAATCTAAACTGAGCCTTTGACATTAACTCTGGTGGAGACTAATGGCTAGAAAAATGGTTTCTGTAAAATTAAATTTTAATTGGAAAATTCAGCAAATTAGATCAATCTGAATGTTTCTATTCAAGGCAGACCAATGAATAAGGGTAATTTAGATGGTTCTCTTAGCCTTGGCAACCCAATACTGCATTGTCGAGGTCTGAGGACCAGAAAATGAAACTGGACACAAAACAAGCTGAAAGCTATCAAGATAGTGTGCTGTTTGAAACTTCAATATGGAAATGAGAAACTGGTTAGATGAAAAATAATCAAATTATCTGAGTATTTATTTTCTAACAGCTTCAGTGTTTTAGTGCACTGCCTTGTTGGCCATGAAAACACACAGCTGTACATGCGGATGCAGAGCAGAGAGAAAAACCTGTTCTGATCACTGAGTGAAGGCTGCTGAGTTTTGCTTCTCTGCTTACAGCAGCTCTCACCCGTCACAAATGCAGACACATTTGTCTCCATCTTCCTTCCATCAGCTCAGGTTGTCAAAACTTAGTTTCAGGCTGTGGTGCTTGGCACTTTCTGTGCAAGCACACACATTTCACTGCTTCCCTTCCTTTACCCTCTTCCACATTTATGTCAAGAACTCAAAAACCTGTCGTTGGAGTTGTCAGTCATTATCCTGAAAAAAACTGCAGCTTGTTCCTATACTTGTAGTGAGTTGCTGGGTAGAAAGGACAAAAAGTTGTCGCAGGAGTCCCTGCAGCAACAGCGACATTTCACCAGAAACTCTTTGGGCACTGTCTGAGATCTGCAAGGAGTGTCCAAGCTGCGCTGAGCCCTGTCTCCCTGCGAGGGAGGCATCTGGAGACCTGGGAAATGTCTGTAAGTTTCTCTGACTCAGAAAAGACTCTCCTAAGATAACGTTTGCTGCCCAAGAGGTCTGACAAGATGCAGTGGCAGGTCTGTGCAGGTTGTCAGATAGCATTTTTTTGCCTTGCTTGCCTTTTACAAGGAATATTCTTATACTGACAGCACAGACGTTCCCCCAAAGCCCTCTTTGAGCTTCTGGGCTTTCTTTGCTGATAAGTGCAGCACAAAGGGGAAGATAAAAAAAAGAGAAAAAAAAGAAAAAAGAAGAGATTGTCCCCAAAGCTTGTTCAATGCAAACAGACAGGCGCAGATGGTGGATGAGACAAGGCTGACACCGCGACTCAGCCCAGCTCAGGAAACTGAGAAGCAGCAGAGCTGAAAACAGACTGAAAACAGACTGAAAACAGACCTGTGCTCAGAGCACCACTTCACTCTCCCACCCTGGGCCTGCCAGGGCAGCTCCTTCACCTCCAGCCAGCACCATCCCCTGATATCACAGCCCTCCTGGTGGCCTCAGCCCAGCTCCTGACACCAGCTCTGCTCTGGGGAGCGCTGATTGCCATTTTATCTGTGTGAGGGTCAGTGGGGACTGAGCTGCTCTGCTGATCTCAGCCACTGTGTGACAAGGTGTCCCATGACACCAAGGGGCAGCTCTGCAATGTTCGTACCACAGGTAAATAAAGACTCCTCCCTTCACAGCTTATTTTTGAAAATAAAAAAAAAAAAGAAAAATAAAAGAGTAAAGAAGGACACCATAAATACCTGAGAGATTTTCTGCATTTCCAGCATTAGCTCTGATATTCAGACAAGGTTTGCTAAAACAGCCCTCAGCCCATAACCACAGGCACTAATGAACATTTCTTTCCTAAGAGAAACAATAGGTTTAGTGACTGACGAAATTAGTTTCATTTATTTCGTGTTTAGCAAGCAACAAGAATGATACAGTGAAATAAGTGGAAACTGCTCAGTTTTGTAATTTTCTCCTGGCTGAATCGGAGAAGGGAAGAGGGAAGAAAAGGAAAGAGGGAAGAGGGAAGAGGGAAGAGGGAAGAGGAGAGAAGAGGAGAGGAGAGGAGAGGAGAGGAGAGGAGACGAGAAGAGAAGAGAAGAGAAGAGAAGAGAAGAGAAGAGAAGAGAAGAGAAGAGAAGAGAAGAGAAGAGAAGAGAAGAGAAGAGAAGAGAAGAGAAGAGAAGAGAAGAGAAGAGAAGAGAAGAGAAGAGAAGAGAAGAGAAGAGAAGAGAAGAGAAGAGAAGAGAAGAGAAGAGAAGAGAAGAGAAGAGAAGAGAAGAGAAGAGAAGAGAAGAGAAGAGAAGAGAAGAGAAGAGAAGAGAAGAGAAGAGAAGAGAAGAGAAGAGAAGAGAAGAGAAGAGAAGAGAAGAGAAGAGAAGAGAAGAGAAGAGAAGAGAAGAGAAGAGAAGAGAAGAGAAGAGAAGAGAAGAGAAGAGAAGAGAAGAGAAGAGAAGAGAAGAGAAGAGAAGAGAAGAGAAGAGAAGAGAAGAGAAGAGAAGAGAAGAGAAGAGAAGAGAAGAGAAGAGAAGAGAAGAGAAGAGAAGAGAAGAGAAGAGAAGAGAAGAGAAGAGAAGAGAAGAGAAGAGAAGAGAAGAGAAGAGAAGAGAAGAGAAGAGAAGAGAAGAGAAGAGAAGAGAAGAGAAGAGAAGAGAAGAGAAGAGAAGAGAAGAGAAGAGAAGAGAAGAGAAGAGAAGAGAAGAGAAGAGAAGAGAAGAGAAGAGAAGAGAAGAGAAGAGAAGAGAAGAGAAGAGAAGAATAGAAAAAAACCCAGTTCTTTCTCCTGACAGCAGGTTTCATTTTTAATAATATTCTCCCCGGCTGTGATTACCATCAAACTTTGGATAGGACTCTTCCTGAATTATTCAGGACAATTTGTACTGTAATCATATGCTTGTTAATATGGCTGCTTGCAACTTTAATTCAAAGGAGTTTTTCTTCTGTGCCCTGGAGCTGCTGCCATCAAGGTTAGAGATAGTCTCTGTTTAACAATCTGCTTCTCAACGCTGTGCAGAAAACTGAGAGATGCTCTGAAATTTGCTGTTCAGAAAAAGATCGATAAAACTCCTAACAAGATATGGGCAGATGTCAAGAAGTTCCTATACCATGTTCAAGAACATTGGGGCATTTGTCATATTGGATCAGTATGAATTTTAATTTTAATGGAGGTCCCTTTGTAATCAGAGAGGGGGTACAGCTTGGTTTAATATCTCCCACACAGGCAAGGATGAAGGCTTGATCAGTCACTGGAAATGTAACCCCTCTGTTAAACCCTTACAAACTATTGTGCACCTTTCCCCCTCTGTAGAGTCAGGCAGGAGTTGACCCAAGGCTGCCCAAATCTTGATTCTTTCCTTGCCCTTCAGGACAGGGACTGAGGTAAAACATTTTCTAACGCAGAAGTTTGATGGGGAGCATTCCAGTTTCTCGAGAAGTCCTTTTCCTCAGTGGCAGTGGATCCGCATCCTCATCCTCACAAACCCCACAGGATGTGTGAAGGAAACACCACAAAAAATTTTCAGTCTTAGAAGAAAGGGCAACCTTTTCTTTTTTTTCCTTTCTGATCAGAGGCATATATTATAATTTAATTCTATTCACTTGAAGACTGACAAAATACAGAGCCCTACAGCAACCTTTAGCCATTCATTTTACCCCATATTTTCTGCTACTGTAATCCACCAGTAGTTGACACGGCCAAGCTTATAAAGCCCTGCATGATATTTTGCAAATCTAAATTGTTGAGCCACACAGGGAGCAAAGCTCCCATTGAAATGTCAGCACACTGAAATTACAATTTAATGAGTGGCTTTCCAGCAGCAGCTTTCACATATCACTTGTGCCTCACAGCAATAACGGAGAGTGGAGGAAAAGAAAATATATTAAAAAATCTGTGTCTGTTTGAGATAAAGGTCAACTGCCAGGTGACACTGAGTGATGCCTCCTAATCAGGTTTGGTTCCCAGGCACTGTGGTTATTATTGTTCCTCTCACTATTTTACTATTTCTGTTACAGAAGTAGTTTAAGATTCCACTTGAGGTTAGGGACCCATTTCTTTAGGGGTTGGTACAAATTCTCAAAAAAATCAGCTCTGATTCCATGAATTTGCAATCTAAGGAGATTAAGAAGCAGAAACAGAGAAGGTGAAGTGAAATCTCCCAAACGTCAGCCTGAGTCCAAGATACAAATTGTGTTACTAATGGAATATCTGGTTTGGTGGAAAAAATGGAGAAAAACCCATCCAAGCCCACCAAACCACCACATTCTCCCAGTGCACACATGTCAAAAAAAAAAAAATTTTGGGTCCAGTGGTTCATATTCACCTCATGTATTTCTTGATGAAACAAACTAATACAATAAAAAAAATTAAAAACTGTTTGTAGAAAAACAAAGCAGTCCATTGTATTGGTTAGGCTAAGTATTTATTTTTTTTAAAGAACTTAGTTTGTGCCCACTTCAAAGAAGAAGAAACATTTCATAATTAAATTTTTTGAGCATTTTTCTGAAAAAAAAGCTTATTTTGTTTTCAGTGTTTTTTTCAAACACTTTTCCTTGTGTGACCCCCATAATTTTCAGATTTTACAAATCATGTCTCATACCCTTCCAAATACAATTTTAATGCCCTATGACCTCTTTGGAATTCTGATGACCTCTTATGAAAATGGTCACAGAAAACATTTTAAAGGTTTGATTTATTTATTTCATACCTAAAGTCCCAAACAGAGCCTTGCCTTTGCAAAACTTTCACAACAAAAATACCAAATAAAGAAATTAGCTATTGTTTCAGGAGAGCAAAATCCTGTGTTGTGTTTGAGTTTTATGTGATCATAAATGTACAAATAGATCAAGGGGGGTTGAACTGGCTCAGATTTACAGTCTCTAAATATATTAGAAATATTGTAAGCTACTGTTCCACATTTAGAGACACTCTGAGTTATCAAATTAACAGGTTTATTGTCCCAAAATCAACAGATACTCCCGGGTTATATTGCAGACTGAAAGCTTTCTCAGGGGGTCTCAGAGTGTGGCTGCTTTTAAGGTGATTTATCAGCCCAGGCAAAATGTAGAGGCCTGATAAAATGTGGTGGGTTTTTTTTTCCTGTCTTTTGGTTTATAGTTCAGTATCTATAGAACGGTTTGGGTTTAAAGGGGCCTCAAAAATCATCTCATTCCAATCCCTGTGCCATGGGCAGGGACACCTTCCACTGTCCCAGGTTGCTCCAAGCCCTGTCCAACCTGGCCTTGGACACTTCCAGGGATGGAGCAGCCACAGCTTCTCTGGGCAGCCTGTGCCAGGGCCTCCCCACCCTCTGAGAAAATAATTTCTTCCTGAAATGCAACCTAAATCTGCCCTCTTTCAGCTTAAAGCCACATATAAGGTACATATTTTTTCTGTCCCTGTATCTTTCTCATGGTGCCGATTACATGACCGGTTTTTGTCCATGGCAGTCAAAAGACACAATAAATTACTGAATAAATGAACCAGTTTTATGTCTTTTTGTGTATAATTTATACACAAGAGAGAATCAAACCTCAAACTAGTGCAATAAAGGATAAAGATATCTTTTTTCTTATTGAGGAAATGGGGGTGGGGCTTACTTTTATTTTCCTTGAAAAAAGAAACCAGCAAATGAACAAAACTAGAAATATCCCCTAGCTTCCCTCTCAGAAAAACAAACAAACAAAAAAAAAACCCAAAAAGAAAACAAAACAAGACCAAAAAACAAAAAACAGCCTAACAAACAGACAAACACCCAAAAAACCAAAAAACAAAGAGAAAGCCATCAAACAAACAAAAATAAAACCAAACCTAAAAACCTGTTAAAGATCTGCAGATTTTTCTAGGAGAAAAAAAAAAAGGAAGGAAGGAACAAGAAGTTGCTGCATTATTCCTGTCAAAAGAATTTCCTCCTAGAATTTAACCTAAGTCTACCCCCCTTCAGCTTAAAAGAAAACCATTCTCCAAATTTTCAACACTTTGTTTTCATTTACTTTTCTTCCTTCTCATTGAAATAATGTGACCAGAAATGAAATGGTTTTCAGGGTTGGGCAATGCAAAAAGAGCTTCAAAATAAAGTCTAAAACCACACAAGTGTTCAGTAGGCAATATATATTTAGAAAACTGATTGCTATTAAGTCCCATTAATTTTAATGACTTATTCACTCAGATAGGAATTGTCAGCTTAAATGTGCTTGAACGTCTCTGCCTTTGAACTTTGGCACATGGGTCAGAAATAATCTTGTCTGATTTTAGGGAAAGGTTGTCTGCTCCTGCCTTGGCAGAGCAAAGTCACCCAGGTCCTTTTTCTGCTCTCCAAATCGTGATGTTTCACTGAAGGGCAGGGAGGACAAATGCACACAGACAGCAAAACATGTTTTATTCATGGCACTTCCCAACAGATAACCTCCATTATTCGGCATTTTATCTGCCTTTTAAGGCATTCCTACAGGCAGCAGGGTGAATTGTGTTTCCCCCGGCTCAGCCCATCAGTTACCTCAAAAGTAAAAGGGGAGAGGGAGTGGATGGGATTTATCAGCAGGAATTCTTGGCTCAGGTGTCTCTCCTGGTGAGGCTTGTCTGTGTAGGAAGGTCGTGAAGCACCATCTGTGATGGGAGAATCTGATGAGGCTGCAGTGTTAGATCTTGGTGCCTGTTCTTACACATTCTCTCTGGTTTAATGGCTGCTTGGCAGTTCATGGCTTTTACAGTTCAGTAATTTCTTCTCCTCTTTAGCAAATCATGAAATCGTCTTGCCCTGTGCTGTCACATTACTCTTGTCAATCAGAGCTGTCTGAAGTCTGAAGGTTTCCTCTTGCTGCTTGAAACTGAGTCTGCATTTAGCATGGGAATTACAGAATGATTTTCCAATTTTAGTGCCAGCCAAAATGTGAACTTAGGAATCAGGGTGTACTGGATAGGGGAGCAAACGGTGCTGGAAAGACTTTGTAGCAGCCAAAGGTTGCATCCCACAAGTCCTTTATGGACTGCCAAATTTATCAGATTTGTTTCTGAGTCTTGCCATTCCAGTCTGTGACTGAAAGTACATTTTTTCCAAAGATATTGATTCCAAGTGAAGTGGCAACTTTGACAGAATGAGATGTTTGGGCATTCTGTCTTGTTAGGGCTGTCTCAGGTCAGGTTACTGGAGGTCTAGAGGAGCTACAAACACTTAAATTCAAGATCTCACTTGACTTTGTAAGATGAAGTGATTTCTACTCCAAGAAAAAGATTGGGCACTTGAACTTATTGCACTATGTAGGATTTTTTTTTTTCCCCCCAAGTGCAGCTGTGGTTTTGTTTCTCAGTGAAAAGAATCAGGAAAAGATTACATTGGGATGTGAGACCACTGCCCTTTGCCAGCAATACCTGATCCACCTCAGTGGCAGTTCAAATGCCACAGTTTAGAGAGGTAGATGCTCAAAAACCCTCACTGAATTTTCTGCATCATTCCTGTGTTGATCTCTGTGTCCTTTGCAACCATTGGATACAAGCTACAACTTTTGCTGGAAAACCTGTCATTAGCAATTAGGCATAAACATATCTGATTGATTTATCAATTTGCCTGATGTTCTCAGTTTATTCCTCTTTCGCTCACTCAGCCAAAGTGGCATCAGAAGAAAATTTTAAACCCCAGATGACGACTCAGTTATATCCTCAAGTCTTTTATTTTGTTTTCATCCGCAGCAGAATCTCTGTGCACATAAAAGCTCCATAACTTTCAAATTTCAAGGTCGACCTCCACATATCCAAAGAGCTCAACATTTTAGTCAGGATTATTGATGTTTTTCTTTTGTTCTGCCACATGTACATCTATACTTACATCTGATACTCAGGTAGGTAATCTTTTCTCCCACAAGTGAATATCCTGCCCTAGGCTCCCATTTGCAGTACTCTGGAGGGAGAAGGAAATTTTCCTGGACACTGAACTGACAGTGCTGCATAATGTTATTTGAAATTGAGACATACTTGAACCCTGCACTAAAGTACATATTAATATTTGCTTTTTGATGATACTTTTTTTCTCCCATGTCACGGTTTAGTTCCTGTGGGCAGCTGAGCCACAAACAATGTGTCACTCACTCCCCTCTTCCTGGGGTGGCGCAATGAAGAAAACGGGACAGTAAAAGAAAACTCATGGGTTGAAATAAAGTTTAATAGAGAAAAGAAAAGCTGTGCCCACCAGCAAAGGAAAACAAGAAATTCCTTCCCCACTTGCCAAGGGTGGGCAGGTGTTCAGCCACCCCCAGGGAAGCAGAGCTCCATCACGTGTGACAGTGACTCAGAAAGAAAAATCCACCACTGAGAACATCCCTCCCTTCCTTCCTCTTCCCCCAGCTTTATATCCTGAGCACGTCATGGTTTGTCTGGAATATCCCTTTGGTCAGCTGGGGTCAGCTGTACTGGATGTGCCCATCAGGTTCCTTTGTGCCCCTCTAGTGAGAGGCAGAAGAGGCTTTGATGTTTTAAAAGCACAAACAACTTTCACCACAAATCCAAACTGCTGTCCCATGCCAGCTATTGTGAAAAAGTTTAACTGTGTCCCAGCTAAATCCAATCTATTCCATCATGATGTTTGATTAATGTCCAGATTTGTCCAATAATTACTTCCTAATAAACACATCAGAGGAACCTATTTGCCTGCAAAAAATGTTGATGGTAAAAGCAGATGAGCTTTCCAGGATGATGATTGATTTCCCAGGAAAACCAGATTATATTTTAAGAATTGTGTGTAATTAGTGGAGCCAAATACTAATCTGATTGGAGCAGAAAGGGTATTTGGGGACTGCAGTCTGTGACAAGCAAGGGTTTGAGTACTTTGAGATGGTTTTGTGCATGTCATAAACTTGCCACAAAAAGAAGGCAAGAGATTGCAGAGCCAAAGGGGGAGAAAAGAGTGAAGCATTGACACTTCCAGTGACAATAATTGATGTGGCTCTTTTCTGATCCATGGCACTTGAACTCCTGAAGGTTGATCCTTTTTCCTATGGAAGAAAGGCACAAGATTAGAAAGACAACAGCAGCGGAGGCAAATTAAAACCAGAAGACCCAAGGGTCAGAGAAAAGGTTCTCTGCAAATAACTCAAGCCAAGGAAATGCCAAATGTAATTTAGATGGATTTTATTGCTTTTTCCAGCACAATTCCTATCACCGAGTTTGTTTCCAGGCGCTTTGGGCTTCTGTCTTCTGTCTCTGCTTTGGGTGTTATTTTTCAAAGATTCAGAAAAAATTCTCCCCACATGCTCGCACACATTTCTTAACAGAGGTACAGTGAAAATGACAAACCACTTTTCTATGCTGAGCACTTAGCTGGAGATGAGTCCAAGCAGTCTGAGAGGTTTCTCAGTGGGACAATCTTGCCCAGGAATTTCTCCTGACTTGGCTTCTCTACTGCTAAAGGACACAGAGTCCCTTTGTGAGGGCTGAGCCCGGTGTGACTGCACTGTCAGCTCCTGGTAAATTCATATATATTTAAGTGCATTAAACATCTGCTGAATTAGTTCTGGGAGGGCTGCCCTGTCAGAGGAGCCCTCCTGCCCTTGAGAAGCAAATCACGAGGCAGCTCGGGCTGAGCGCTGACGTCGCGTGCGACCAGAGGCAGCATCGCCCTCCCGAGAAAGGGTGGAGGAGACTCCATCCTCAGATACAAACTGCTGACTTTCCCTGTCCCAGGCAATGTAATGAAGCCTTAACCTTGCAAAGCTTCTTCCCCTGTGATCAGAAATTTATCCAATTTGACCCAGCCATGCACTCCCTTCTGGTAAAAGTGCTCCTGAGCTCAGCATTTCGCTTTCCCTCAATTCCAGGTAAAAGTGAGCTACAGAGGATAATGTTGGCAAGGTGTTTCGCTGCCTGGGAGCACTTGGACGGCCCTGGAGATGCATTCACTGCTCCAGGTTTGTTTAAACCTACAAGGCTGATTTGTGGATTTCCAGGACACAGCCTGCTTGAGACTGGCTGAGAGAGCTGGGGCTGTTCAGCCTGGAGGAGGCTCCAGAGAGACCTCAGAGCCTCTTCCAGTGCCTGAAGGGGCTCCAGGAGGGCTGGAGAGGGACTTTGGACAAGGGTATGGAGCAACGGAATGAAAGGGAGTAACTTCAAACTGAAAGAGAGTAGGTTTAGATTAAATATTAGGAAAAAAAATCTTTCCTGTGAGGGTGGTGAAGGCCTGGCACAGAGAAGCTGGGGCTGCCCTATCTCAGGAAGTGTTCAAGGCCAAACTGGATGGAGTTTGGATCAGCCTGGGATAGTGGAAGGTGTCTCTGCCCATGGTAGGGCAGTGGAACTGGGTAATCCTTATGGTCCCTTCCAACCCAAACCATTCTCTGATTCTGTGATTATTCCATGACACTGGTCCTCATTTCTGACTTGATATTCCTCAAAAGTGACACTGGATGGATATTTTCAGGATTTTCCAAGTCTATTTCTGTGGTTCGTGAGATGCAAAATTTCTCCTGAAGTGTCCAGTGACAAACTGGAGCTGGCAGCTGGCAGAGAAGTGGGACCAGCTGGAGACAGAGCAGGCAGGACAGAGGAGGACAAACAGGTTGTACGGGGGGTTTTGAGGGGAACATGGCAATCATAGAGAGTTATTTTACATCTGTATTCTGTCACAGCAAAAGTAGAAGTTGTGCAGGGTGAAAATTTAACAGCGGGTTGAGATTTCTGTAAGCATGAGGGCAGTGGTTTGCCAGCTGTTTCACACATCTGCACATTCTTTAACAGCTGTCAATTCAAAGCCTTTTTTTTTAAACTTAGTATTTCCAAAAATAAATGGTAGAATTAGTTTTCCTCTTTCTTTCTTTCTTTCTTTCTTTCTTTCTTTCTTTCTTTCTTTCTTTCTTTCTTTCTTTCTTTCTTTCTTTCTTTCTTTCTTTCTTTCTTTCTTTCTTTCTTTCTTTCTTTCTTTCTTTCTTTCTTTCTTTCTTTCTTTCTTTCTTTCTTTCTTTCTTTCTTTCTTTCTTTCTTTCTTTCTTTCTTTCTTTCTTTCTTTCTTTCTTTCTTTCTTTCTTTCTTTCTTTCTTTCTTTCTTTCTTTCTTTCTTTCTTTCTTTCTTTCTTTCTTTCTTTCTTTCTTTCTTTCTTTCTTTCTTTCTTTCTTTCTTTCTTTCTTTCTTTCTTTCTTTCTTTCTTTCTTTCTTTCTTTCTTTCTTTCTTTCTTTCTTTCTTTCTTTCTTTCTTTCTTTCTTTCTTTCTTTCTTTCTTTCTTTCTTTCTTTCTTTCTTTCTTTCTTTCTTTCTTTCTTTCTTTCTTTCTTTCTTTCTTTCTTTCTTTCTTTCTTTCTTTCTTTCTTTCTTTCTTTCTTTCTTTCTTTCTTTCTTTCTTTCTTTCTTTCTTTCTTTCTTTCTTTCTTTCTTTCTTTCTTTCTTTCTTTCTTTCTTTCTTTCTTTCTTTCTTTCTTTCTTTCTTTCTTTCTTTCTTTCTTTCTTTCTTTCTTTCTTTCTTTCTTTCTTTCTTTCCCTTTCCTTTCTTTTTTTTTTTCCTGTAAAGAGAGCTAATTTTGGGCTCTATTCAGGACAGCCCATAAAGGCATATGAATATTCCATTGGTAACTCCTTGCAAAATTCATCTTCATGCCCACAAGAGACCAGCAGAGGAGCAATTTGGGGTAGATGATCCCAAAAACCCACCCTGCCCTGGCTGCTCCCAGGCTTATCCCAGGGAAATCTCCCCACACACAGGGGAGCCAAGAGGAAAAAGGGCAGTGGGGGAGCCTCAGTGATGGGCCAGAGCCAACCTCAGCCCCACAGGTGTGGGGACACCCCCTCAGTGGGTCAGGGGGAGGGCCCACTCACTCACACACTAAGAGGGGTCACTTCCTTGGGGAAATGGACAATGCCATGGGATGCAGAAAAAGATATTTTGTGACTCCACAAGGATCATTGTTTTATGGGGGAGAAAGCAGTGGCAGGGTAAGGAATAGGTTTAAGTGATTTGAGAAGGAGCAAGAATTGTGAAATAGAGGGATCAGGGGTTAGAAAGATGTGTTTGAGTTACCACACGATTCATACCCTGGGTGTGTTTTTGTTGTGTGAGATTGGAGCCTCAAGAGCTCATCTCTCCAGGCGTCAGAAACTGGGAAGGCAATGACCCAGGAGAGTTGGATCCACGCTCTGCACATACATTTATTTATATGAATATATATAAATATATATAGATGTGTGTGTGTGTGTATGTATATGTATGTGTGGATATATATGTATATAGGTGCATACACACTTATCTAATCAAAGGAATAAACAAATATCTCTCCTATTAACAGACCTTAATCCTGAGCTGCCAAACAAGGGCAGCAGGACAAGGCTATGTTTGAGGATGTGTCTCTGTCTGGATCAGTGTGGTCACCATGGATATACGGATTTACGAGCTCAGGAGGTGCCTGCTGGGAATATCTGCTCAGTTTCCCCACTGATTGGGCATCTTTTGGGCTGGTGGATTTGCCAACCTCCTAAAAAGTACTTAGGGGGCTCCCAAATTTATTACATAGACCACATTAATGATCTGTTTCAAATGATTCAGTGCATTTTGCTTTCCTCATATCTTCAGTCTGTTATTATCTGCCTGAAAAAAAGGAGCAAACTGGCTCACTGTTTTTTGTGTGTGTTTTTTCTTTTTCCAGAACGGGAAATATTTGTCTTGTACTTGGCCTGAAATCTACTCTAATCCCTAGATCCTTTGCAAAACTACTGCCACTTTTCCAAGTGTTTCACAGCTTGCACTTTGGAAAACAGTTTTACCAAAATTGTCGGTATGTGCCAGTCTAGAATTTTCAGCCTATCTCTCCCATTTGCCAAGTCTTACCTCTGTGTCCAGAAAAATTCGAATAGTCCTCAAAAACTTGACTTGACTAAACCTAATCCCAGTTTCATCACTGAGGATATGAACTGAGCTCTACCCAGCACAGATGTCTCAAAAGCCTTATTTGATACAACCCTTTACTCGTCAGCACAACTTTGTTATGTTTCTGGACAGAAGTTATTGTCAGGTTTGCCTTCCCCCGGAGTAATTTTGTTTAGTTAATGTTTATCGTGCTGATGGGGTTGTTGTGTCCTACAGTGACAGAGCTTCACTGCAGACAAGGACTGAAGGCTTTCCCCCTCCACAATGTTTATTATCTTGCCATACAAGGAAACCACATTGTGCTGTTCCTGACAAATCCATCCCCTTGTCAGCCTGTTTGTTTAGATGCTGCCTGCTCAATGTTGTTCACTTTTGCAAGGGACTGAGTCTTTAAGTATTTTTTTTTTCCTTTTCCATTATAAAGACAGCTTTTGTGGATTTTTCCTCTTCCAGCTTCCTTTTCTTCCACAAGGTATTTGAAAATCTGAGATAGCATTAGCCAGTTAAATAAATTACCCAGGATGAAGTTAATTGGAAGAAGGTAAATTGTAATTGATGACTATTAAATATTCTTTTCCTATTATAATATGTGAGTTTGGTTTGTCATATTAGAATTTATTGGACCAGTTATTTCTCACTGAATTTTTTTTATGAACCCTGATAATAATGAGAAGGCTCACTCTAACTTTTCTGAAATTTTTTCATGCCACAGAGTGGTTTGAGCCCACTAAGCATCTCTCTTCTTACTGACAATGAACTCATGGGGTTTCCTTTTTTCTCAGAATGTTCTTTGGGAAATCAGCGCAGTTCATCACCGGCCTCTCACATTTTACTCTCTATATACTCACATCACAAGGAGTCAGACTGCCAGAGTGGTGTCAATACTTCTTCTGTAATAGTTTTATTTCATTAATTTTCTCACAAAATTAGATTGTTTCTCTACTGTTCTTTCTGCTGTGCTTAGTAATGTATCCTTAAGCTCATCCAGGCCTCTCTCATCGCTTATAATGTTTAAGTTTTTCATCCAGGAATGGAGGAGCCAAATTATTTGTGGCAACCTTTTACTGGAACTTTCTATTTCTATACGAGAAATCGAATATGGAGATACTTTGCCTGAAAAATGGTCCTTGCAAGGTGGCACAAATTTAATACTAGAGTATTAAATTTGCTCCTCAATGCTGTTGTCCTCATGGACCATGCAAGAGCTCTGAGCCCGTGGTCAGGGAGGAATATGCAAAGATCTTTTTTTCCCTTATTTGTGCTGGAATTAATTCAATTTATGGAGTGTCGTGGGAGAAAGGAAAATCTCTTTGGGGCTGAGCTGATGGGAAGATGGGATGTGATTCATCCAATCACATTCCTTGAAGGATGAATTTCACTGAGGAGTGAATTCATTATCAAGGATCATCACTAGAATAGAGATGTTTGATTTGAGAAACTTCTTGGTCAAAACTCCACTCTTGAATCCTGATACGACTCTCCAAATGATGCCTGTCTCTGACTCCAGTTATAGGGAAGGAAAACTGGTATTGGGGGCTTGCAGTTTGGAAAGATCTTCCCAGGAAAGCACAATACTTGGGAAGCTTTTCCTTGTAGTATTTATAATTTTTTCTACAACAAAAAACTGTGAAATCCTATGTCATGGCGAGAAATTTGAAGTATTATAAAGAGAGAGTAAAAGCAGAGAAGCCAACTTATTATATATGTTAGACTTGAAAGGATACAAATAAAAATGAGACTTAAAAGTGTGAAGAACATAAAACCAGACTGATTGATGATAAATAATGATCCAATGTGGATGCTTAGAGGATGCCAAATATACCATGATATTTCCTCAAATACCTCTCTCAAACTCCAGCAATTTGCAGCTTGTGAACTCCCTGGCCAGAGGTCATTTTTCTGTGTTTATTAGTCCTTGGTAAGTTATGATTCTATGAATAATTTGAGACATTATTATAATTTGATTATTATATCATATGTTATAATTTGATTATTATTACTGCTCTGCATTGCTGCAGAGCAGCAATATTATTTATTAATAGTAAATGTTTATTCTTCTTGACTCATCAACAGAGAGTCTGCAAAACTACACAAATGACTATGTATTATGAAAAATAATGTCCGTGTGATCATTTCCATCACATTTTGTTTCTTAGTAGGATTTGGACAAAGTCCCTATTCCAAAGTGAATGTTGTTCAGAGAGGGGTTCATGTTTCCAAACAGTCTTTTAGGCTTTTTCCTGTAGCACTCAGAAAAGTAACATCCGATTCAGGTTTTGTGATACTCCTGTGCTAATACATCATGGCTCACGTCCCCTTCCATCCATCAGAGACTTCTGCAGAGACCAATCATAAAAGTAGGTCCAAAAGCCGTCTTTATTTTTCCTCTCCCTGTAATCATTTGACAAAAGAGAACATTTCATATTGATCCAAAATTGTCCTTAGAAACTCTATTTTGTCTGAGCAGAATCTGATGCATTTTCACATAAAATTGATTCTCTTCCTGAAAAAAAAGAAAACTCTATCATTGTTCATGCAAAAAAGACTTCAGTATTTTCAGCTCTTCCATAAATGACTCAGCTTATCTGGGAAGGGACAGGTGTGGTTTTTTTGGGGTTTTTTTGGGTTTTTTTTTGTTTTTTTTTTTTTTTTTTTGTTTGTTTGTTTGGTTTTGGTTTTGGTTTTTGGTTTTGGGGGGTTTTTTTGTTTTGGTTTGGTTAGTTTTTTTTTTTGTTGTTGTTGTTTGTTTTTTTGGGGTTTTTTTGGGTTTTTTTTTGTTTTTTTTTTTTTTTTTTTGTTTGTTTGTTTGGTTTTGGTTTTGGTTTTTGGTTTTGGGGGGTTTTTTTGTTTTGGTTTGGTTAGTTTTTTTTTTTGTTGTTGTTGTTTGTTTTTTTGGGGTTTTTTTGGGTTTTTTTTTGGTGCTGCACAGGCTCTGAAGAAGCACCTAAACCTTCATGCCCTTCCTCAGGACACCTTGAAAGGCTGGAAAGGATGAATTGTCCCCAAACACACAATCCCTGACACAGGTTCAGTGTGAATAGTGTGTGAATAGCAAGGGGCACAGCAAAAGGATTAACTTGGTTTTAACAGGACTACACAGCATCAACAAGTTCTGGGAACCCAAGGAAAGCTCTCCAGAGCCCCACTGCAATTAAGAACGCAGGAAATCCCTGGGAGTGTTCCAGGCCAGACTGGATGGGGCTCTGAGCAATTGTGTCCAGTGGGAGATGTTCCTGCCCATGGCAGGAGGTTGGAACAAAATAATTTCTAAGGTGCCTTCCAATCCAAACCATTCTATAACTCTATGGTTCCATGCAAACTCCATGGCTGCTTTATCTCCAATATTTCCACACAGTTCCAGCTCATCCTGCCATATTTAGCTTCCTGCCTAAGCCTTTTTTAATTTCATACTTACTGTTTCACAGGACAGAAGGACTGGGTTTTAGTCTGTTTTGCTCCAGTTCTGTTCTCTGGATGTTGTCTAGTTTTAAACTGTTTCACAGACACTGTATCCAGTAGCTGATCCCAAAGGAATGTATTCCTGATGCATTTTTGAACAGCTGATGCACTTCACAGCAAGTCAGTGAGAGCATGGCTTTAAAAGTCTCACAGACTTTTGTTTCTTCTGCTTAATTTTTCCCCTTTCCTTCAGCTCATATTAAAATGAGTTGTTATTTTCAACAGTGAGCAGACAAGCAAGAGTAGAAGAGGACTGGAAGAAGAAAGCTGAGGAAGATCAGAAAGGGAAGGAATTAAAAAGGACTTGGTGACAGGCAGTAAATGAGCATCAGGCAGGAGTCATCCAAGAGGGAGAACTCATTTCGGAGTTTGCACCTTGTCTCCTTAGACGAGGGGTTGTCATTCCTCCTTCACAGAAAAGGTTGAAGACACCCACTACATAAAATGCTTTTAAGCCCTAAAATCAGTGTGAGAAGCACTGGAAGACTCTGTGTGTGTACTTCCACCATCCCACCAGCTTAGCACCACTCATTTTCTTGGGAATGTCCTCCCTCCCATGTGGTGCTTCTGCTTCGTTCTGACTTTGTTAGGCTGGGAAGGCAAAACCACTGCATGGTAGTATGGGAGGTGAGGAAAAAATTTGAGGGAAAACTGTGAACACCAAAGCCAGAGGAGGAGGAGGACAAGCAGGTTTAACCCACCTCAGCCACCAGCAGCTGCCAGCCCTGCAACTCATTGTTCTCTCACTCCTTCAACAGGTGGGAAAAGGTCAAGATAAGGGCTGAAACCTGTGTCTGACACAGAGGAAACCCAATTTCTTCTCCCTGGCTACCCTGCAGCCCCCACTGCCAACACCTGGGCACAGCCAGCCAGTGTGAATCACCAAGATACGGAATTGAATTCACAGGTCTTGCAATGCAAGAAGCTGAGGCAGCCTCTGAGAGACATTTCACTGGGGTAGGGAAGACCAGAACCTGAATTTCCCCTACAGCTCCCTACAACTGAATTGTCCCTAGTGTCTGCCCAGAATTAACTGCATCAGCTCTCAAGAAAAGCCAAAGTCAAAAGGAAGATTTAATTAAGCAAAATGTGTTAAACGTTCAGCTAGAGAGTTCTCTCTCCCCAGAATACTGAAAGCTGAAGATATTTTAGTCTAGATACGCTTTCTATGGATTTGTATTGCAAATTTCACTTTGTGTTTCTAAAACTTTTTTCACCACATTGCTTCAGTGAGAATAAGCCATGGCTGAGGGAGTTCAGCCACTAAAACTTTTGTATGCAAGCAGACTCTCCACTACTCGCCACTAAACCAACAAACAGAAACTGCCCCATGCTGCTGTGTCACAACTAGGAAATGTCAAACAAATGTATGTGAAAAACGTCTGATTTCTGTACCACAGCAAGTATGGGGGAGGTAACCAGTAAAAGAGGAAGAACAGAGGCTGAGCTCTGTCCTGTACATTACCACTGCAAAATCAATCTGCAGATTAGTCTGGGTTTACATTGCACAGATTTGTCCAGGTATTAGGAGATGCATTCCCTGACCAACAGAGTTTTGTGGTGCAGCATGTTCCGAACGAAAAAATCCTTACCTCTACCTGTGTTGCAGTGAGATTACCAGAGCAGGGAAGGTTTAGTCCCCTGGTTCAAAGCACAGTTGGTTTGCATAGCTGCATCCTGCTCTCAGAAATTTTTGTGAGTCCATCACACTCTTAAATATTCCCTTAAGTGCTGGCATTATCATAGACAGATAATTTGGGAGAAGGGGGAATTCACTCTTGGTTGGAGCTGCAATTTGGCCTGACCTCCTCTCCTCCCTCCTGAGACAATTCACCCCCTCTCCACTCCCTGCACTTCAGGAGAGCACCCAGTTAATGATTCACTGAGAGCCCAGGCCTCTAAACTCCATTGATTTCTTTTGTCTGGCTCTTGATTACATCTGGTAAATTCATTTCTGTTTGATGGTATTAAGTATTTTGAATAATTAATATGGTAATTTATCCCAGGCTGAGGAGTAAATGTTACCTTCTACTGGGAGGAGGGTTGGGAGGGGAATACTCTTTAGGGCACTTTTCCCAATCCCTTTAATGTCAACACGGTACTTAATGTAAGGGCCTTTCTGACAGCTATTGCTGCTCTCAGACTCCAGGGCGAGCTCGCCTGGGAGAACAAGCACTCCATGCACAAGCATCCATTCTTGCAGTTTTGCCTTTAATTGTCTGAAAAACAATCAAAATGCCTATGTGACATCAAACAGAAGTGAGGAAAAAAAAAAATCTCAGTTCTATCGTGGTCTGCTCAAATCAATGGAAGATTTTGTTGTGAGCTCTTCAGGAGTCAGACTGCTCTCCAGGATCCAAACTATGCTAAGAACACTCTTTTACAGAACACTCTCGGAAGCTTAATCCATTTTGGATTTAGCAGACCTGGTAATGACTTCTGGACCTTCCTGACCAATCCACAGTAAAGTAATCCCTTCCTTAATGGAAATCAGCACTGAGACCTAATTGAATTTTCTCATTATTTCCGTTGTAATACATCTAATAATCAGAACCATTAATAACTTATGGGTTTACTTTCTATTCCATTAACTTCTTTTCTAGACTGATATTTATATCTTTCAGGTACTCATATCACAATTCCCAGACTTTGAGGTCATCAGTAAACCAGCAGCTATCCAAACCAATCAAATGCTTTAAGTCAAAATAACTCTTCTTTTGATTTGCCTCTGATGTGAAGATTCTTTTCCCTTGTGAGGCCGTGCAGTATTGAGCATTCAGACACCTGAATAAAAATCATAAAGTCAAACTGCTAAGTCACTTTTTGTTACAAAGATGTTTCAGATTCAGGATTCCCCCTAAACAACAGACTGAAATAGCCAGCAGTGGTTATGTACAAGACAAGCTTAACTCCTCAAAGTCTTTTCCATGGTTTCATAACTTCTCTTTAAGGGTTTGACTTCTGCAGTAAAGTGATTGGTTTTGAGCTTGTTTTGTTTTGGTTTGGGTTTGGGTTTTTGTTTGCTTTTTTTGGGTTTGTTTTTTGTTAGTTTGTTTGTTTTTGTCTAAGCTGATCTTGTCTTCTCATGTAGGAATACTGGCACATGAGTCTATTTCTGATCTGTTTCCTCCAGTGCTGTGTGCAGTTTTCGAGGGCAGAAATAAGAAGTGAAGAGAATTTATTTTTTAAAAATCTGTAGAGATTAAGGTAATTTAATTCTGTCTGCTTATTGGATAGGTTAATCCAGAGAGGGTTTGAGCCACATTATTTCTCAGATTAGACAGCAGTACTTTATGACCAAAGGTTAATCCAGAGAGGGTTTGAGCCACATTATTTCTCAGATTAGACAGCAGTACTTTATGACCAACTGCAGCGTTTTCCTGTCTGACAGTGCCTAGAGAGCAGGTTCAGTCCCATGGCTTGGTTCCAATAGAGCAAAATCCAGAATAAAAGCTTCAGTTAAGTGGTGGGGCTTCACAAGAGTGTAATTGTAGGTTAGAGGTTAAAGCTCTAATTTGTGGGGGTTTTGTCCTGGTTGGACTGTTAAAACCTTGATATCTTCCTGCTCATGCAAAGTCCATTCTGTCACTACCCCTACCATCTCCAGGAGCACAGAGATTCAACCAGTGACTAAAATATGTAGCACATTTGGGCACATCTGAAGCAATCTGTGCTTCCACACATCTTCCAGCCCTGTTCCTCCACTACAGGGTGCCCATTTCTTTCCTGGAATGCCCATTTTCAGCTTCAGAGATGTATTCCACATTATATAAACAGTTGATCTGTGAGAACATAATCATTTATTAGCTAAAACGTCCAGGGGGCTCCTATTAGAAGAGAAAAAAAATCTGAAAGACATCTATTTGGCTGTTTGCCCACAATTCAAAGCATTTTATATCTAGTGCTATCTTAAATAATTCATTACTGCTCAATATGCCAAATAACTCTGTTGAGAGTGCCGATAAATGAGGTTAAACAGGATTCCTGCTGATTTCCTCTCCTTCTATTGGTTTAAACTTTGATAAATATATGCTTTACCAGACTTGATAATAATATCAGGGAACAAATGTTTTTTCAGTCAGGGAAATGAGTCAGAGGCATTTTCTTCTCCCTGTGACAGCAAAGAGTATTTCCTTTTTAACCTTACAAGTTCTTTGTATTAAAGCTGGTGAATTTGTATGAGGAACTGGTCCTTAAGGACCGAGCTGTGTGGATCAGCTCAATAGCTTCAAAATTCAGATTAAAAGAGACTTTCAGTGGTATATGAATCTGTGTGTACATATTTGTCTGTGTGCTGCTAAGCAGCTAAATCAAATAAACAAATTATGAGAAAAAATTAGATAAAAGAAATTTCAAATATATCTGCCTAGCCTCACTTTAAGAGCCTGTGCCCCACTGGGAACTTAGGATATGTTTAAATGAATATCCAGACAACAACCATGAATCTTGCAAATATTTCAGCCTGTCATTTGTAGCTGCTCAGGAGTGTAATAACTTTGCAGATGATGGCAGTGTGAAATGTTTCCTGTCTCTTAACCTATGCCCCTCCTCGGTGTTCTTGGAGCTTTCCTAATAGGCAGCATGATTCCTGCACAGGAAATTTATTAGCCCAGAGTATTGTTTTTGACTTGCCACTTTTTGCTTGTAACTAAATCCAAACACAGACAGAAAGACAACAGATCCCTGGCAAGGTTCACTAGGAAGGCAAAGAAGCGCATTTGGGATAATAAAGGACAACAGATAGTGGAAAAGACCTCTGACCTGAGGTTTTCTGATCCAAAATTATATTGAAAGCTGAATTACAATCTGCTCACCTCCTCCTATAGCTCCTTCACTTGGCAACTCAGTGTTTAAACTGGGGTGCACCTCTCACACCTGGAACCACCACCACCTCCCATTCCAAATCTCAGCAGTGAGGCTTGGGCCACTGCATCCTCCATCCAGAGGCTTTGCCTGAAGCCAGGGAGGAGATTTCTAGGAAGAGGATGATGCCTAAAGGTTTCTACACTCTTATATATTCTTCATATATTTGTATCTTTCTAGACTGTTAAAACATATCTGTAACTTCTAGTACTTTTCCTGCCCTCTACCATAGTTTAGCAAACCCTTACTAATACAATCTTAAATTCTGCTTAGTCTTGCTTTTAGTTTAGCAAGGTCATTTTGTTTTGCACCATATATTGTAGACACAATAAAGTGCAGGGATAAAAGTCAGGAGGGGGAAGGGGGGGCCTCCAGTGGGGCAGAACCCTGGAGGGAAATTACCTAACCAACTGCTCCTCTAATTAGACAATATTTGATAGATATACTAATCACCTAACCTTATAAAAATTTCAGAAATACTTTATTGCATGTGCATATCACCATATTGTGCACCTTACTTTCAATTAAAGCTTTCAATTAAACATTTTCTGTTATATTACCATTTTAACACCGTTTGGAAAGGTTTTGTGTTTTATTCCCGGCAGCAAGGACACTGGAGAAGTGGTTCCATCCAGTAACAGAGACCATATCTCCCTCAGTCCCACACCCTTTTAAAACCAATGCAAAGCCCACCCCAACACTGAGCCAAAATCCCTGTTGGCCAGTCCTGAGAGCTGTGTTTCTGCTCAGCTGTTCTAGATGTCCTTCCCAGAAACACCTGGGTAAGAGCACTGACACTGCCTGAGCAGGAATGATCTCAACCTAAAAAGCGTGGATGTTCCTCAATCAGAAAATTTACAAGCAGGGAGCAGCTTAGGAACATTTGACTCTCTGAGCTACTCTGTAAGTTGTTATTTATCATTATTTGTTGGAAGGAAATGATTGCTGTGTTACCTGCTGAGGTTCTTCTTGGCTACTCTTGTTCATCACACTCTGTTTTGTGAGATGGAGAACACAAACTACGAGAACTATGACAACAGAACTATGCAGAACAAGAAAGCAGCTTCTATGTCACCAGTTACTGAGAGAAAAACTCCAAGTTGCACTTTAAATCTCAGCAAATCAGACTTAAAGATACCAGAACACTTCTGAAGCAAAAATGAAGAACCACATAGAAGATCTACAGTTTGGTGTCTTCTTTGTGGCACCGGATATTATTCTATTCAAAATTTTGGTATTGTTTTTAATGATTCTCTTATTGGAAAGAGACTGTAAGCTACAGAATTTTGGCCATTAGGAATCTTGTTATAGGTTGTCTGGAAAAGAAAATTAAAGTTGCACTGTTAAAACACTTTTACAGACAAGCTATCATAGTTTCACTGCATGGTTCCATCGTATTTTAGTTCATAACAATGATAAATATTCAAATAAGTGTGTCTGTGGAAATTTAGGTCTGTAAATATATTAAAGGATTAAAACAGATACAAGAAAGACCTGCATCATAGAAACATGGAAAAAAAATATTTCCTGTGAAGATGGTGAGGCCCTGGCACAGGTTGCCCGGAGAAGCTGTGGCTGCCCCATCCCTGGAAGTGTCCAAGGCCAGGTTGGACGGGGTTTGGAGTGACCTGGGACAGTGAAGGTGTCCCTGCCCATGGCAGAGGGGTTGGAACGAGATGATCTTTGAGATCCCTTCCAACCCAAACCCTTCTGTGACTTTGTGATATAGTATTCAGAAATACGTTATGAAGATTCTAGCTTTTCTTTATCATTCTTACAAAATATATAAAAGGTGTCCATGTTTCTTGTCCATAATCTGTGAGTGGTTTTTTGAGTTTTGGTAATTCCACCATCAGACAAGAATGGTGATGAGACAGCTGGAGCATAAGAAAAAGAGTTTGGGCAAGTTTCTTAATTTAATTTTAAAGTGGTATAACTTTTGAGAAGAAAACCAGAAAACTTGGGTGATACCATGTGTCACAATGTGAAAAATAACATTCAGCAAACATAAATATTACTTTTTTAAAGTGACTGTATTCTGAACAGAGAAGTCAAAAAGGGAAACACGCTGTGACTGTACAACACCTCAGAGCATTCTTGAATTAACTATGCAATATGCCATTCCAGTTCTATAATGAAACAGGGAAAGTGTTTCCAGGTCTCTGAGACCAAAATGGATTCTCCATCCAAGAACTGGAACATGGAAAAGAGACAAGCATTAATGTATTGCTACTTTTCAAAATTTATAAAGAAAATAATATTTGTCCTAATTTTGTTGCAAAAACAACGTTTATTTGGCACTTGAAATAATCCAATTAGGTGATTTTCTTTTCTTTATATTATTTTTTTGTCTATAAAAAGGCTTTTCTTATCCAAACAAGAGTCCCATTTACTGGGCTATGACTACAGTACTTCAAGTAAAACATGTCAAGAACAGGGATTGGATAAAAATAAATAACTTCTCTCTCATTTTACAGATGATAAAACAGACAATATAGGAGACTGAGTAATTTATACATCACACTGAAAATTTAAGATGAGCTTGAACTAATTCATATCTTGAATTCTCATTCATTGCATCACTGGTTTAAAGATAAATAAATAAATAAATAAATAGAGAAATAGATAAATAAATAAATAAAATCTAGATCAGGAAGTCATTTTGTTGAAGGTTGCTTAACATTGAGAATAGCAAATTCATTTTATTATTAAATGCTATTAAAAATATGATTGAAATCTCAGTCATATTCATTTAAGTGTTTTAAGCATCATTTTATGAGAACACTTCAAAAAGGTATAATTTCTTTGACTAGCAACTAACCATGCAGCATTTTTATGTCTTGTAAAAAATAATTTTATCAAAACTCTGTGTAGCATTTAAATGAGATGCAAACCAGTTTTTATGACCCCATCTGAGTACAGTGAAATCTTCAGTCCCTTCGCTGCTGCACTGGAATAAACAGGCAAATTCATACCCCTTGAAAAAGCAATTTTTTAGCAAAATGCTGATCCTGACGCTCTCCTCCCAGAAACTCGACTGTTTATCTGCCTCGCCCACAGACACCATACGGAGCATATGTAGGACACATCGAGAAGCTGGAATTAGCAGAGTCATTTATGAACTCATATAAATGCATCATTTGCACAAAATTCTCAGTGATAATAGCCAAATTAAGGAAGGTGATAGCGCCATCATTTTTTTTTTTTTTCTATTGAACATTTATGGAAATGATGACTTTATCCAGTTCCTGTCCTTCTCAAAGCTGAAGCTAAATCAGAAACAAGATGTCTTGGGACATGTTGGACATATTAGGACATATGACATATATACTGGAGTTATGAGAAGGGTTTTTTTGGGGGGCTTTTTAGTTTTTATTTTTGAGGACCAGAGGGATATTTTGCTCACACTGACTGCAGTTTAAGACCCTGATGAAGCACTTCTTTAACCTCATGGACATCAGTGTATCTAAGTGTTTGCTGAGCTGTTACCACAGCAACTCTTCCCTTCCCTCAAATGCACTGATGTGGCTTTTGATGCAAGCTAAAAATCACTTCCTTGCTCTCAAACACTGGAGTCTGAACGCAACCAGAACCTGGCCCAGGAGAGCAGACAAACTCAGCGCAGGGAAATGAGTTGGATAAAAGCTTAACGTGCCAGCTCAAAGAGCATCTGTTCCTGCATTTCAGAGAGAATTGAGCAATTTAAAGGCAGTGAAGCCCATTGTCAGACTTCCTGTTCAGTCTATAATTGATCTGTAAAGATTTTTCAAAGTGTCATCAGAGGAAAGAGACAAGTGGGTTCAGAATTTTTAAGGTGTTCTTCTGTTATGGTTCTTCTGCTAAAATTTGCCTCAACCTTTTTTTAGAAACAGAAACAACTGCAAGGCTGCTGTTTTTCAAATTAAGATGAAAATATGGCAGTGGC
Organism: Bombycilla garrulus; assembly: GCA_013400315.1. Taxonomy (NCBI): domain Eukaryota; kingdom Metazoa; phylum Chordata; class Aves; order Passeriformes; family Bombycillidae; genus Bombycilla; species Bombycilla garrulus. The sequence continues at coordinate 289,224 of VXBU01016267.1, forward strand.
ACTGCTTTCCTTCTTCATCCCACACCTCAAGACACAACCAAGGAGTTCAAAGGGAGTTAAAGCATCACATACAGCAGTCAACAAGTTCTCAGTTTCTCCAGGCACCAGATGTAAGAGAGGAGCAAGTGTAGGCTGTGATTATTGCCTGACCAATTTTATGCCACTTTTACTTCCTGGCAGCAGCTCAGTTCCTTGTGGGAGGGAATGAGTGTCAATACTTGCTGAAGTCAGTTATAATTTCTCCTCATCCTGAGTCTTGAAGAAACCAAGCTGCTTCTGAGAATAATGCTCCACAGACACAGATGAACGAAAGAGGCTTCTACTTCCAAAATTTTGAGAAGCACTGGCATTGCGTTAATCACTGTCATTTGCCAGTAGAAACAATCACGGAGTGCAATCACTTCTTGATTGCTAAAGAAATTTTCTTTTGCCTAGAGTACTAAGGTTTGATTTTTTTTTTTTCAGCAGAAATATCTGTTGCAGCTGCCACTGAAAACCGCAACTGACAGCAGAAGATATTTGTGATATTTTGGTGTTTCTGTTTACAAACAGAAGCTCAGAGAGTTAGTATATGTAGGAATGAATATTTCATAGATGTGATGTAGATTGTCGTATCCATGAGTATTCCTCCTCTCCTTGAACCCACAGCCCGTGAGAACAGCAGCCACCACTCACAAAGGTCCTGTCTTCATCTCACCCAAGGAATGCAGCATTATAGCTTCCAACTTTTCACAGGATTTCTGGAGCAGAGATTGGACAGTGACTGGGACAGGCATCCTTTGAAACGAGACTTCCACTCTCTGCTCTACTTCTCTCAGCCATAGCTGCTAAAACAATTCGGCACTGCCGGGCAAGTAATGCCTTTATGTAGTGTTTTATGTAATGCCTTTATGTGATCTTTTATCCTGAGTCTTCACAGGCAACAATTAATCTTCAATTATAATTTTTAGAGTGTTTATTTTTTTATTCCCTTTGGGTTTTGCAATATCAATGTCGTGCCTGTCACAAATAATGACAAACAGCATTAGTGAAAATAAAGGTGCATGAGAGATATAACTTGGTTGGAATTCAACAAGATAACACTCAAAGTGAAAATATCCAGGAAATAGGGATTAAATCATCAAATTCACATAGATGTCTTTGTGGCAAAGAAGCACAGAGTAAATAAGTTTTGTTGCCCTGAAAGGCGGCGGGTGCCCCCCCCGCCCGGAAACATTCAGATGGGAGGGAGCTCTGAGCAAACTGATCTCGTTGAAGATGTCCCTGATCATTTCAGTTGGACTAGATGATCTTTTAAAAGGCCACTTTAAACCCTGAGCACTCCAGTGTCTATTTTAGACTTTTGAGGACTAGAGAAACATACCTGAAATTACTGCATCACTGAGACATTTGCATCTCACCTGCAGCAATTCATCACGGGCACCTGAGAGTCAAAAACTTGCAACTGAGAGACTGACTGATTCCAGCCCTTCAGAGTATTTTCATCTCCATTGTAAGGAATTAACTTCCTACAGAGACAATAATTGCAAGAATATGAAGCTTGATCTGGTTGTCAATGAGTTCCACAAATGACTTACAAATTTAAGTGTCCTTCTGCTTCCTTTGTCTGAGATGCAAAGCCAATAATTGGGACAATATGTTGAATGAAAATAGGTTTATTCCTCATGAATTTTCTGTTATATTTGTCAAACTGCAATGTTCAGGATGGTTTATTTTCCTTGTCAGAAGTTTAACCTGCTGTATATCCTGAACAATATATCCTTTATTGAGGAAAAAATGTAATTAATCTGCTGATCTATTGGTTACAGAAAAAACAACCTAATGCACGGATTCATCTCTCAAATTAAGAAAGTGGAAGGGACTACAGCATAAACAGAGAGCAGATATAATTGAATATCAATAATGAAGTGGCAATGGCCATTAGTCTCTATGGGAACTTGTAATCACATAACAACAATTGAGGAGCCTGAATGGGTGATAACGAGATAGAGAAATGCTGGCAGCGTCACTGGCCATGAGCACAGGACTCAGGAGTTAGACAGGAGAACACAGAGTTGGGCAGAGGGAAACTCAATGAGGTTCAACCAGGCCAAGTGTAGGGTCCTGTATCTGGGGAGGAATAACTCCAAATACCAGCGAAGGTTGGGGGCTGACCTCTAGCTCTGCTGAGAATGACCTGGGTGTCCCGGGGGGTGACAAGTTGTCCACGAGCCAGCAGTGTCCCCTGGAGGCCAGGAGGGCAAATGGAATCCTGGGGGTCATACAGAAAAGTGTGCAGGTGATCCTCCCCCTCTGCTCTGCCCTGGTGTTATTTTGGTCTCCACAAAGTCAGGGAATTACAGGAAAGGGTCCAGCAGAGGCCACAGAGATGATGAAGAGCCTGGAACCACTCTGCTGTGAGGAGAGATGTGGGAGCTGGGCCTGGTTAGTCTGGAGAAGACATGGCTGAAAGGGGATCTCATCAATACAAATATCAAAAATATTTTATGCCTCAAAGGTTGCTGTCAAGAGGAGGGTGCCTCTTTTCAGTGGTGCCCAGAAACAGAACAAGGAGCAAGGGCTATAAACTGAAACACAAGATCCACCTCAACATGTTGAAGAACTTATTTTCATGGAGGATGGCAGAGCATTGAGACAGCTGCCCAGGGAGAGTGTGCCCTTCTCTCTCTGGAGACATTCCAAACCCACCTGGATTTGTTCCTTGTCACCTGATCCAGGGGACCCTGCCTTGGCACCGGGGTAGGACTGGATGATCTCCACAGGTCCCTTCTCATTCTAAATCTTCTGTGATTCTGTGATTCTTTAATGAACAGAGTATTAAAATTGTATTTACTTCCTTTTTGTTTCTGTTTTCATTCACCTTTCAGAAATCAGACTTGGGATATCATTATGATCTGTGTGTTTCTCCTAAAAACGTTTTAACTACTAACCAATTTCAAAAAACTAAATAGGGAGACATCTGGAATACCTTAACTTTTGTCATTAAATTGTTGTAAAAAATAGATAGATAAGGGAACTGAGAACTAAGGGAACTGAACGGAGAGAAACATCACAATGTGAGCATACACCACCTGAGAGACCAGAAAACTCATATGAACATTTCTATAGGTGGTAATATTACTATTTTGAATACAAGTTGTTATGATCCATATAATCATAGGGTGGTTTGTGTTTGAATGGACCTCCAAAGGACCTCTTGTCCAACCCCCCTGCAATGAGCAGGGACATCTGCAACCAGAGCAGCTTCTCAGAGCCCAAAGCCATAGGGAAGAAGCTTCATGACCTCCTGTACAGAGTAATTTTTGTTCCTAATCCTGTTTGTTCAAGCAAGACTTTAGAAGAAGCATCTCTTCCTGCCTCTTTTTTTTTCAAAGGTCACCTCTTCTCTCCTCTTCTGAGCTTTCTTGATTAATCAAACACAACATTTTCAATCTGCTCTTAATTTTCTCAGGCCTGAGTCCTAATTCCCAGTCTCAAAGACTTTTACTGCCCCTTCCCTTCTACTTGAATTCTAACAAGGGAAATCACTTGTGAAAAATATGTGAGAGTAAAAATTAAAAATTCCCCAGAAACCTTTGGTTCAAATTCGGTGTGCAGCAAATGGAGGATGGATGGCATTCCTGATCACATCTATTATATTTTCATTATGATGACAACACATGAAGTTCTGACAGTTCTGGACTGAAGTTCCTACATTAATCAAATGTTGTCTTCATTGTTTTTCTGGCCCTTCATTAAAACTGTAGCAGCTGAGCTGTAGTCATGTAAGTTATTCCTAAAATGACTCATTTTCAAGTGCAAATGTGATCCAAACCTGGAATAGATGAGTATTTCCAGGCATGGAGATTTCAAAGCAGAGAGAGGGGAGATAAAAGTAATTATCCCTCTGTTTTAAGAGTAAGACTGACAGAGGATGATACCAAACCTGTCTGACAGTTGCTTATTGTAATTTCTCTAATGTATGTGCAAGCACTCTCTTACCATTAGCTCACAACTTTTATAATTTCATCCTCATAAGGGAACAGATTTTACAGAAGAACTGGTGAACGCTTTTCCGAGAGGGGAATGGAGGTGAGACAAGAAGAGAAATACATCTGGGCTTGAATCTAAGTCTTCTCATATATCAAATTATCCATTAAAGAATGAGGAAACTTGCTTTCCCAAAGTCTAACAAAGCATTCAGAAACATCCTAGATTTAATAATATTGCCATGTTCATTGACAGTAACCAAAAAATCCCAACTTTTGCACCAATATTTATCAATTCAAGTTTTCTATATCTGAAGAGACCTTCTCTGGTCAGGCCGTCACTCATCCCTTGAAGTAATCTGTGTTTGGGTTTGGAAATAGATGGCCAGTGTCAGGTCAGGTGGAAATGGCCTCATGTTGTGCCAGGAGAGATGCAGGTTTGGCATCAGGAAGAATTTCTTCACTGAAATGGATGAAAAGCTGGTCAGGCATTGGAGGGGGCTGTCCAGAGAGGTGCTGGAGTCCCCATCCCTGGAGGTGTCCAAGGAATGATTGGAACTGGCACTCAGGGCTCTGGGCTGGGTGACAGGGTGGTGTCTGGTCACAGGTTGGACTCGATGGTCTTGGAGGTCTTTCCCAAACATTTTGATCCTATGGATCTGAGGCCAGGAATATCACACAGGAGTGCAGAAACATTGCAGTAATACAAAGTAGGGCTGAGTTCTGTGCTAGATCAGGTTTTCCACCCAAAAACAGAGGTTGTGCAGCATCTTTGGGAAATCTCTTCAAGGGCTTTACTTCGGCTTTTTCTCTTTCTACTTAACAGGAAACAGCTGAACAATACCAGTGTCACCTCACGTGGTGTCACGAGGACCTGAGAGATCCTCTCAGATCCCACAAACCACTCTCAGTATTAACACTGACCAGAATATTTCCCCAGGGTTTGCTGAAGACAAAGGAATTTTTCAGCAGACTTCTCAGATACCTATCTTCAAACTTTTTAAGGAATTTTTAGGGCCTCTAAGTGTTTACGGTAGACACTGAGTGCCCACTTCAGCCACTGGAGGAGTAGAATGAGGTGTCCTTTGTCATCCTCTATCGCTGTTACCATCAATTCTCCCACTTTAATTCATAAAGGGTCCAGTAACACCACTCACCTTTATTTAGTTTTTGATATATGCAAGATTGGTTTACACCTAACTATAGTAATTTTAATCAAGTATTTCCTTGTGTTTTGTTTCCCTTGCCACTTATCTATTTTCTCACTTCTTAATTCTCAATTCTTCATTTGTTCATATTTATATTTGTATGTCTACCTGGAAATTGTCATCCTTTTTTAACTTACCTTCATTTTCCTGGCAGCCCAGGCTGGCTAATAATCCGTGTGGCCTTTCTTGAACTGCAGTTTCCTGAGTGTCTAATAAAATACACTTATAGCTGTTAATTTTTCATTTTATCCATATTTTGTTTTTCATATTTCTAAAGCTGATTGAAGCAAAGGAGACAGCAATCACCTCCTCTGTCCAACAGGTCAAGTCATAGGTCTAGAATAAATGCAGACACACTAACCTCCAATTTTTCCTTTCATATATTGAAATAATTTTGTGACAACCAGCTGCCTCTCTTTGCCTTTGCTTGGAATATTTCTGGAATACTCCACACCTACACATGCAGCTGTTCCTTGGACACAGAATTGGACTCTGCTCTGCCTTCCAAGAGAGTAAATAGTGAGCTAAATATCCTACTGACTTTGCAGGGTCTTTTTATAGATCCTAATATTAGCTTTTGCAGGTGTTCAGTGGCACAAGTTTTATTTTCAGCTCGATTTTGTCAACAGCATTCGTTGTGCCTGTGATGCAAGAGCTCCTAAGTGAAGGAGACACACAATCTTTTATCTGTCAGGTTCAACTTGTTTTGAGCTAATAATCTGAAAAAAGAGGAAAAAAAAATTGTTGATTTAGTAGGAGATAGACCACTAGCAACCTGAGTGATCTTGCTTTGCATTTAGTGCAATAAAACTATGAAAGAAGTTTTTTTGACTTGCCATTTATCACAGCATTATGATAATTGTCCATCCCAAGGACCAGTGGCTCCTTCCATCTGGCGACACGTGAAGCAGAAAAGGCTTCTTGGATCTTTTGGAAATATCTCAAAAGCCTCACTTATTCTGTGTATCTATTACTACAGCTCTATGTGGGAAATGGTGGTAATTATTTGGGATACTTGTTTAAGGTTCAGTCCTGTTGCTCCCAAATTGTGTTACACAAATTTGTTTTACTCTGGGGAGCTCTTTATGCTTTTGGTGAGCACAGGACACGGAGCCCATCAGAAAGTGGAAAATTCTCTGTTGAAGGCATAGGGAGAGGGTAATTCCTTACAGCTCAAACTGTATATATCCATGCCTTTTATTATTGAATGAAATTCTCTTAACCACTAAGAATATATGTAATAAATCATTAAAATTATAAAGAAATAATTCTGTTTGAAGATGACATCTCTCCAAATATCCAGGAGTGAAAGCACAGCTTTCTAGAATTTATATCAGCAGGACCACAGAGTCTTGGATATTTCAATCTTTGCCTCCCAGGATGCTACAAAAACCAGCTGTTCAGGCCATTGTTTCTTGTTCACTGGGATCTGTTTTTTCATCACCTGTGGTGTGGATGAAATGTGGTTTGCAGCAGTTGCTCTCACTCCTAAAATTGAATTACTGCAGTATAGCTTCCTGAAGGCACCAAAACAAATGCATGTGCAAAGAAGGGCAGTGAAGCTGGGATTCAGTCCAGAGTAAAAGTCCTGGGAAGAGCAGCTGAGGGAACTGGGATTGTTTTTCCTGGGAAAAAAAAAAAAAAAAAAAAAAGGCTCATTGGAGAATTTCTTGCTCTCTTCAACTCCCTGAAAGGAGAGTGTAGCCAGGTGGAGGTCGGGCTCTCCTCCCAGGTAAGAAGTGTTAAGATGAAAGGAATTGGATGTTAGGAAAGAATTCCTCACCAAAATGATTGTCAGGCATGTGAACAGGCTGCCTAGAGAAGTGGTGGAGTGACCATTCATGAAGGTATTTAGAGGATGTGGAACTTGGGGACATGGATTAATGCTGGACTTGGCAGTTGTGGGTTAAGATTTGGACTCGATGATCTCAGAGGCCTTTTCCAATGTAAACCACTCCCTGATCATCTGAAAATATTTAGGATAAACTCAGAAAGGGTAGGGAGCTGCAGACAGAGATGTAAACCTTGCTTTGGACCTCTTTTATCCCCAAACCCAAGAGCTGTCTATTCCCTGACTGTTTTTGAAGCAGCCACCAGCGTTGCACCAGTAGCATCCTACTTCTCCTTGATCTCTCTCACTGGAGATTTCCTGAGACCATTCCCTGTACCTGAAATTGTTCAGCGTTCAAAGAAATACCCACTTCAGTTTTCCAGGAGTGGGAAGATATTATAAAGACTTTCAGGCAAGTATATTTGGTCTTGCCTGCTCCGGGTCTGGACTTAGCACAACAGGACCTCAGCTCAGCCTCTGAGAGATGAGAGACTCCTCAGAAATTACTGAGAAACATTGCTTTTTGTTTTACCTGCCAGACATTTTCCATTTTCTCCTGAAAATCTTCTTCAACTTTCTGTCTCTCTTCCCTGCTGCTTTGGGAACTCCCTTCCTTATTTGTTCCCACTTAGCAGAAAACTGCAAATGGCCAGCAACTTTCTGTGTAAAAGAGATTGGTTTCCTTAAATCTGCCTTAAATTTAGTGACTTCAGTCCCTGGGTGAGGAGGGTGAGCCAAGTGTACCTGCAAAGAAGTATTTTTTCTGCCTTTTCTCTATAGGAAGTGCATTTGCTCAGATGTGTTGTCTGTCTGTTTGTCTGTGCTGACAGTGCTTCACTCTGCTTATTCATCAGAAAGATGCAGCTCATGAAGATAAAAAATATCAAAAAGTTTTAAAGAAAATGGATTATTGAACCCAGTGAGAAACTTGAATTAAGGTTCTCAAAATCCTATGAGATCAATCTTCTCAACAGACCCTGGAGAATCCACACGGCAGAGCTTAAAACAATCAGACCTCATAGTTCCTCTGAACACATACTGTATATTTTAAATTTCACTTGAATTTCATTACAGTGCATCCCTTTAAGAAGAAAAACTGGTTAGGCATGACTGTGTTTAGGCTGCTATTTCATTTATTTGGGAGCTATTAAAGTTTATGTGTTAAAGTAATTTTCTCTGAGCAAACAGACATAACAACAGATTTTATTCTGATATTGATTGGAATGTTACTTGCACTGATAACTCTCTTTATCTTCTCAGTCATCTCCATACTGCTGGGATCTTTTTTCTCAGACAGAATGCAACTGCACTTAACATTCCAGTTTGGGATGGTGGGTACTTAAGGTTCTCATGAAATTACCTTCCTGCTTTCCCCAACATTTCTGCACAGGAAGTAGCATAAATGCTAACTCAGCCCTTCAACACTATTACTACTACTACTACTATTATTATTAT